>CM035409.1:170958833-171453833 GCA_020310875.1 Ceratopteris richardii
TATAAAGGAAGTTCGGCATTAGCCTACTCTCCTGGACTTGAATTAAATAAAGAAAGAAATTGCTTGAAAAATACATTTATTAGTCGGAATAGAATATCTAGTCCTCGAAAGAGTAAGGATGGAAATGCAGACTTTAGACATATTCAATGCATGAGAGTTATGAAGGTTTGTGGGATTATAATTTTGTGACCGTATAACTTATCTTTTGATCTGTTTTCAATTACTTTAAAGGCCTTTGACATGAGTTTAATTGATACTTCACCATATCAAGTATTCGAGTTTATATTCCAATGGACAAGGTGAATAAATCTCATACGTTTTTTTTCACACAGAGAGAGAGAGAGACAATGGTTCTGTAAGGATGTGAATAAGTTCAATTTTGAAGCCAGACATTAACATTAACAATGAAATCCATGAAGCCAGACATTAACATTAAACAATAACCAAGCATTCAGGTGAATTCGGATGGTGAAATAAAGACAAAACCTTCAATTAAGAAATGTACTTGGTGCTCTCTCTCTCTCTCTCTCTCTCTCTCTCTCTCTGTGCCGAAATCTGGTCCGTGCAATACACACTCTTCTATGACTATCGAGTAAGGGACTTTCTGGACTACGATTTTCCTGGACTTGCTGGTGGCGGAAACCCCCCAGCAGGCCTCTTTCCCAAAAGAAAATGACTTCAACAGATGAATGGAAATGAAACAGAATTATTCCTCGCTCGGTAGACACAACAAGTAAATCCCAAATACTTATGACATTCCATCAAATCCCAAAATACTTATGATATTTCATAAATGGAAATGATACGACTATTGCGGGTGTCTGAATTAGTTCGTTGAGATTCGTGGATCATATAATTCGAGCAGGGATTTTCAGATTACCCATCGGACAATGATGATACCATTGCTGCAGGATCAAGGTTGGAAGCATCTCAACCTTTCACTTCCAAACGCTTCTCAGATCTCCGTTAATCGGCATTACAGGGCCAACAAAACATGTGTAACTTCGCCGTATTTACTGAGGAAGAACTTGTTGCTGGAATCCAACTTCTATTCCCTGCAGCTTTGCTTTCTTCGTTCCACGAATCCTGAAAAATGCGTAAAGCGCCAATTGAGCTGCCCCAAGGGTTACACCAATGCTGTTAGGTATCTGGCCATCCAAATGAAACAATATTACCCCCATTTTTTGTTGAAGCTTATTAATAATTAACCGGACAAATATTGTAATGTCTACGGGCTTATGCGGTGGTACGAATAGCCTCGAATAATCTATAAAGATGTAATCGAACTTATGAATTAATATAAGAGGTTACGCGTCTCTGTGTGTACCGCTGTCTCGTCTTCTCCACAGTTTTAGAGGAAAAGAATGGTATGTAATTTTAGGAATTCCTGTTAACATGTGCCCTAATCAGATATGGATATCTACCATTATCGTACAGATGGATGCAAAGACCTATGGATGCAAAGAAATCGGTAAATTTATATGATTACATGGAAAGAAACTCCAAGGAAGATACATAGACAGATGCTTAAAACAGACGTCAAAATGATAAGCGTCTGCGCAATATAAAACATATAAACAAATCAAGGCTGCACCGATACAACATCTCTTGAAACCAGATTCATGTATTACAATCAACCGTTTTAAGGAATATTGCGCAAATTGTTACTTTTGTGTTTTTCATATTTACCAGGAGATACATGTCCTTGATGACCAGCGCGTAACTCAACCAAGAGGCCCCGTTGAGAAATAAGGAAAGGGACAAAGTGAAGGGCATGAATTCCACACTTGATGTCTTGATAACTTTGTGCTGAGAAGTGAAAAAATCATAAGTGACGCACTTAAATTTGCTGTAAATACTGTATAGGACAAAAAGTTTACAGATTAGATAACCGTGCGGATTAGCATAATGAAGGGAGAACAATATACCATTATCGTGAGAGGAGCAGCGTTTGAAAGAACAGCAGATATTATACAAACTATTCCGACTGATTCTACCGGCTCCACTTTGTCCTTGAACTGCATGCTGATTATGACTACGCAGGCGAACGCTCCGCATAACAGGATAAGGATACCGATAGTTTTCATCTGCATTATTTGGTTAAAAATTGTATTTGCGTTTAGATGGATTTGCGTGAGAGGGTAACTTGACTAAATCAAAAAATTTCCACTGCTTTCAAATGTGTCAGGGATAGTGCAGCAACACAACGGGTTCGCTATATTATTAGATGTACACATACACATACATGCATTCATAGACACATGCATACATATATGCATACATACATACATATATTTACACATACGTCCTTACGAACATCCACACATACATGTATACGTACATACATACATAAATCGATGCATGCATGCACACATACATAGATAAATGCATGCATACGTGCATACATACATACATGCCTATGGTTGTACACATATGTTTGTACCATAGACAAACATACACAAATACATAATACATGATACACACAAACATACATAAATACATACATACAAACAAACATGCATACATTCATACACACAGGCAAACATGTGTACATAAATGTATAGATACATACATATATAAAAAGATGCACACATACATACATACATATATATGTCTATACATACATTATATATATATATATATATATATATATATATATATATATATATATATATATATATATATATATATATGTATGTATGTATGTATGTATATATATATATATATATATATATATATATATATATATATATATATATATATATATATTTACATATTTATGAGCACACACATGCATACATATGTACGTGCGTACACATGAATGCATGCATGCGGCGCATATGAGCTTCTGTGCAAAGAAATACACTGAGATCCTTACTTACGCGCTAAGTTATTTCTTCACTCACGCGCAAGGTTAATTTTCTGATAAAGCTTTCTTTTTTTTTTCCTGATTGATCGTAATGTATCCGATGGTTACGCTAATAAAACTGTTCTAAAATTATTTACCTGATTCTGGATATAATGTGCATAATTGTAGCATTTCTCAAAATATATTAAAGTTCTGCACGAACATGCATTACTTAAAGCGTCTAATTACAAACGAGAGTTCTCCTTTTAAGTATTGTAGAGTTATGTCTTGTGCGATGTATTGTCTTTCTTTAGATTTAGCATAAAAATGTGCTTTGCGAGATTGAGGTGATATGGCATACCCGTTGTTGTTTGCTTCCGAACCACAAATAAAGCGCAATGTAGAAAATCTGGAAGGCTCCGCTTATTGCACTTATTGTGATGACCGGTATACCTCCATGATGGATAATCAAAATGCCATAATATACCCATAACATTCCTGATAACAGACTGAATAGGTATGGTTGCGCAGAAAACGATCCAGTTGTTTTCTTCCTTACAATGGTCCAAAACGTAGGCCTGCATCAATGTTCGTTTTAGCATAATGAAGAAGTGATATTCAATCAAAAACACTTAGCGGTATGCGGTTCTTCATTTTGGAATCAGTTAAACAGTAATAGTATTAAAGGAAAAATAATGGAAAGTGACAAGTTTTGTTTTTACTCTAGTAGGTGAATCATGTTGAATGTTAAATTTCAAGAATGTGAATGCATAAATTCACGTTTTCGTATGTGATAATCTGCTAGTGGTAACGTAACTGCGATTTGTGTGGCCACCCATATTGAGGGATTCTTTAAATTGCAACGCTTGCATTCATTCAGGGCTCATGAATTCCAATGATATAGATAAGGTTTGTGTATGTTTGCTTTATAAGACTGTTGCATTAATGCTTCGCACATAGCTTTAACATGGTTAACGTTCAGCATTCGTTCTCTCAAAATTAACTTATTTTGTTCCTTGATAATTAAGTCCATGTGTATATAACCTGTGAAGATAGTTATACTACTTGGATATCAGCCGTTGTAATGCAGTGATCGAAGTAACGCTAATTTGATCAAATTCGGTTGAACCAGGAACATGCCATATTAGAATGATTTGAAAATGCAGGCATTTCCAGTCTCATAAGCCTGTATGGATTTCACTCAGTAAAGAGACTATAATTCACATGATATGCATGATGTGTTAAGACCGAACTCTGCTTGCCATTGTTATGGTCACAATTTAATAAGTACTACACGAAACGCATTCTGCATTACATAATAATCTAAGTGGTTTTGTCGCTACAAAACAGAATGTAGGATGTTATGCGTCTACAACAAGGAATGATTTTCTAAACTGCATTTCTCAAAGAAAGGGATTTGGTCCCATTCATAAACTTCAAAGGACCAAACGATATAAACGAGTCCCATTTGGCAGAAAGCTGGCAGCAAGCAGGACAACAACCGCTTTATAATGCACATACATCCCTTTTCTGAGTTATCTTGATGCCACAGTGGTAATATGAAGTTACTTTTGGAAACTACTTTGCCAATTACTTTTATTCCTAAGCTGATTATATCTCAATCAATCTGAGAGAATGGCAAAGCCAAGTAACTAAAATCAATTGTAAGATCAAAAAAATAGTTATCGCAAATTTGATATCTTTCAATTTTATTGTGTTTAAGGGTCTTTCAAATCTCAGATGTTTAGCGCAAAAGAATGACAGTTAAACAGGAAAGTTATTCGTGATGAAGACTTACAGAGGAGAGAGCTGAACCAGCACTGCAGTTGCGTTGCCTGCGAATGATAGCAAATCAGATTAACGGATAAGATAGCCGAGCCTCACATTTGGTGGAGCAGATAAAAAAAGCAGACAAAACAGTGAAAGGGAATGCATCTGGTTTGGGGAAAACGATAGCATTCGCGCCAAAATGCGGTCAAAGTTCCTTGAGCAAAGTAGCCAAGTTATGAAGTTATAGTCAACACAGAGAGAGAGAGAGAGAGAGAGAGAGAGAGAGAGAGAGAGAGAGAGCATGTATGTTTGTGCAAACGATTAGCCATTCATAGATTTCAGTTTCTAGGGAGATATAGGTCTGATACCCAAAACGCCGATGATGGAGGCGAGAAGAGACATTCTGCAGCTGAAAGCTCTCTCCCTCTCTGTCGCAGTGCTTAATGCTTTAACCCAGCGACAAAGGCTGTTCCTCTCAACTTCTGATCGTCTTCACGATGAAAGAACAGGCCATAAAATAAGATGCATTCGCTTTATGGCTTCGTTCCCTCTCTTTCTATTATGTCCTCTCGTACACACATACACAAAGACATACAGACATGAACATAGACACACTCTTGAGATGGATAGCGGCAGGAGAGAAGAGGACTTGAGAGAGAAGCAGCGCTCTCTTTGTTAGGCTCTACCTGTACTTTCATCTCTCTCTCTCTCTCTCTCTCTCTCTCTCTCTCTCTCTCTCTCTCTCTCTACCGATCTATCTATGTCTCTGGCATCTGCACCTGGACAGACATATTACATCATGCACCACTCGTGGAATAGTTTGCCCGAGTCTCCGCTTCTTGCTCATTATTCCTCCGGCTATCTCTAAACTGGTCCATATCTTGAAAGCTTCATTCTCTTTTTCTAAACCTAACTAGTCTCAACATTCCAACGATCACGTCATCTCCGCCATTAGCAGATGTTACTGTCTTGGTCTTCAAGATACATAGATCTGCTGCGAGTTACATTCTTGTGCTCCCTAATCTCCTGGCATTGTACGGAAAATCTGCGTCGCTGCATCTCCTCGTCACAACGAGATAACTGACAAACAATTAACAAGCTGATTCCATTCTGTTGCTAAACTTTTGACTTTCGCGGACAAATCCTTTCATCCTCCATAAAAACTCATTAACCGCTTAGATATGGAGCAATCATCAGTATTTCTCACTAAGCCAATTTTGGCAGGAGTGCCTCTTCAAAGAGAAACTTTCTGCGTTTGAGGACTACTCTATGCGTGTCGCTGCGAATATCCAAGCCATGTGTTTCGCATGTTATAACTACTACATTGCTCTGGAACACAAAAAAATGAGATGCATGAAAACTTCATGATGCTTTACGCCTTCCCTACACAAGCCCTGAAAAACTGGAAACATGCTGCTACATTACCTGAAGAGAAGATGCCACCTCAAATCACACTGTCCATCTTGTTTAAAACATAATCCACTTTAATTCAATTGAAATTTCATGTTCAAAGTTGCTTTTGGCGCAAGCAGCAGACATCTGTCAGTGGTCCAGACGAAACATATCAAATGCATATCCCTCTCATATCTAGGTATCGGTCTGCACGATTTGTCCCTGTGGAGCTCCGCGCTTGATACATCTGCACGATTTGTCCTGGTGGAGCTCCGCGCTTGATACATCTGCTTAGGCAATAGTATGAGTATCGTGAGCAAGCGTCACATTTCTCGAGCTGACTGGATGTTGGAGGCATCTAATGTATAACTTGTGTTCAGAGGAATAACTCATGGAAAATGAAATTGGTATAGAGTAATAATCATGGAATCTTCGATGTCTCTATATATATATATATATATATATATATATATATATATATATATATATATATATATATATAATTTATTTATTTTTTAAAATGGAGTTTGGACACGCGACTACATCATTGAGTTTTAAGTTTGAAAGAGCAATTGTATAGATGAATTGGCATAATACCTACGAGACCTCTTGTATGTCACAAAACAGAGGTTAGACAAGGTCATAACTTATTTAGACTGGCCAAAGCCATTACATGTCCAGCTCAGGGTTGAGCACATAAGACCTTTGCCTCAAGAAGCTAGTGCTTAACCAACCATTGCATCACAGGAAAGAATGTTACTTGCATTAATGTGTGACTGACGCATGCACCTTTTTCTGAGGATTCTATTATCAACAACCTAAATATACGTAGCATTCTAGCCACACTATCTTGCTAGAATCCATTCCTTAGATCATACCCGTGCAGCCTACAATGAATATTATTTTCATTCTCTTTTCGGCCTTCCCATCGACTTTCGGGCCAATTCTTCTTGCCATAATCGGACATCGAGTTAGTCTAAACCCAAGTTACCCTCTGCCCTTAGGGCCATCCCTTTCGGAACTACCCAAGCCAACCTTCTGGCCATGATACTTGGCATTTTTCCTAGTATGATCGACTTTCGGGCCCATTGTTTTTGGTATAAATGGCCTTCGAGTCAATATAAACCCGAGTAATCCTCTCTCCTTGGAGCTATCCCTTCTATGATCAGCTTTTTGCCCCATTGTTTTTGGTATAAATCACCTTTATATCAGTCTAAACCCGAGTAACCCTACCTCTAATTTGTGAGATACGCAGGGTCCCATGGGTGCTATGCTCACCTTTGCCTCAGGCTATGTATCATGGTAATGCTAGGCATCTAACCTCTGATTTGTGAGATACAAGGGGTCCAACGGGTGCTATGCTCACCTCCACCTCCGGCTATGTATCATGGTAGTGCTAGGCATCTAACCTCTATTTTGTGAGATAGGAGGGGTCCGATGGGTGCTATGCTCACCTCCACCTCTACCTTTCAATTAACTCAGGCATAATTTGGGAAGATTAGGTTGCAGACCGACTTTCCTTTTAAAGACCATAGTGTGCATTGTGAAATATTAAATTGTTCATTGTAATTTGTAGGTCTCTGGAAGTAAATATTGACTATGATTTATTCACTCGTTCATTATCATCATCTCCTTTTCTTCTCTTTACAAACCCCAAGGAACCCACTCTATGCATTCAGCGGATTTTTCATCCATAAAATATGGTGCAGCCACAGTAATGATCTCACATACCAATTGAGGGACCGATTAATAGTGTTTTTATTTTTCTCACAAAGTTTGAATTATATTGATAGAGAAACATGTAACAGACAAAACGGAGAGAGAGAGAGAGGGCGAGAGAAAGAGAGAGAGAGAGAGAGAGGAAGAGAGATAAAATTACAATATTGTAGAGCCTATCGGGGGAATTCATGTTAATGAAAACAACCTGGTAGAAAATGTTTTAAAGGAAACTTCTGTTAGTAATACGATATCATAATTTCAGCATAAGAATTTAATTTTTTACATCTTAGAAATTCCGAATGTTAATCTAAAAGTGAAAGACTTTTGTAGTGATGTTTAACTCTAGTGTGATAGTAAAAACATATAGAAATATTTTATAAAAAATTTACTCACAATGATTTTGCAATGGGTAAAAAGCACAATATTTTTCTTGATTGAAATTAAAAGCCAAGCAAAGGCTCATACATGCAAAAGAGCCATGCAAATACAAATAGAGAGCACATCGATGCCAATATTTGTTATCGTGATAAATAATTGCTAGAATGTAGAATGAGCAGCAAAGCTATGGCTTTTTGAAGGTCTTGTCAGATATAACAAATGATTGTCTTTCATATTATAAAAAATAAGGCAAAAGCAACATCAAGCTTAAGAGGTGATATTGATAAATTTGCATCATTTGTAAAATATGAAAATAGAATGGAAAACATCTTTAAAGTTCTTGTTACAGATTGACGCCAAATAAGCTACCTTTTTTAAAGAGTTTGGTTAACACAGTAGAATTAATAACACACCAAGCTTAGCCATCAAGAAACTTGAAAAATGTAACCATATACCATGTAATTTTAGAGACACAAGTTTATTTTCTTAGCACACTGGAATCAAGATATGCAAAAACACTGCTTTGACAACATGTCAGCTTAGATTTAGGATTTGAAATTGAAAGGTGTACCCAATTACACATCAAATCATTTACTTTTCTCTACTTGATTTCCACTGCTGAGATGGAGGTGTAGAGAAGCTTGATGTGTCCAACAACTCATAAACTTATTTGCAACATATTTGAGCATATATATATATATATATATATATATATATATATATATATATATATATATATATATATATATATATATATATATATATATATATATATATATATATATGTGTGTGTGTGTGTGTGTGTGTGTGTGTGTGTGTGTGTAGTTTGCTCAAATTATTTTGAATGGACACCAGTACATGGGGTTTAGATGTTTATTTGCCAATGAAAACACAATATGTCATAATATTAATCTTTATAAATAATATAAAGTGTTAAATTCTCATCCTCGATTATAAAATCACTATGCATGTTTTTTGTCCTTCTTTAGAAATACATTCTGGTACATCATGTGCTCTTAACTCGCTCTAATATTTGACACACTTTAATGGGATGTGTGCATACTTTGAAGTGTACATCAAAACTTTATCATCTCCAAAACATTTATGCAGATGATTAAATCTTACAGACCATCCAAATTTTATGTTACAATACTTCACATTAAAATTTTATGCCACTCTTATTATCTTACACTTAAGAGTGCTCCCATCAAGATCATTACCATAATTCCTCATTCCAATACCTGTATCTAATATTGATTGCTTCCTTGGACTCTCTGAAATTTGTTTACACAAAGAGCTGTATAATTCACTCATATGATTTCTCTTCTTCTTAACAACTTTAGGTAGAGATAGAGGATAGTATTCAAATTACAGAAGAGGCGAGGAAGTTAAGAATGACATAAACAAGAAGCTGTCTATTGAATTACAACTATAAGGACATTATTTATGTATCTTACTAAGTACACTGATCTTATTATATTATGTAGACAACCACAACACGAGCTTTGCACACACACACACACACACACACACACACACACACACATATATATATATATATATATATATATATATATATATATATATATATATATATATATATATATATATATATATATATATGACAACTACATGCGCAATCTTCCTAAATTAATGCCAATATGGAAACTTATGCATGTTTCACACATATTCCTACATATTGAAAAAGAATTTACCATAAGAATACGATGCAGATAATTATGCATATTGTATTTTTTATTCCTGTGTTTCCGAAAGGATGCCTAGTTTGCTTTCCGTACTCACAATCTTCACATGAGTATTACATACTATACATTGCTTAAATAGGGATAGCATAAGCCGAACATTATTTTGCAATGTCTTTCACACCTCCTAAAACCAAAACCGATCTTTGTGCAAGCCCCTTTGTTCCTTAAATCAAGTTGTGCAATCTTTGTGCTTGCACTCATAACATCTCCTTTATGAGTATTAGCTTTACATTCAATCATGTAAACTTTGTTTACCTTCATCCTTGAATCACAAACTTTCCATTTTCCTTTTCATATGGTTATCAAGTATTATCTCCAAAATAAATATTTGCTCCTCTTTCACCTATTTGATCCACTAAGCTAAGGTTTCTTGTGACGTTGGAACATAGAAAACATCCTTCAATGGTAGCCTACCCCTTCAAAAGGAAAAATCTGCAATGTGTCTAACTTGATGCTCATTATAATCACATTAGCGAAAAAATTAATCTTCTTTGGGTATTCTCTCTAATCCAATGAGAATGGGTCAATGGACACAGTTTCACTTTTTCTAGAGTTTTTCGAACAACCATAACTTTAGGATACCAAGAAAAAATGATCGCATTAGAATCCACTCATCAAGAGCTTCCCACAGATAGGTCATATAATGTACTTTTATAGTACATAAGACATAGTTCTCCATACCCTCCTTTTATGCCTCTTATTTGACTAACATATGATTGGTTGCTCTTAAAGGGTCGAAGGGTGTTAAAAAAATAAAGAAGCAAGGCCGTATATATTTCACAAAAAGAATTTTCTTCAAATAAAAGGAAAACTCAAAAATGAAAAATGGAAGCATTTACTTCAACAAGTTGTGGAGGCCAAAAGAGAATCAAACAAAAGAGAATCAATCCAAAAATCGATCCGAACGTGAAGAGTAGCTACTCAAAGTTGTGGAGGAGTTATGGAGAAGAGCTCACAAAGTCATCATGAGAGCTCATGGTCACTTGGCTACAAAAGAGGCAAGGGAGGAAACTCAAATACACATGAAGAAGGTGTTGAATTCCCCTTATAGGTAGTTCACTTGGTTTCAATCATTTTGTTTTCTACAATCTCATAGACTATGTCTAGCCACTCACCATTTCTAGGTAGCCTGATTGTGAGAGTAATATCTCTCAATGTATGTATCCATTTTTAGAGTTTCAATATTCTTTGGAAAGCTTATCTTGTGTAATGTTTTGTAAAATTCATCATGATCTATGAGGTATTAAGTTTTTAGTGAAGACCCATTTTCAACCAAACTGAGTGGACAGGGAGCTTGTTTTGAGGAAAAGAGTTGCCAACCAAAACTATTCATATTTGAGTGTTTGATACCTCATTTGAAAGCTATTAATGTCTAGTTTGAGTGATCAAAAGCCTCAAGTTCATTGTCTTCTTTAGTTGATATGTTTTTTCAGCTATAGGTAAAAGTCTTGATCCTCAGAAGGCCTCTACACTTTCTGCTGCACATAGGAGAGAAATTCTCCAACAGTTGGTATCAAAGCAAAACCATAGAGCATTGGATCTAGAAGTGGTAAAGAATTAGAACTTAAGTAAAGCAAAGGAGAAGCTACAAATCAAGGGGGAGCTTCGAAAAGTCAAGAAAGAGCACCACACTATATCTAAGGTAAACTTCAAACTTGGAAGCCTTCAATGGTTGATTTAGAACAACAAGTTGAGAAGTTAGATAAAGATAATTTACAGTCTTCGAGGTATAGAATTACAAATTACTTTAAAGTTAAATGTTTATGGAGTATAGTTACTAGAGATGATCCACAACTAGTGGTCCTTCAAGATCCCAACATTACTCCAACACAAAGGAGACAATTTTTTGATTGGGAAGAGAGGAATGAGAGGGTGATGTTCCTTATTTCACAAGTTATTTCTAACACTATGATTGGTCATGTGCAAATCCTAGAGATAGCCAAGGAAGTTTGGGAAGCATTGGAGAAGGTGTATGCTACCCAAACAAGGTCTCAGAAGATGCAACTCAAGAAGGAGCTCAAAAACATGAAGAAAAGCTCAAACCAAAGCATTTGTGAGTATACATTGAAGATCAAGGAGCTTTGGGATCAGCTAGCATCAATTGGATGCAAGATAGAAGAGGAATACATTGTCCAAACAGCCATGAATGGCTTGAGAAGTGAAGAAAAGTGGAAGCCCCTGATCGCAAACATTCTTTATAGAGATCCTCTACCAACGTTCAAGGAGATTTTACCAAATCTCATGGCTGAAGAGACTATTGTTCAACAAGGAGAAAGCAATAAAGGTAAGGATAGCCATAGCCAAATGTTATATGTAGGTCAAGGTAGAGGAAGGAACTCAAGAAGAGGCTCAAGAGGAAGAGAAAGAAGCTATAACAACACAAATTCTCGGCAACACAACTCGGAGGAAAATAAGGACAAGACAAATGACAACACATATGGAAGAGGTCGAGGAAGAGGTCAAGGTTCATCCAATTCTCATAAAGGTATAACATATTATCATTGTGGTAAATTAGGACATTTTGCAAATGATTGTTGGCAAAAGAATGGAAGGTCAAATGGAGGCAATCAAAGGAGCCAAAAGAACTATACAAGTACATCAAGTGAAGGAGACAAGCCAACCATGCTTGCCATGAAGCATGAGTACAATAGCTCAAGAAGTGATGACCAAAAATGGTTTATAGATTTAGGTTGGAGCAATCATATGACATGCCAAGGACAATTATTCACAAGTCTACAAGATCCAAGCTCCAAGTGCAAAAAGATGTGTGGAGACCGGTGATGAAACTCAACGTAGAATTGAGCATGTTGGAGAAATCAAGCTTGGAGACAACAAGGTATTGACTAATGTTCTTTATGTTCCTACTATTGCAAAGAATTTAATTTCAGTAGGACAAATGGTAGAGAAAGGATATCATTTTATCTTCAATGAAAAAGGCTTCTTTATAAAAAAAATCCAAAAGAAGAAGGTTGTTGCTCAAGGAAGGAAAGAAGGTAGGATGTTCACTTTGGACATTCAACAACCACATGGAAAGGTGATGTATATTCAGTTTGGAAACAAGAGGATTGTTGAAATCGATTTGTGGCACAAAAGGTTTGGACATATCAACATTCCCAAGCTCAAGGACATGAGCAATCATGAAATGGTAAAAGGTCTTCCAAGATTCAATGATGCTGGACTACATGAGTTTTGTGAAGCATGCCAACTAGGAAAGCAAACTGGACAACCATTCAAGAAGAGCAACCATGTGGCAAGGAATGTCCTCCACTTGATACACACAGATGTATGGGGACCAACACAACAACCATCTATGGCTAGAGATAGATATTTTCTCACCTTTATTGATGATCATTCAAGAAAAGTATGGATGTTCTACATAAAACAAAAATAAGATGTGTTCTCTATATTCAAGAGGTTTAATAACATGTAGAAAAGGAAACAAGATAGTACATAAAGACCTTGAGGTTTTATGGAGGAGCAAAATATGTCTCCAAAGAAGTTTCAAAATTTCTTTATGAAAATGGCATCAAATGACAATTTACATGTAGGCACACACCACAGCAAAATGGAATTGCTGAAAGGAAAAATAGAAATATCACAGAAGTTGCAAGATGCATGCTCAACGTAATGAAGGTTCCACTAAACTCTTGGGCCAAAGCAACTAGTACGGCTGTGTTGAAGCTCAAAGTCAAGGACAAAGTAGGGAAGCACATCAAAAGGTGGACACACAAGGAAAGGGAGCAAGTAGGGAGCTCCAAGAAGTGTATGTCAAATTTTCAGAAGAATCCCCTACAAAAATAGTGATTTTCATCACTAAAAACCATTGTAAATACCATTATCTATTTTTAGTAACTCCATTTTTTTCAAGCCGAGGAGTCCTCGAGCTTGAGGAGTATTAGAAGTACCATCGTACCAATTTTCATAATTTTTAGACTTCGTTTGAACCCTCAAATAAGCCCTGGAACCTAATTTTTAACTAGGCCGGACACTAGGTCTGGACAGGGCCAAAACTAGTCAAAAAACTATAAAAAGAGTTAGAGAGCTCATTTTTGGGGTTAGCTTGTTAGAGAATAGAACTTTTGTAAGAGAACTCTTTTGCAATCTAAGCTTTCCATTGTTCCTCTCTTTGATCTTACTTTGTGCGCGTGTGTGTGTATGTGTGTGCATGTTTGTGTGCTTTCACTCACGCACTTGTGCCTTCACTTGCTCGTGGTCTTCATACCGGTCCTCACGTCTCCACGGATTGACAAGTAAAGGAGGTGGTGCTTACGCTTGAGCTACACCAAATTTTGGCGCCGTTGCCGGGGAGAGAGCTTCGAGGACGAGCGTTGTGATGGTAAGATCGTAGATTTGCGACGTTGGAAGGTAAAAAAACTGTCATTTCAGTTCATTTTCTGTTTTTTCCTCCTCATCTTCATCATCATCATCATCTCCACCTTCTTCCATCTTCTTCTTCATAGAAAATTCTTGTTTTTTAGTGCATTTTCACCATCTTCATACCATTTTTCATGCATTATTGTGTGGGAAGGAGTTAGGAGAAGCAAGGGAGAGCAAGCGCTGTGTTTTTTTCATGATTTTCTGCTCATACGGAGCTCGCCATAGCCGGCGCTCAAAAATTTGAATTTCCCGCCAAAAAACGCGATTTTGTGATGAAAATCGCGATTCTGTGTTTTTTCTAAAAAAAAACACGATTCTCTGCTCAAAATCGCGATTCTCAAAAAACACGATTCTCTGCTCAAAATCGCGATTCTCACCAATCACGATTTTCAGCAAAAAACACGATTTTGTGAAAAACACGAATTTCTGCTCAAAATCGCGATTCTCACAAATCACGATTTTCAGCGAAAAAATGCGATTTTGAGAAAAACACGATTCTCTATGACAAAATCGCGATTTCCATGTCAAAAACACGATTTTGAGAAAACACGATTTTGAGAAAACACGATTTTGTGATTGTGCTCAAAATCGCGATTTTAATGCCAAAAACACGATTTTGTGAAAAAGGCGATTCTGTGAAAACACGAATTTTTGCTCAAAATCGCGATTTTCAAAAATACGATTTTGTGCTCAACATCGCGATTTTCATGTCAAAAACAGGATTTTGAGAAAACACGATTTTCAGCAAAAAACACGATTTTGTGAATCACGATTCTCTGAGTCAAAATCGCGATTTTCAAAAACACGATTTTGTGATCAACATCGTGATTTTCATGCCAAAAACACGATTCTCTAAAACACGACTCTGAGTCAAAATCGCGATTTTCAAAAACACGATTTTGTGATCAACATCGCGATTTTCATGCCAAAAACACGATTCTCTAAAACACGATTCTGTGCTCAAAATCGCGATTTTCATAAACACGATTTTGTGATCAACATCGCGATTTTCATGTCAAAAAACACGATTTTCAGAAACACGATTTTGTGATCAAAATCGCGATTTTCAGAAACACGATTTTGTGATCAACATCGCGATTTTCAGAAACACGATTTTCTACTCAGAATCGCGATTTTTAAAACACGATTTTGTGAAAACACGATTTTGTGAACACGATTCTCTGAAAGTTCACAAAATCGCGATTTTTTCAAAAGGTCCTGTTTGCCTGTTTTGACCCCCAGGAGCCTGAATTGGCATAACTTTTTCATCCCAAGTCCATTTTTAGAGCTCTATAGCTCGTTGGAAAGCTCGTTTCAAATCCTACACGACCTCAACTATTTTTTTCAAGAATAACGCGTTGATTTTGAGATAGGATAATTTGAAGTTGACCCTCAGATGGGACTAGGGAACCAAGGGGGCTCTAAAGAATTTTGAACCATACCAAAGGGAAAATTTGGACTCTTGACTAAAGCTTATGAACCTGAGATCTGGTAGACACTTAGGCAAGGATAAACAAAGCATTAGATCTTCTGAGGCTAGTGTCAACCATACATCCAAGTCTTGGGCACAACAACTAAGTGGTCATCTTTTACTAAGTTCAGACACAAGTGATTCAGAAATGTCTTTTAGTATGGGAAAACCTACAGGTGGCTCAGGGAATGCCCATCTACAAACACCAGAAGGGCCCTATAAGACACAGTTGGAATATATTCGGACCAACCAATTAGGTGCTCGCATCTATGAGGATGGTCTGAGGCGATCAGTGGTCCAACTCAAAAATCCAGATCAATCCTTTGGACTTGAACACCCAGTGGTCAAGTTCGAAGAGGGTTCATACATTGATAAGGAAGGAACCATGTATGTGGTCACCAACCTACCAGATAGGACTGATGAGTTTGGAAATGTCATTCCTGAGAATGAAATAGGAGACCTAGAACAAGGAAACGTAGGACAAGGACCCCAGACTCCTAGAGGTAAGTCAGTTTTGACCCGAGTGATCACTCCGGACTGGATCCCTCAAGACAACAAAAGCATAGAACTATTTTTGAATAGAGAAACAGAGGAAGCCTTTTGGAGGTTCAAGCCAGATCAACCTAGCCAATTGGGCATAGTTATCATCTATGAATTCAAAGATCCTGAGATACCAGGCAAAGTTGTCTACCTGGATAACACATCAGAGAAAATTTTCTTGGTAACAGAACATGATAGACATGCATATACTTGGAAGAATGAATTGATTTTCCCCCACCAAGATCCAATGTTTCCCATGGCCTCCAAGGAGTAGGATCATCCCTCGCTCATGAAGCCCAGAGAGAAAGAACTAGAGAGAGACCTGAGGTAAGTTTTGCACACACCGTGGGCAGGAATAGGTCAGGATTTGAAAATGGAAGACCTGAAAGAGAGAGACATCAAGCACATAGGCAACAAAGAGATGAACAGGATTTTCCATTGCCTAGACCCCGAGAGTACCCAAGAACCCTTAGACCCATTCAGGTGATCAAGGCAATGAAGAACTATTTCGATGGGAAAGGGGATCCTTATGATCATGTGGCCGAGTACAAACAAGTGCTGAGAGCCGAACAAATTGAGGACTGGTTCACCCAGTACGAGGCATTTGGTTTGACCCTTAAGGGCACTGCCTTAGCTTGGTTTCAACCATTGAGTAGAAGCAGCTATCACGATATAGGTCAACTGCTAGACGAATTCATTGTAGAATTTTCCAAGAGTGGTATCAGGCATAACACATCATCCTTGATCCACAGCTTCAAGCAGACTCCCCAAGAAACAGTGCGACTAGCAGGTAGAAGATTCAGACAGTATCTAGAAAGATGCCCTGCTCTAGAGTTACCCACTCCGGCCAAACAAGTGGCTTTGTTCTTAGATGGCTTACTGAGCACCAAGTTAAGATCATATGTGTACTTGAAAGATCCTAGGTCCATAGAAGAGTGTGTGCGGACGTGCATAGACATAGAAGATAACTTGGGTGAGGAGTTAGGATTGTCCAAACTCTACAAAGATTCGGATAGTTCTACTAGTCATACTTCAAAGATCTCCACAGAAATAGAAGAGATAGCTGAGCAAGTTGCCAAGAAGCTGGGAGTCCAAAATAAACAAACACAGAGAGTCACTCCATTGAATCGGTGTTATACTTGTGGGGGCGACCACATGGCTAATGTATGCCCAATGCAAAACCAAAACATTAGAGAAAGGAATGCTCCATATTGCACTATTGAGAGAAAATACACAAACCACACGGCTCAAGATTGTCCGTACAATAGGCAGGCTGTTAGACAGAATTATCAGCAACCTTACCCACAAGGTAGGTATCAGAACCAATACCAACAGCCATATTATAGACCACAACAGCAATATCAGGTACCATATAGGCCACAACCTGTCTTGGGAAACCAACCACCAGCTCCAGCCAACGTGATTCCAGTCAAATATGCTGTGGGAGAGGAAAATCCAAATAGACCTTTGGTGCCATCAACCCCATTGATACCAGATAATGACTCTCACGCTCATAGTTCAGACTACTCCCATGAAGGTAGTCCACATGCTTATTACACAGAGTCACCTGAACATAGTGAGATTTACTCGTATCAAAAATGAGGCACCGCCTATGGAGCAAAATTGGGAGCCAGAATACTCCAATGTCATGTACACACATCCTAACCCTAGGCCCCAGTTGAGACAAATGAGACCACAAGCCCCTAGAGGATCTTGTTTCAGATGTCATGGTGACCATTTCATTCGTGACTGTCCCCACCCACCATCTCCGGGTCAAGGACAGGCTATCACAATACAGGCTTTTTGTCTTGATTGTGGCAAAGACCATCTCCCCAGAGATTGTCCAAGAAACCCCTCCAGTGCACCCAAGATTACACCCATTAATGTGGTGGGCTTAGTGGCAGATTCAAGTTCAAGTAGTAGCAAGGTGGCTCCCATACAAGCTGTCACTAGAGCACAAGCCTTACAACAGGATAAACCAACAGAACAATCGGACTTTGTAAACATGTGTGCAACCTGGTCATTAGTTCTAATGAACTTTGTATTCACATCCTTGCTCAAAACATTTTCTCGAACATAATCATAATGCACTTCTATGTGGTAACTTTGCGCATGAAACATTGGATTGTTTGTCAAGTGAATACTTGACATGTTGCCACCATAAATTTGAATGGTCTCTACCTACACATCAAGATCAGCTAAGAGCTTCTTAACCCACATAACTTCACAAGTTGCAAAGTCTAATCCTCTATATTTAGCTTTTGTAGATGATAGCACAATAGTAGGTTGCTTCTTCGAGCTCCATGTGATAGGTTTGCTGCCCATCATCAATACATAACCTAAAGTGGATCTTCTATCTTCCTTTGAACTAGCCCAATCAGCATCATTAAAGCCCTTCACTTGTAATTCTTCATTATATCCATAAAACAAGGCATGATTGACTGTGTGCTTCACATATTTTAGCACTCATTTGGCTGAATTTAAATGTTCATTTGTTGGAGTTTGCACAAATTGTGAAAGAACAACAATATAACACAAATCTAGTCTTGTGATAGTATCATAGATCAATGAACCTATAATACTCCTTTATGTAGTTACATCATGTAACTTCTCTCCATCATTTGAGCATAGCTTCACATTTGTGTCCATAGGTTGAGTGAGTGGTTTGCATTCACTCATTCCAAATCTGAAAAGAACATCCAACAAGTACTTTCTTTACATCAAGTAGATGCCATCTTTCCCATAGACTACCTCAATGCCTAAGAAATATTTCAGCTCACCAAGATCTGAAATTTTAAACTCCTTACCGAGTTTTCTTTTTATCTCTTGTATTCCTGCAACATTACTTCGTGTCATGATGAGATCATCAACATAAATGTAGATGTATACCTTCTTGCCTTCTTCTTTCTTCATCTAGAGAGAAGGATCTGTGCTACTTGGACTATACCCACACCTTGTGAGGTACTCAACCAATCTTTGGTTCCAAGCACGTGGTGCTTGCTTCAGCCCATAGAAAGCTTTCTTCAATCTGCAAACAAAATCTGGATGGTTTTTACCTTCAAATCCAATCGATTAACTCATGTATACCTCTTCTTGAAGTTCACCATTGAGAAAAGCATTTTTTTTATGTCAAGTTGGTACAATGGCCATGTCCTTGCTGCACTCACTAGAATCAAGGTTCTAATTGTTCCCATCTTTGCAACCGGGCTAAAAGTCTCTTCATAGTCGATGCCATGAGTTTGCTTAAATCCTTTTTCTACTAGTCTAGCTTTATGTCTAGCGAGAGAACCATTAGCATTTCTCTTTATTTACAACACCCATTTATTTGGAACAATCTTCATACCTTCATTTTTCCGAACTAGCTCCCATGTGTGATTCTCCTTAAGAGCTTTTATCTCTTCTTGCATAGCTTGCTGCAATTCTTTTTGTGTACGTGCTTCTTCATATGCATCTGGTTCTTTGTCTTTAACCACCTATTTCATATATGCAAAATGCTTTGCAATAAAACTATCATAGTTGAGCCTTTGAATTGGATACCTTGTGTTGAGCCCATAAAAGTCATATTGTTCAAAGTCAACTGTAGTCATAGTCAAATTAGTCAAAGTCAACAAGGTCAAGGTCAAAGTCAATAGGTGCAAAGTCAAAGTGTTTGAAGTACAGGTGACAAGGTGCACAAGTAGTGGGCCATTAATTGTCCACAAAGGGTAAATTGGAGAAAGTGGGTTGCAGCTTGCAGAGGTATTTCTCTAATTTCCCTAAAGTTCAAAGTGTTTTTAAAAGTTCAAGTGAACCCTCCCTTATGTGCAAAAGTGAAGACTTAAAGGGAAATGTCAAGGTGTGTGAAGCGACATCGTACACAGAAGTGAAAGTATGCCCCCCCAATTAAAAATTTTGTTTTAGTTTAAAGTCACTACAGGACAAAACAGGGATTCATTGGCTCCCACTTGTGAAGACAATCTTCGGACATCAAAGTGAGCACCAAGATACTCTTGTAGTTAGGAGCTTATGTGAATAGACACTCAAATCAAGGCAAGGACTATTTCTTGGACCATTCTAAGTGTAAGCAAGAGTGAGCATAGTCTAAGAAAGGCAAGAGAGAGAAGTGCAAGAGACACCCAGTGTGCGACGCAGAGAAGTGAAGTGCAAGGTGTGCATGAAGAGTGACCAAGGAAGTGTGCAGAGAGTGCTAAGCTAGTCCCCCAAGGATCCCAAGGTCTTATTGAAGTGTGCGCATGCCGACAGAAGGTACCCATTCCTCCCCCTTAGTGGAAGCTTGGTGCAAGGTGTGCACAAGTGCAGGCTTGGAGAAGGTGGAGGTTTGGTGCAGAGGAGGCCGGCAGTAACAAGTCCCTTGGGTATTTGGTATTTTGTAATTGAGCACTCTGTGGTATTTTGCACAGAAGCATTGGATCGTATTGAGCTTCAACATTGTATTTGTCTGATTATAATCAATCGACAGAGGCTTCCAGTGTGTATCTTTCTTCTTGTCTTTCCCTTTTCTCCTACAAACACTCAAATCCCTTCTTGTCCAAGAATCCCCCAACAAAATTTGGCACGCACGGTGGGACTTCCAAGGAGATTTGAGCATAGGAGAAGATATATTGCAGTTGGAGAAGCAATATTGAAGTGTCAACAGTACTACTTCAGTAGACTAAGAGGTACATATTCTTATCAATTATCTCATACTAAGAGGACTATGAACAGCCCATGATCGCAACCTGGTCCCAAACATTGAGGGTCACCTACAAGCAAACAAGAAAGAAGGCTGTTAGAAGATCATCTAGCCCACTTTCATCAACTTCATCAGTAAGGAGCATGGCTGGTCAGGTAGACTTGGAAACCTTACTATCAAGATTAAATATAAAATTTCCTTCCTTCAAAGGCCTAGCTTAGGAAGATCCGGACGAGCATATTAGAAGGTTTTTAGCACTATGCAAAACTAGAGGCTTAATGGGAAGAGAGGATGCCTTTTTAATACTCTTCCCTGCTACATTAGAAGGATTAGCAGATAAATCGTTCAGCCAGTTTGCTGAGAACCATTTTACAACTTGGGACTTAATGAAAGATGCATTCAAAAATCAATTCGAGCATGGAAATACTGCAGAGATCATCATAGAGGAACTAGAAAATTTGAGACCGGGTCCAGGTGAAAAGTTCCCAGAGTTTGTGACTAGGGCCAAGGCACTAATGGCTAAATTGCCAGATCCACCACATGATTTTTTTGTTAAGAAATGGTTAGCGAAGCCACTTCCAGTGGCCACCCAATGTAAAATCAAGGAATTAGTGTTGCCTACAGCCTCCATAGAGGAATTCATCAACATAGCTACACGATTGGAGCAGATAAGGCAACAGTATGGAGCAACTTCTTCTCAACTACCATATTCTACAGAAATGGAGGATCCAGTAATCCAGCTAAGGAAGGAGCTGGAGGGCTTAAAAAGGAATAAGCCCTACAAAGAGGAGGAGAATGGTGTTACTCACTTGAGAAGGGAGATTGAAGCACTAAAACTCCAAAAGGAGGAGGAAGTCCAAGTAGAGGAATTGGCACAACTGCGACAGGAGTTGCAGGAACTCAAAGGAGGTGGCATCAAGAGTGGACTTTGGTGTACCATGTGCAGCAAGCAAGGTCATATAGTAAGTGAATGTCCTCTGCTAAGTGTGACTTGCCAATTATGCAGGAAAGCTAGTCATGAGGCCCAGGAATGCCAATCAAGAGGAATGCCTGCAACAACATATTGGGCCCAAGGAGGACCCCTACCACCAGCGAACGTGATGGCGGCTGCACCCTATCAAGGTAACAATTACAACCCTAGACAGAGGGATGACTTTGGAAATGGGCCAAGGAGGCCAATTATTTGTTTCAGATGTGGAGAATGTGGGCACTATCAAAGTAGGTGCACTCTCCTAGAAAATGCCCTTCCTTGCAGGAACTGCCCAGAGGCCAGAGACCACTATACTAATTGTTGTCCGAAGAACCAGACATCTTCATCTAGGCCCCACATTCAAATGATTTCTGTGTGCAAAGAAGAAAGGGTAGATCAAGTCCATGTGCCATCTCCATCTACCAGGGTGGTGTAGTTAGAAGAAATTGAATCTTTTACAGTGCAGACAAGAAGCAAGGGGAAGGCTCAAGTGGAAATAGGTCAAGAATCAATGATTAATGGATTAAACAAAGACAAAGATGTGTCTAAGAACAAAGCCACCACATGTGCAGACACAAGGCAAAAAGAAAATTTCATAGGTACTAGTGATGCCATTGGACATGCATTCAATAGGGCTCATGAGGAGCTTGATAAGTCAAAGGGAGCCTAGGCTCTTAAGGAATCAGAAGCTTCCAGACTACTCAAGTCCATGAAAAAGGAGGTTAGTATTTTTGATTTAATAAAGATGGATGGGAAGTTCAGGTCAGAACTCTTGCAAATAATTGATGAAATGTCCACAACAAGTCTTGTGGCAAAAGCTGGTGTTATGCATAAAGATAAAAGTGTAGGGGAAGCACCCCTCACAGATTACAAGAGCCCTCGGCTAATAGTCTCCATTAAAGGTCATGAGTTTCAAGGAGTTATTGTGGATGGTGGTTCTGGCATTAACTTGATGCCTGAATATACCATGAAAAAGATTGGACTATACCCGTCTAGGCCTGCCAACTTCACTGTAACACTGGCAAACCAAAGCATAGTTAAGCCTATGGGAGTGCTCCCTGGAGTCTCGGTCAAGATACAAGGTACCATCTTTAACTTGGACTTTGTTGTTTTAAGGCTGCCACAGGTAGAAGGAAGTTTTCCCCTGTTCATTGGGAGACCTTGGTTAAGGCATGCCAATGTGCTGCATGACTGGGGCAAGGATACAATGTGGGTAAATCAAGAGGGAAAAGAGTTGCAACATATAATTTTAGAAGAAGGACCAGACAATCAGAGAAATACTAGCATGATGCAGACAATTGGTATTTGTATGTAAGAAGAATTGTTGGTCAACCCAGAAGCACATCTATTTGAAGAAGCAAATTTATATGAAGATGAAAACATGTTGGCTTGGCTCCATGCAGAAGACCCATCTTCCTGATATGGAATTTTTCCAAACTCAAGTGGAGAGGAAGCAGATGAAGAAATAGAGGACACAGTCTTAGTCAAAAGCCATAACAGAGAGAAGAAAAGCGCTGTCCTTAAGTGCAGTAGAGACGAAGCTACTTCAAATCATATGTCAATGGCCACATTTTTATGGATACTAGTATGGATTCAGCTGTTATGTCAATTTTTATGATAGTAAGTGTAGAACTTTACAAGGATGTGGAAGGAGTACCTGCAAGTCTTTGGAAACAGAAGATGCCATATGAAGGAGATAATATTTTATGGAAGGATTTAAGGGGGTCCTATCAAGTCGTCAACATGCCCAAAATAAAGACGAAACAAATGAAGTGCAGTACAATTGGAGATTATGGAGGCGTTTCTCTGAGTCAACATATCAAGATCATGGCTCAAGGCATATCATCAAGCCAACTAAAGAATTATGGATCACTTGGAACCTGCAAAATTTGTCCAAGTTGTACATAGCTTTCCATTTTGCTTAAGTTTTACTAGTTTTCTTTATCCATTTCATGCTTGTTCCTTGATCTTTTAGCAAAATTAGAAGGCATTTCATAACCTCTGCAAAAGTACATTTTTTGGGAATTTTTGGGAATTTTTTAGCATTTTTTTAGAATTTTTCTAGCATTTTTTATCCTTTTCCGATGTCATTTTTTTTCCAAATAGGAGGAAGTAAGGAAGATCTCTGTGGTCTTGTGTGACAAAGTTACCCTAGAAATGTAAAAATTTTTTTCAAAATTTTTTGAGATTTGTTTTGGATTTTTTTGCAATTTTTTGGGATTTTTTCTGGGCTTTTCTCACATTTTGGGGATTTTCCAAAAAAAAAAAGCCCCCTTGGCTTTCTCGGATTACTTCAAAAAAAAAAAAAAAAAACCCCTCCCTCCCCCCCCCTCCCCCCCCCCCCCCCCCCACCCACCCGCAGCCACCCCCCCCCCCTTCCTCCCCCCCCCCCTTCCTCCCCCCCCCCCCCCCCCCCCCCCCCCCCCCCCCCCACCCGCTCCCCCCCCCCCCCACCCGGCCAACCCACTTTTTTATTTTTATTTTTTATATTTCTTTTTATTTTTTTATTTTGTTTTTAATTTTTATCTTTTATTTTTCATTTTTAATTTGTTATTTTTTTTGTTTTTATTATTATTTTTATTTTTTAAATTTTTATTTTTTTAATCTTTTCCGGCAGCGTGCTCCAAAAAAAAAAGGAAAGAAGAAGAAGAAGAAAGTTTTATTTTTTAATATATATATATATATATATATATATATATATATATTTATTTATTTATTTATTGGCTCAAACCTTATGGCTTTGGATCATGCTTCGGATGGCTGTTTTTTCAAAAGTAGGGTCATTTTCATGTATTTTGGCATCTCTCGACTCATTTTTTGGCTTTATTTTTTCAAAATCCCACCTTTTCTCTGACTTTTGGTCAAAACCCACATGTTTTGAGCATATTTATCACATGTTTTTAATTACCCACATTGCCCACATGGTCTATTCTCACTTGGCCTTACCTTATGTTTCATAATTTCCCATATGCACCCTCTGTAGCTCTATTGTTTGATCATTTTAATTCTCTCCAGACCCCATAATCATACTCCCAATCCCCCCGAACAAAATTTGGCCCAGCCACATCCTTACCCCTCCCTGCCTTATCCATCTCAGCCCCCCAACCCTCCCTTCCCTCTCCTTTCTACACTCCCATTGCCCTCCTTTGCTTTTTCATGACAAAATCCCCCTTTTTGGGTCTTCTCTAGTGCTTCTTCTCTACTGCTCCTTATGGACTTGGTAGCTGCTCAAGTGTCCTTTTGTAGATGTTGCAGCAGAAGAATCTTGGTATAATCTATGCTCAGAGTTTTGGCTCTAGCTCTCCGGGACGGAGAGCACATTAGGTGGTGGGCAACTGTTGAGCCCATAAAAGTCATATTGGTCAAAGTCAACTACAATCAAAGTCAAACTGGTCAAAGTCAACAAGGTCAAGGTCAAAGTCAACATACTCTTCTTCACTTGCATTTGGATCACTATTTTGGGTAGCACTTTCAGCTTCAAATCTTTCATAACCTGATGTTGGGGATGACATATGACTCCTTAGTCTCCCCTTCCATGTTAAGCTTTCTCCATGTGATGTAGAAGCTTATGGACCTGACATTTGAGTGATTGTTTGCTAAAATTCTTCTTGGATAGCACCTCCATCATCTTCATAATCGTCTTCAAGAATCTTCTCTTTCCCTTTGTATCCAAACCATGGTCTTAGCTCATCAAATACCACATCTTGTGAGACTCGTAGTTGCTTTGTTAGCGGAGTGTAGCACCTATATCCTTTTTGCTCCAATGAATATCCAATGAAAATACATTTTTTTTACTTTGGCTCCATCTTTGTCCTTATTTCTTGAGGAATGTGAACATAACACACACATCCAAAAACTTTGAGATGTGTAAGGTCAGGTTTCTTAATGGAATAAAGCTCCTCGAGAGTTAAATTATGCACTCTAGCTGTTGTGCACTTGTTCATCAAATAAACAGCCTGTAGCTCAAGCGTAAGCACCACCTCCTTTACTTGTCAATCCGTGGAGACGTGAGGACCGGTATGAAGACCACGAGCAAGTGAAGGCACAAGTGCGTGAGTGAAAGCACACAAACATGCACACACATACACACACACGCGCACAAAGTAAGATCAAAGAGAGGAACAATGGAAAGCTTAGATTGCAAAAGAGTTCTCTTACAAAAGTTCTATTCTCTAACAAGCTAACCCCAAAAATGAGCTCTCTAGCTCTTTTTATAGTTTTTTGACTAGTTTTGGCCCTGTCCAGACCTAGTGTCCGGCCTAGTTAAAAATTAGGTTCCAGGGCTTATTTGAGGGTTCAAACGAAGTCTAAAAATTATGAAAATTGGTACGATGGTACTTCTAATACTCCTCAAGCTCGAGGACTCCTCGGCTTGAACAAAATGGAGTTACTAAAAATAGATAATGGTATTTACAATGGTTTTTAGTGATGAAAATCACTATTTTTGTAGGGGATTCTTCTGAAAATTTGACATACACTTCTTGGAGCTCCCTACTTGCTCCCTTTCCTTGTGTGTCCACCTTTTGATGTGCTTCCCTGCTTTGTCCTTGACTTTGAGCTTCAACACTCCCCCCCCTCTCGAGTCTGTCGTCCCTGACAGACCCTTGTTGGAAGGGCTGTTCTATGTAGTGCTTTGAGAGGTGGTGTCCATCCGTTGTATGAGCTTGTTCCTTGGATTCCAGCAAGAATGTGTCGTTGTGAGCTTTCAAAACTGCAAGTTGCTCAAAAGAGGTTGTCAAGAGTGATTTGGAGCAACTACTGGCTTCAATTTGCTTCCAAGATATGGATGTTGTTCCCAAGACGTCCGCTAGCTCTCCCAAAGATGATGTTGAGAGCAGTCATGCCAACTACTCATAACCCATAATGAATGATGGGTAAGTGTGTTCGTGCCTGGGTTGAAAAAAGTATGTGCCTTGTGCACGGCCTTGTAATGTAGCCCTACGCATGCTTACTTGGAAAATGCATTGGAAGAAGTATGGTGCAAAAATTGCGGGTCTTGAGCTAAGTGCTCAAGGGTATGCTGACGAAGAGGTTTCCTAAACTATCATGGTTATGGTGTTTCCAGAGTAAAGATACTTACCATGGCGAAGGTTGATGGATGTTTGTCTCTTCGTGTTGTACACTCGGCCTTTGGGATGGAACCTTGTTGATGAATGTCCATGTTGATTGTCCACGGATGAGATCTTTTGGGTGGTGGATCCCCTCTTCTCTTTTCAAAGCAACATTTGTCACTAACAATGTGCATTTCTGAGCTTGGGCTCATGCACGTTCACTTCCCTATATTGACACTCAGAGGAATATTGGACACGTGCCGGTTTCTAAGAGATTACCATGCTGATTGACATAGACCATTCACCAGTGCTACTGTTCCATACTGGTTCAGGAAATACTGAGAATTGAATTGCTTTATATTCCTTGGCAAGCAACATCGGGTACTACACCAAGCTGAGTTTCACATATTCTCTTTAGCTCACCATATGCAGGAGTCTTCTCCTCCAGAACTACCTTTTGCAGATATCTCCTTGGATGCTCTGGTACATAAAGTAGTTAAGCATCCCTCAAGTTGCGGACCTTCAAGCTCTTCATTCCTACCATGGTAAGAGAGAATCATAGTTGTAGATGCCATGTTCATGCCAAATGCTTGTCATCTACCAGATAAGGCAGCAATAATCTCACTGCTGGCCGAGACACACTTCTGTCCAAGTTGATAAATGCCTAGTAATCAACAGTTCCACCTTCAACTAAGCATGACTCATTCATGTTTCATAAGCCAAACCTGGGAACAAGCTCTCGCCCACTTTTCTTTCTCCCCTCTTTTTTTTTTTTTTTTTTTTTTTTTTTTAAGAAAAGGATATCACAAAACAAGAACACAAAAGTTAGTATCAATAGAAATGTTTGACATATGTCACTGTGTTCTTGTGCATGTGATTCTCAAGTGTGTCTATGCACGGCCGTGTAATGTGGCCCTATATTAATGCATACTTTGGAAATGCATGACCTGAATGGTGCAAAAGACAGGGTTGTGCAAGGAGCACATGGTTGTTGCTCGTTCGAGGCTTTCGATGTTATTTGCGGAGGTTGATGCCGACCTTGGTGGAGGTATCCATTGAGTCTCGAACTGATGTAATCCCCCTTATTGGAGTCCATTTTAGAACAGTATTGGGCACTGTAGAGATCACTTCAGGCGCCTTCCTCTTCGGATGCGTTCTGAACTGTGGTATCCAGTGTGGTTGGCGCTTTGGTTCGATGGAGGCTGCTTGTACTTTTGGCTTCCAAACCCATATCCTTTTTGCACGTCTTCCTACGATTCTTGAAGAGCTGATTTGATCTTCTTTCGGTCTCTGTACGTGGTTCTTACCCTCTTCTCTTTTTGGCTTCTTGGTTGAGACCTTTCGCATGTGGGAGAACATAGGTTGTTGTGGATGTAAGAGCTTCTTAGGTACCCACATTTGTAATTGCCCTTGTTGAGCTGCAGCTAACTTCTTAGGCACCCAAACTTGTTGGATACCTTGTGATTGAGCTTGTCCGAGCTGCTTTCTTCGTCTTCTGACTTGGTTGGCTTGCCTGGGTGGGATTTGTGGGGGCAAGGCTGGTGGTTGCTCTCCTTTGATGTCTTTCTATTTGATGTAGCAGTTGTCGTGAACGGTTGTGTTTGCTTGTGTGGTGGGCTCACTACTGTGGCTACTTGATTCTTTGGAGAAGAAGAAAGATCCACCCGCCTTCGAACCTGGTCTTCCACGATTGACTCCTTCGGCATCATAGAGCTTTTGACACATACAACATCTTCTTTCATATGATTAGTCTTGGAAGAACTAAGAGAGTGTGTGGTGCCATGATTTAGGAGCATGCAGTTCTCTAATTCTATTGTAATGCATTGTTCATGTACCCAAACTTGAAGAATTTGACTTCTTAGGTTTAAGTTAACTGCATGGTCATAGATCCAATCTTGACCCAGGACAAGTGGTTCTGTAAGGTTCTCATCTTGACATACTAGCGCTTTGACTTTCATTGGAACATCGTGAAGGTAGATGGGAAGTTCCACCTCGCCCAAACAAGGGGTTTCCACACCTCCCAATCCTATGAGATAAGCTTCTATGGGATTGATGTTCAACTGCAAGTCTTGGCAGTAGGAAAGTCTAACTGCACTACTTGCTGCACCTGAGTCAATCAATGCTTTCACCGTCCGTGCATCCTTCCTTTGTCCTATCTCTATGGTCACAAAGGGTCTTCGGTCAATGACCTGAGAAGTTGCAATGCCTGACTTTTGACACATATCCATGTGATATTTTGGGGCTTTTGAGTTGACATCTAGGCCTAATCGCCTTAACTTATTTCGCCTAATACGCTCTCTGGCCTCTACCTGTGCTTCTTCTCTCACTCTTAACTCTTCTTCTTTTCGCTTCTTAGCAGTGTTGAGTCTCATTAGCATATCCTCAGTAAGAGGTTCTTGATATAGCTTGACTCTGCAGCCACTAATATAGTTTGGCAAGATATCTCCTTCTAGAGTGGCCAACTGAACTGCACCACTAGTGGAAATTCTATTAATGATCATGGGTCCATATCCTCTTTTTTCCAACTTACGGGCATGTTGTTTTAGTGTGTATACCAACACTAGATCTCCCTCTTTCAATCCCTTATCCTTGATGTGTGCATCAAAGTATGCCTTTTGCCTCTTCTTTGCAGCGTAGATGCATGCTGCCGCTCGTAGCCTTGTTTCACCCAAGCGTTCGAGATCAAAGATCCTAGAGGACAATTCATGCCCATTCCACTCATACTCTTGTGCTACTTTTAAGGTAGGGATTAAGAAATCTAATGGTAGCACAGCGTTCTGTCCGAAGACCATCTGAAATGGGGTGGCGTTGAGTACTGTTTTGTAGGCAACTCGATAAGCCCAAACAGCATGATGAAGTTGTTTGTCCCAATTAGAGCATTTATTATTTACCAATTTTGTCAATACGTTACAGAGGATCTTATTGGTACTCTCGGCTTGTCCGTTGGCTTGTGGATGATAGGGGGCGGATTTCTTATGTATCACCAAGAATTCTTGGAGAAGATTTTCAATGACTTCATTCAAGAAGTGTGTGCCTCTATCGCTCACCAACTCTATTGGTAGTCCATATCTCGTGAACACATTCTCGAATAAGAACTTAGCCGTAGTCTGAGCATCATTCTTTGTTGTGGCTTTGACTTCTACCCACTTTGTAAGGTAATCTGTGGCTACAATGATGTACTCTGCATGGGAGTTTCTAGCTGGGGGGTTAATAGGACCTATGAAGTCTATGCCCCACTTCGAAAATGCACGTCCTCCCATCATTGGCCTCAAGGGCATCTCGTCTTTTCTCACTGGATATTGTGCACGTTGGCATGTGTCACATTTCTTCACATAGGTATGTGCATCCATATGAAGAGTGGGCCACCAAAGTTCTGAGAATAGAATGGTCTTGATCACTCGATCAGGACCAAAATGTCCACCTGCAACACCGCTGTGTGCAGTTTCTAAGACCTTCAAATAATCTGATTCGTGAACGCACAGTCTTAAGTAACCATCTTTGCCTCTTCGGTATAGGTTGTCTCCTACTAGGGCATAGCCTTGAGCCTCTTGCTCCATGCTTCTTCTTCTTGCTAGACTAGCCTCTTTGGGTAATCTTCCCGATCTCATAAACTCTACCAATGGAGCACTCCAATCTGGAATTAATGACACTTGATAAAGGGTCGCATGCTCCACTGGGGGTCTCTCTCTGCACCTTGGACAATTCTTAATCCACTCATGTATTTCTTTGTCCATGCTAGGCCAATACACTCCTAAACGCTTTAGATTCTGCAATGTTCGTTGTTTAGAATAGTGATTTCCTAGCATTCCTTCATGGGCTTGTTGCAACCAACTACTATGTTCATCATCCTCCACACAACAAGCTAATACACCCTCAGTATCTTGTTTGTACATGCTTCCTGCTAATATGTGATATTTTTGTGATTTTACAATTTCTTCTTGTGATGTTTTCACATTCTTATTTGCAGGGCCAAAGGTTAGGACTGGTACCAACTTATTTGCCCATTTAGGAACAACTTCTAAATTGAACAGATAAGCATCGGGTAATTCGTCAGACACTCCTTGCGGTGACTCTCCTGAAGTGATGCGAGAAAGGTGATCTGCCCGAAGGTGGGTTCTACCTTTCCTGACAACAACTTCAAAGTCATATTCCATTAGTAAGAGGAACCATCTTACTAAGCGTCCATTATTGCAAGGTTTATTGACCAAATATAACAAAGCTTGATGATCAGTGAAAAACTTGAACTTGTTGGCCAATAAATAGTGTCTAAACTTCTTCACAGCATATACCATGCCTAAGCCCTCTCGCTCAGTTGTGGTATAGTTCCGTTCAGCTGCAGTGAGCTGTCTACTAGCATATGCTATGGGCAAATCTAAGTTTCCTTCACTTGTGGGCTGTGCTAGCACACATCCTATGGCATGATTGGATGCATCCACATGGACATGGAATGGTTTATTCCAATCAGGAGTGGTGAGTATTGGTGCCGTGCACAAACGTTTCTTCAATTCGTTGAAAGAATTCTCGCATTCGTCGTTCCACTCAAAATTAGACAACAAGGCATAAAGGGGTCTAGCTATGATCGCGTACATGTGGATAAACCTACGGTAGTATCCACAATGGCCCATAAAGGCTTGTACCTCTTTAATATTCCTTGGCCTTGGTAGCTCCGCTATGGCTCGTACCTTATCTTCATCTGTTGAGATTCCATTCTTAGAAACAATATGACCTAAGATTTTACCTTGACGCACCATAAACACACACTTTTCTGGGTTTAGACACACTCGATATTCTCTACACTTGTTGAAGATTTGTCTGAGCTCAGGGATGTGAACCCTTCTTTCTTGGGAATGAGCACATAAATCATCCACATACACTTCTAAGCTCTTTCGCAAGAACTCTTTGAAGACATGACACATGAGCCTTTGGAATGTTGCAGGTGCATTGGTGAGCCCAAATGGCATCACCCGAAATGCAAAGATTCCCCACTCTGTAGCAAAAGCTGTTTTGTGTTGATCTTCTGGGGCAATGGCTACTTGATTGTAACCTGAAAATCCATCAAGGAAGCTATAAACTTCCTTGCCTGCAACACGCTCCAATAGGTGTTCTGTGATTGGAAGTGGATAACTATCTCTAATTGTAGCGGCATTAACTTTTTTAAGGTTAATACACACTCGCAACTTCCCGTTCTTCTTGGGTAACACCACAATGGGGGACACCCATTCAGTATGCTCAATCTCATAGATGAATCCAGCCTCAATCAACCTATCAATTTCTTCTTTGATTTTGGCTGCATAGGTATCATTATATGTGTAGGGCTTCTGTTTGGTGGGCTTAGCATCAGCAGTCATGGGGATAGTATGAGAGCAAATTCTTGGATCTACCCCTTTCAAGTCTCTATAGTGCCATGCAAACACATCCCTATATTCCCTTAATAGAGCTATGAGCTCCATTTCTTCTCTTGCACTTAGGTCATCTCCTATATATGTGCATCTCTCTTCGTTCTCTTCAATGGTCACTACAATTCTCTTGGTCTTTTCTTTATTATCATATGATTCTCCTATGATGGCCTCTCTCTTAGGCATTCGTACCAAAATTTTGCGGTCGTCAACTTCATATTTCTTGAAGTTTTCTGGTACTTCAAACAATGATTCCTCCTCTTCTTGTTTCACTGCTTTTCTTTTCTTTTTCTTTTGAGTGCTCTCACTTCCTTCCTTTGAATTCACCGTTTTAATACTTGTGAGAGGTTCTTCTTCTTTCTGGGTGAAAACTCCTATATCTTCTAGATAGTGCTGCTCTGAGTTAAAGCAACTATCCATCACAATAGACTCCAGATCATCGTCATTCTCTTCTTCTTCTATGACATCACTAGGGTCACATTCTTCTAGCAAGGGTTGACACATGAACACTGAGATATCATAACCCTCCTCATCACAATGAGGTGTCCACTGTTCCTCATTGACAGCAATGTCCATGGTGGCTAAGATTTCTGGCCAGCCATGAGGCTCAAACTCCTCATCTGGAAAGATCATCGGTGTGTAGGCTGGGTCTCTAACTGGTCTATCTCCTAGTGAAGTTCCTTCTTCCCTTGCCTTTAAACGTTTTTCCTCTTCCTTTGCGACTTTGCACATCCACAAATGAGTATCTTCATGCAGCCATGATGGATCAGGTGAACTTTCAGAATGCACAGAGATGGAACCTTCTTTCACTTTGTGGATAGAATTCCACTGTAGGGGTGGTACATCTCTGAAGGTGTAATCCTTCAAATTGACCTTGGTGGTGACCCATAAGTGCTGTAAGTACAAGGAGTTAGTTCCCCAATCCTGTACTATTTGCAATTGTCGTAGGAAGGGTCTTCCTAGGATCATCTCATAGACATTATTTTTCTCAAAGTCACATATAGCAAATGTGTGCTCAAACTCTACACCACAAGTGGTTAGAGTGATCCCTTCTAGCAACCCTAGAGGTCTTTCAAAATGACCATCAGCCATTTGAAGCTTCATTCTAGTTGGTCTTAATGTGGGCTTGCCCCATTGCTTCCACAAGGAGGTGGTCGCAATAGCAACACCAGCACCTGAATCTATGATTGCTTTGGTTGTGTAACCTTGGTAGGTGATGGGAAGATAAGTATTACCTTCTTCACCCTCACACATGTCCCCTATTTTGTCTAGAGGTATCTCTGGTACCCTTTGCTTGGAGCCTGCTTTTGGCATGTTGGAATCAAGGTCTGGAACCTGATCCTTCACATGATTCCATAACTCAGGTTTTGCTTTGAGCAGCTCTTCTACAGTGAGATGACACTGAACCTTAGTGTTCTTCACGACATCAGTGTTCCTTGGAACCACTGAGTCTTCATTTCTTACCAGTATTGTGGGAGCTCTAATCTGGAGAGATTCAGATTCCCATGGGCCTGGAAATTGAGGCAGTTCTTCTAAGGTATTAGATTCAAAATCTAACCTTTCGTTTTCTTGTTGTTCTGCATCATCTAAATAGATGGAATGTCTTGGGGAAATTGATCATGAAGATCATCAATCTCAGGAATAGGAGGGGAATTACCCTTCTCCTTGGCCCATTTATCTTCTTGTATTTCCCGCAAGAATTCTTGAGAGTACTGTTGAATTGAAGGAGGTATTCCTGGATCCGTGGAATTAGGAACATAAGCTCCCATTAGTGGTGAGCTTCCTCTTTCAATAACTGGTTGAGCCTGTGGAGGTAAAGAAACTTGTGGTTTGTTTACCAACTGCTCTAGTCGTTCTAGTAAGCCCTGGAAATGCAAATCTGATTTGATAGAGTTTGTCTGATTGAACCTTTGACTAGTCTCAAGTATGGCTTGAGCTTGTTCTACCATTTTCATGCACATTTTCATCCGTTCAATCTCTAAGTCCGCTCTAGGGTAACTCTTGTCTAGGTTTGCAGCTGTAGGCCCTGCTTGAAGTCGAGCCTGGTAGGCCTTGAACATCATGTCCAAGCCTTCTGGGGTTGGATCTGCAAGAACAGACCCTGGTTGCGGTCTATTTACAATGGGTGGTGGGGTGGGATGAGGTGGAGTGGATGGAGTTTCAGCATGCGAGGGGCTTTGAGATGCAATGTCCTCTATTTTTGTTTTCGCTTCTTTTAAGCTTTCTTCTAGTTCCGATAACTTTTTATTCCACTTGCGATTGGCCTTCTCTCTGGTATCCTTCCATGTTCTTGTTTTCCTCTTACTAGGCTCTCCTGTTTCGAGATGCTTCTAAACTAAAGAGCTTCAAGGATGAAATCAATTTGCAATATATGGCTGAATGTGCAAGCTCACATGTGAGCTTGAGGGGGAATGTTAAAAAAATAAAGAAGCAATATGCATTTGTGTATTCATATGCATGTGTATGCATATACACATATGCATGTGTATGCATATACGCATATGCATCCGTGTATGCATATGCATTTGTGCATGCATATGCATGAGTGTATGCATATGCATGAGTGTATGCATATGCATTTGTGTATGCATATGCATGTGTGTATCCATATGCATGTGTGTATGCATATGCATTTGTGTATGTATATGCATTTGTATGCATATACCCATACGCATTTGTGTATGCTTATGCATTTGTGTATGCATATGCATATTCAAATGCATATGCGTATATGCATACACATGAGAAGTTAGATAAAGATAATTTTCAGCCTTCCAGGTATAGAATGACAAATTACTTTAAAGGTAAAGGTTTATGGAGTCTAGTTACTGAAGATGATCCACAACTAGTGCTCCTTCAAGATCCCAACATTACTCCAACACAAAGGAGACAATTTGTTGATTGGGAAGAGAGGAATCAGAGGGTGATGCTCCTCATTTCACAAGTTATTTCTAACACTATGATTGGTCATGTGCAAAGCCTAGAGATAGCCAAGGAAATTTGGGAATCATTGGAGAAGGTGTATGCTACCTGAACAAGGTCTCGGAAGATGTAACTCAAGAAGGAGCTCAACAACATGAAGAAAAGCTCAAACCAAAGCATTAGTGAGTATACATTGAAGATCAAGCAGCTTTGGGATCATCTAGCATCAGTTGGATGCAAGATAGAAGACGAAGACATTGTCCAAACAACCCTCAATGGCTTGAGAAGTGAAGAAAAGTGGAAGCCCCTCATCGCAAACATTCTTTATAGAGATCCTCTACCAATGTTCAAGGAGATTATACTAAATGTCATGGCTGAAGAGGATATTGTGCAACAAGGAGAAAGCAACAGAGGTAAGGATAGCCATAGCTAAATGTTATATGTAGGTCAACGTAGAGGAAGGAACTCAAGAAGAGGCTCGAGAGGAAGAGAAAGAAGCTATAACGACACAAATTCTAGCCAACACAGCTTGGAGGAAAATAAGGACAATACAAATGACAACACATATGGAAGAGGTCAAGGAAGAAATAGAGGAAGTGGTCAAGGTTCATCCAATTCTCATAAAGGTATAACATGTTATCATTGTGGTAAATTAGGACATCTTAAAAATGATTGTTGGCAAAAGAATGGAAGGCTAAATGGAGGCAACCAAAGGAGCCAAAAGAACTATGCAAGTACATCAAGTGAAGGAGAGAAGCAAACCATGTTTGCCATGAAGCATGAGTACAACAGCTCAAGAAGTGATGACCAAAAATGGTTTATAGATTTAGGTTGGAGCAATCATATGACATGCCAAGGACATTTATTCACAAATCTACAAGCTCTAAGTGCAAAAAGATGTGTGGAGACCAGTGATGAAACTCAACATAGAATTGAGCATATCTTTGGTCTTTTTGAGTTCTGCTAGATTGTGTGAGATCTTGTCTGAAGACTCCTTTTATTTTCCTCGTACTGTGGGAGCACGGAAGATTATGGATTCTTTCTCATATTCCCCCATGTAGTTTGGTAGGGTGGAGATGATGTGTGCTTCCTCCCTATTTCGATCTAGCATAGAGACCTCTTCATGTATTTCCTCCAAATTTGGCATTGGCTCATAGTCTTCCACATCTAATTCCTCAAAAGGCAGTTTCATAACTCCATTCTTTTTCCATTGATCTTCTTGAATCCTAGGCCACAACTCTCTTGGCTAATCAGCCTCTAAATCAGGGACTATGGATATTGATTTGTCTTGAAGGCAAGGTAAATCTTCCTTATTTCCTTTATGTTTTGGTTTTAGGTCCTTTCTTTTAAGACAGTCATTGTATTGATCCTCAAATATTCTCATCTTTGGGAGGACAGGGATAGTCTTTTCTAGAGTGGCCTGAGCCACCTCTATGAGTTTTCTACATATCTCTAGTCTCTCCTTTTCTAACTCCCCTTGTGGGTAAAGTTTCTCATGCTGCTCTACGTTTGGTCCATTCATGATTCTAGCTTGGTAAGCTTTCAACCACATATCTAAATCGTCTGGTCTTGGGTCTGCTAAAATTGATCCTGGCTTGTCTGGTTCTAGTGTCTGTGGTGTAACAAGAGTTTCTTCCTGAATTTTAGGTTCCTTAGGTTTCTTATTGCCTCTTGTGTCCTTCTTGTCTTCATTATTTCTATTTTTCATCCATTTTTCTCTGAGTTTGTCCCTTCTATCCTTCTACTTTTGTCTTTTAGTTGTTTGGATATTCTCAAGTGGATCTTCAGAGTCTCCCACTACTTGTACTCTGGGTTCTAGGTTTTACTCTTTTCTTGTTTCGAGTCTACTCGTTTTCTCTCTTGTCCTTTATCTTATGCTCGGGTGATGGCTTTCAATGCTACTATGTATTCCTTTTCACTTTCTTGATGATTCAATTACTTCTATTACGATAATAGGTGAAGTTTCATGAGTCTCATTGGGATTCTTGGACAGTCTCTAAATAGGTGTTCCTTTCCACATTCATTGCAATACCCTTCCCAAGTCCTGGGGGGTGGTGTGTTGTATGGTCAGTGCATTCTCTTATAAAGTGATCTCCTCCACATCTATAGCACCGTCCTTTTGGCATAGGTGTTCTGATGGGTGGTCTTATGGGTGTTGGTGCCTTGGGTGCGGTGTACATTAGGGTTGCCAACTCTCGTCCATATACATTGTCATATCCCTCATAACCATAGTATTGCGGTTCATAAACTTGCTTGTACTCCATCATACTAGTGTCATATGGATAGTATTCTCCTTGGGTGTGCTCGTATCTTGGGTTCATTGATTCTGTACTGGCTAATGGTGATGCTGGTACTATGGCTCTCTCCATGTTTTCCTCTGGTTGAGCATATTTAACTGGCACTACGTTTTGTGGAAGTGGTGGTTGTCCTAAAACCGGCTGAGGTTGTCCGTATTGCCCTTGCTCATATGGCCTAGGTGCTACTTATGGTCCTGGATAGGGATTGTATCTTGGAATCTCCCTTCTTGGTTCTCTAGGAGGGTATCCATAAGGCCTATACTCAGGTTGATTTAAAGGTCGTGACTGCCTGTTGAATGGACAAATCTCAGTGGTATCATTAGTGTATTTTTGTTCTATATGGCAATACAGAGCAGTTCCTTGATGTGGCTGCCTATTGTAAGGATAAGCTTGAGGTAAGCCTGTTCCTCCTCTTACACACATGTGAGTTAGATAGAAATCAAGCTTGGAGACAACAAGGTATTGACTAATGTTCTTTATGTTCCTACTATTGCAAAGAATTTAATTTCAGTATGACAAATGGTAGAGAAAGGATATCATGTTATCTTCAATGAAAAAGGCTTCTTTATAAAAAAATCCAAAAGAAGGATTCAAGGTTGTTGCTCAAGGAAGGAAAGAAGGTATGATGTTCACTTTGGACATTCAACAACCACATGAAAGGTGATGTATATTTAGTTTGGAAACAAGAGGATTGTTGAAATCGATTTGTGGCACAAAAGGTTTGGACATATCAACATTCCCAAGCTCAAGGACATGAGCAATCATGAAGTGGTAAGAGGTCTTCCAAGCTTGAATAATGTTGGACTACATGAGTTTTGTGAAGCATGCCAACTAGGAAAGCAAACTGGACAACCATTCAAGAAGAGCAACTATGTGGCAAGGAATGTCCTCAACTTGATACACACAGATGTATGGGGACCAGCACAACAACCATCGATGGTTGGAGATAGATATTTTCTCACCTTTATTGATGATAATTGAAGAAAAGTATGGATGTTCTACATAAAACAAAAATCAGATGTGTTCTCTATATTCAAGAGGTTTAATAACATGTAGAAAAGGAAACAAGACAGTACATAAAGACCTTGAGGTTTGATGGAGGAGCAAAATATGTCTCCAAAGAATTTTCAAAATTTCTTTATGAAAATGGCCTCAAATGACAATTTACATGTAGGCACACGCCTAAGAAAAATGGAATTACTGGAAGGAAAAATAGAAATTTCACAGAAGTTGCAAGATGCATGCTCACCGTAATGACAGTTCCACTAAACTCTTGGGCCAAAGCAGCTAGTAGGGCTGTTTATTTGATGAACAAGTGCACAACAACTAGAGTGCATAATTTAACTCTCGAGGAGCTTTATTCCAATAAGAAACGTGACCTTACACATCTCAAAGTTTTTGGATGTGCGTGTTATGTTCACATTCCTCATGAAATAAGGACAAAGATGGAGCCAAAGTCAAAAAAATGTTTTTCATTGGAGCAAAAAGGATATAGGTGCTACAATCCGCTAACATAGGAGCTATGAGTCTCACAAGATGTGGAATTTGATGAGCTAAGACCATGGTTTGGATACAAAGGGAAAGAGAAGATTCTTGAATACGATTATGAAGATGATGGAGGTGCTATCCAAGAAGAATTTTAGCAAACAAGCACTCAAATGTCAGGTCTAGAAGCTTCTACATCACATGGAGAAAGCTTAACATGGAAGAGGAGACTAAGGAGCCATTTGTCATCCCCAACATCAGGTTATGAAAGATTTGAAGCTGAAAGTGTTACCCAAAATAGTGATCCAAATGCAAGTGAAGAAGAGTATGAAGAGGTGATTACACCAAAGGTAAAGTTAAACTAGTTGAAGAAGCAATATTCAAAAGGAAATGAAAGGAGGTCTTCGAGAGCAAGGTATCCAATTCAAAGTCTCGGCTATGATAGTTTTATTGCAAAGCATTTTGCATATATGAAACAGCTGGTCAAAGACAAAGAACCAGATGCATAAGAAGAAGCACGTACACAAAAAGAATGGCAGCAAGCTATGGAAGAAGAGATAAAAGCTCTCAAGGAGAATCACACACGGGAGCTAGTTTGAAAAATTGAAGGTATGAAGATTGTTCCAAATAAATGGGTGTTTGAAATAAAGAGAAATGCTGATGGTTCTCTAGCTAGACATAAAGCTAGACTAGTAGCAAAAGGATTTAAGCAGACTCATGGCATCGACTATGAAGAGACTTTCCTGGTTGTAAAGATGGGAACAATTAGAACCTTGATTGTAGTGAGTGCAGCAAGGACATGGCCATTGTACCAACTTGACATAAAAAAAATACTATTCTCAATGGTGAACTTCAAGAAGACGTATGCATGAGTCAACTAATTGTATTTGAAGGTAAAAAGCATCCAGATTTTGTTTGTAGATTGAAGAAAGCTTTCTATGGGCTGAAGCAAGCACCACGTGCTTGGAACCAGAGACTGGTTGAGTACCTCACAAGGTGTGGGAATAGTCCAAGTAGTGCAGATCCTTCTCTCTACATGAAGAAAGAAGAAGGCAAGCAGGTATACATCTGCATTTATGTTGATGATCTCATCATGACACGAAGTAATGTTGCAGGAATACAAAGGAGTTTAAAATTTTGGATCTTGGTGAGCTGAAATATTTTTTAGGCATTGAGGTAGTCTATGGGAAAGATGGCATCTACTTGATGCAAAGAAAGTACTTGTTGGATGTTCTTTTTAGATTTGGAATAAGTGAATGCAAACCACTCACTCAACCTATGGACACAAATGCGAAGCTATGCTCAAATGATGGAGAGAAGTTACATGATGTAACTACATACAGGAGTATTACAGGTTCATTGATCTATGATATGATCACAAGACCAAATTTGTGTTATATCGTTGTTCTTTCGTAATTTGTGCAAACTCAGCAACAAATGAACATTTAAATTTAGCCAAATGAGTGCTAAGATATGTGAAGCACACAGTCAATCATGCCTTGTTTTATAGATATAATGAAGAATTACAGGTGAAGGGCTCTAGTGATGCTGATTGGGCTAGTTTGAAGGAAGATAGAAGATCCACTTTAGGTTATGTATTCATGATGGACAACAAACCTATCACATGGAGCTTGAAGAAGCAACCTACTGTTGTGCTATCATCTACAAAAGCTAAATATAAAGTATTAGACTTAGCAATGAAACTATGTGGGTTAAGAAGCTCTTGGCTGATCTTGATGTGTAGGTGGAGACCATTCAAATGTATGGTGACAACATGTGAAGTATTCACTTGACAAACAATCCAATGTTTCATGCACAAAGTAACCACATAGAAGTGCATTATGATTATGTTCGAGAAAATGTTTTGAGCAAGGCTGTGGATATAAAGTTCATTAGAACTAATGATGAGGTTGCACACATGTTTACAAAGTCCTAAGATGCAGAGGTTCAAGAATGAAATCAATTTGCAAGATATGGCTGAAGGTGCAAGGTCACGTGTGAGATTGAGGGGGAATGTTAAAAAAATAAAGAAGCAAGGTCGTATATATTTCACAAAAATAATTTTCTTCAAATAGAAGAAAAATACAAAAATGAAAGATGGAAGCATTTACTCTAGCAAGTACTGGAGGCCAAAAGAGAATCAATCCAAAGGCTGAACTGAAGGTGAAGAGTGGCTGCTCAAAGTTGTGGAGGACTTATGGAGAAGAGCTCACGAAGTCATCATGAGAGCTCGTGGTCACTTGGCTACAAAAGAGGCAAGAGAGGACACTCAAGTACAGAGGAAGAAGGTGTTGAAGTCCCCTTGTAGGTAGTTCATTTGTTTTTTTTCATTCCGTTTTCCACAATCTCATAGACTATGTCCAACCGCTGACCTTTTCTGGGTAGCTTGATTGTGAGATTTATAGCTCTCAATGTATGTATCCATTTTTAGATTTTAAATATTCCTCAGAAGGCTATTCTGTATAGTTCTTGTATCTAAGAGAGGTTGTTTTAATTTTTCATGCTTTGTGAGTTATTAAGGTTTTAGTGAATACTAGTTTTCAGCCTAACTGAGTGGACATGCAACCTATTTTAAGGCAAAGAGTTGCCAAACCTGAACTACTCCAAATTGTGTGTTCCATAGTGCATTTGAAAGATATTAATGTCTAGTTTGAGTGAAAAAATCATCAAGCTCATTGCCTTCTTCAATTGATACGAGTTTTTATTCTAGGATTTAGTTATAGGTAAAATTCTTGATCGTGAGAAGGTCTTCTACACTTTCCACTATGCATAGGAGAGGAATTCTCCAGCAAAGGGGGGTTCATTTTTCTCCCTAATGACTTTTAGTAACTTTGAAATTTGGATTTGATTGATTTTCATTTACCAAAAGCTCATCTTATTTGCTAATATCATTAGGGAATCCACAACCAACCTACCATGTTTTACTTGTTGATGTAGACACTTGAACTTCTATGTGAGTAATTGTTGTTAGATCAACTTCTCATGCTTGAATAATTGTGATTGAATCTTCTTGAGATGGGATTTTATTATGGTCATGGATTTATCCTTGAGTTCATACTCTTTCACCTCCTTGTACATTCCATTATTTTTTTCTATTTGGGCTTGATTAGAATACCTATCATAATGTTAAAACTTGTCACATTAATTACAAGTAAAAGAACTACCTTAATTTCGATTTGCCCAGTTTATTCTTTCAACTCCTCTTTGATTACAAAAGAATTCTTCTCTATCACCTTGTGTGTTGAAAGAATTTGTTCAATTGACCTGATGATGGCTTACTTGACTGTTCAACCTTCTTCTACCCCTTTGATAACTTGATCCACCTTTTCCTCTAGAGGTTTTGGAATAAAACTGCTCTTGAACTTGAGTACCTTTTGACTCCTTCTTGTATTAGGTTGATGCCTCGATGAGTCAAGATTTCAAAGAAAAGAATTGCTCAACTTGATTATCTTTTGATTCCTTCTAGTAGTAGCTTCATCCTTCAATGTTTATCTCCTTAGTAATCACAAGTGCTTGAACATCCTCAAATAAAGGTGAGTTCTTCATTTTCATGATAGATGGGATGAAGGTTTTCCACCTCTAATCCACTCTCAAGGCATTAAGAAAAATATTTAATTTGATATCTTCACATGGAGGTGGAATTTATACATGCCATATTAACTTCTACAATGCTCTAACTTACAAAACATAATTGTTGATACTTCTCCTTGATCTCCTCGTGATGTTTATAAGCTTTATAGTCAATCATTTTTGCCTTCCTCTATTGGTAATTGCACATAAACTACCAAAGACGTCCCATGCTCCTTTACTTGTGTTTGATCCTCTTATGTGTCCTAGAATGACATTGGATTGAAGGGGATCTTGTCAACTTCATGTTTCATAAAGAACCCTTTTTAATAAACATGCCAACACCCTTTGTACTTTCTTGCGTAGAGTTATAAGAAAAATGCAAAGATCAAAAGACAAACGATCATGAACTCACGATATGTAGATTTCACAATGGGTAGTCAATATAGTATGTGGCTGAGTTGGACACTATATATTTATTACCATCAACTATGTTTTCCTTGATCTATTGGTTGTTGCAAGTAACGTCTAAAATACTTCCCATGCTTCTTTACTTGTGCCTAAACCTCATATTTCTACTAACATGCTTTTGGATTGAAAATGAACTTGTCAACTCTTTAGAGTGGATACTACGCTTTTGGATGATGATGCAAACACTCTTTCTACCTATGTTTGTGTACTTATAACGAAACATAGAAATCAAGAGCTAGAGAGAATGAGTTCAAAGTACATACGTTTCACAATGTGGTTGACTAGGTCACTTTATGTAGTATGGAAACACTATGTGGTTGACTAGGTCACTTTATGTTCTATTAGAATAACATATCACAAGAGTTTTGGTGGCCATTTGACCTTTCAAATAGAAACTAATCATGAAAACCTCTTGACGAAATGCATTGTTGTATACCGAGGCTGTTACCAAGGAAAATGAATGGGCACATATTTTTCGCGACATCAGTGTCGCAGTCAATATATACGTCAGAAACAAAGTGCCTGTATAAGCATCTGTATAAGCGTCGATATAAGCGTCGGTATAAGTGTTAGTATAAGCACTGATAAAAGCACTGGTATTTCCCACGTTTGTATTGGCACCCATACTGATGACTCTGCTAGGAGTACCGACGCCTATACCGACGACTGTTAGGAGTACCGACGAAAATACCGATGACCATATCTGTAAAAATGTTTTTGGGTAGAGTGTGTTGTCTTTTGCTACAGCAACGTTACCATGATGTTGTTTATCCAAAGACAATACACTCTGCCCAACCCTAAATCGAGTACATGTGATATGTACTCTAATGGCAACCAAAACATGATTTTATATGAGCAAAAATGAACCATGAATCATGTACAAAAATTTGTATATTCCATGAATGAAAGATATACAAGAGTGTGGCAAAGCACTTCCATGTAGGAACCGAATACAAATGTGATAAAGCACTTTGATATAGGAACAAAATACAAAATGTGACAAAGCACTTCTGTTGATGTATGAAACACCACAAGAAATGAATTAATGTGACACTAGAACACCTCTATGGTCACCATTAACTCATTGCAACTCCAAACTTTGAGAAATGATAGCCTAAAGTGAGAACTTTGCTTCTATAGAAATTCCTAGTCACCGAAATGACATACCTTCAGTATTTTGCTAATTTCTCCTAGCTCAAGTATTATTTCTTGATGAAACTTTATAGGCTGAAACTAGGAGAGTAGAGCTTTCCAACAAGCTATCATATGCATCAAACGGAGCTCTAGAACTCAAGTTATGGCCCTCACAAGATGACCATGTATGACCTTCCAAAACTGGAAAACTTGCCTGTTTTAGTAAGAGCGCCTGTTTAAAATTAGAATTCGATGCCTAGCATCGACTTGCAACGAGAATTCGATGCCGGGCATCGACTTGGGATGTTTTTGGCCACTTTTCAGCAGGGATTCGATGCCGGGCATCGACTTCCCGCATAAAGTCTTGATCTTCTGGACACCAAAACTATGGGTGATTTCATGCACACTCACAATATGACTTGTCAACTGGAATTCGATGCCAGGCATCGAGTTGCTCCAACAACATCATGTTTTTTCAAACACTTCAGTACTGAATGAAAAATATAAAAGAAAATATGACTTATCAACAGAGATTCGATGCCAGGCATCGAGTTGCTTGGAAAACTTGATCTTTGTAACTCATCACACAGTAGGTAATCATGGAGATGATGGAGAGAGGCTCATACACAGAACTTTACTCAGTTCTTATCATAACTATAAAAAACTCAGAAGTTTTACAGATGCTTTCTCACTCAGAGAATCCCGACTATACACAGTCGTATATATGAACTCCTTCTTCTACTTCTTCTCTCTCTACGCGTCAGTTAATACTAACTAACTTATATAGATTTTCTCATTCCCGTAACTTTTGAAAAAACTTCTAGAACTAAAGTGAACTAACTTTACAAGTATGATACACTTGTGAATTTGTCCCTTCACATAGGCATGGGGTTTTCTTCCTAAGATTTGAACTTCAAATATATGTCCAATTAGTGAGTGTTTCTCCAACAGCTCCCCCTCAATCACTAATTGACATTCCCTGTTTCTTCATATCATCTTCTTTTCTTTTACTCCTGCCATGCTTTTGAATCTACTGGTCTTCACACCATCCAAGCTCTTTGTCATTATGTCTGCTAACTGATCTTTAGTAGAAATGTACTCCACTTCAATCTCCTTCTCCATTACCTTTTCTCTGAGAAAATGATACTGTATCTCTATGTGCTTTGTCCTTGCATGAAATACTGGATTTGCTGCAAGATAAAGTGAACTCATATTATCTCCATGTATTGTAGGTGTACCTTGATCAATGCCTAAGCTCTTGAACAATGTCTGCATCCATATGACTTCCTTAGCTGCTTCCACAAGTCCTTTGTACTCTGCTTCAGTTGATGATAATGCTACTGTATGTTGTTTCTTGGAACACCAACTTACAAGCTTATCACCAATGTATATCATGTAACCATGAGTTGATCTCCTGTCATCTTGATTACCTGCCCAGTCTGAGTCACTGTAGGCTCTCAACTTCAAATCTGATGTAAAAGGATAATATAATCCTTCCTTTATAGTTCCTTTGATATATCTGAGAACTCTTTGACCTGCAATCCAATGTGGGTCCTTTGGACAATGCATGAATTGTGACAAAACTCCCACTGCATAACTAAGATCAGGTCTTGTTAGTGTAGCATAAATCAAACTACCCACAAGAGATTGATACTTCCTCATATCTTTGTAGTCTGCACCATCATATTTACTGAGCTTGTGATTAACTTCAAGTGGAGTTGAAGCTTCTCTGCAATTTTCCATATCAAACTTCTTCAACAAGTTCAGAAGATACCTTTCTTGTGACACATATATGCCATGATCTGTATAAGTGACTTCCATTCCAAGAAAGTATGACAACTTTCCTAGGTCACTGATCTTGAACTCTTTCTCAAGTAATCTCTTTACCTCCTTGATTCCTTCATCTGAAGTACCTGTGATTATAATGTCATCTACATAAATACAAATGTAGATTGTACCTTCCTCTGTTCTTCTGATAAGTAGACTTGGGTCTGCTTTTGAACTTTGATATCCAAGATCATTGAGATACTTCACCAGTCTATAGTTCCAAGCTCTTGGAGCTTGCTTCAATCCATACAATGCTCTTCTCAACCTGCAAACAAAATTTGGATACCTGGAATCTATAAACCCTTGAGGTTGTTCCATGTATACCTCATCTGATATGTATCCATTCAAGAATGCATTTTTTATATCCAATTGACTTAGAGTCCATCCTTTTGAAGCTGCAATAGCAATAATTGTCCTTATAGTTGACATCTTAGCTACAGGACTGAATGTCTCATCATAATCTATGCCATAGGTCTGGGCATAGCCTTTCACCACCAATCTAGCTTTGTATCTGGCTATACTTCCATCTGCAAGCTTCTTCACTTTATAAACCCATTTATTTCCAATTACTTTCTTACCATTTGGTTTAGGAACAAGTTCCCATGTCTTGTTCTCCTCCAGTGCATTGAACTCTTCCTTCATTGCTTCTTCCCATTGCTTTTTACCTTTAGCTTCATCATAGTTCTGAGGTTCTTCATCATCTTTGACCATATATGCATAGTTCTTCTGAGTTATGTAAGAAGTATCATAAGAATACCTTTCTGGTTGTCTTCTAGTCCTGCTTGACCTTCTTGGTTCACATTCTTCATATGTGTCTGGATACACCTCTTCATCAAATATAGGAGCTTCTTCATTTCTTCTTGTTAATCCACTTGTGGATGTACTTGCTTGCATATAGTCTTCATCTCTATTTACCTGCACAATTGATTTTCCTTTCTCACATCTTCTTACCTCTTTTTCAAATTCTTCAGTTGTATGACTTTGATCTGCATACCAACTTTTCTGTTCAGCAAATGTAACATCTCTAGAAACAATAAATTGTTTTGTTAGAGGATTCCACAACCTGTAACCCATCTGCTTTTCATCATAACCAATGAACACATATTTTTCTTCCTTTGGTTCAAGTTTATGCCTAAGTTGTGATGGCACATAAGCATATGCAATTGATCCAAACACTCTACAATGATCTAGTGTTGGTTTCTTACCCCACCAAGCTTCATATGGAGTCATTCCATTCAGAGCTCCACATGGTAATCTATTCACAAGATATGTAGCTGTATTTACAGCCTCAGCCCAAAGATAATTTGGACAGTTCTTCTCCTTTAGCATAGCTCTAGCAAACTCAACCAAAGTCCTGTTCCTTCTTTCTGCTACACCATTTTGTTGTGGTGTATACCTGCAAGTTATTTCTCTCTTAATACCTGCATTCCAAAGATAATCATTGAACTCTTGGGAGAAGTATTCTCCCCCTCCATCAGACCTCAGTCTTTTAAGCTTTTGACCTGTTACTCTCTCTGCATATGCATGAAAATGCTTGAAAGCTCCAAACACTTCTGATCTTTCCTTCAAAACATATAATGTTATCCATCTTGTAGCATCATCAATGAAAAGAACATAATACCTTGAGCCACTGATAGATCTTTCTTTTGTTGGTCCCCATACATCTGTATGAATGAGCTCAAGTACTCCATCATGTTTGAATCCTTTCTTTTGAAATGGTAACCTGTGTGCTTTACCCATTTGACATGCTTCACATTTATAAACCATATGTTGACTTTGCACATTTGGTAATCCTAGTACAGACTGATTAGCAACCATAGATTTAATTCCTCTTTCATTGAAATGACCTAATCTCTTATGCCAGAGATCAAGTTCTGTAATCACTGCTTCACCATGTGTGAGCAAAGCTTGACCAATGTTTCCTTGCACTCTTAAAGTAAAGAGTCTACCTTCTTTCTTACCAGAGACAATCTGATTATATCCATTCTCTGGATCTTCCACAAATACTCCTTCATTTGTAAACCTGACTTGAAAACCTTTTTCAACTATCTGTCCCACACTAATCAAGTTTTTAGGTATTGTAGGAACATACAAAACATTGGTTAGCAAATCTGCTCCACTCTTGCATTTCACTTTTCCAATTGAATGTACACTATGTCTTGTATTATCACCAGTTTGAACTGTGTGACTAGAAATGCCTTTTTTCAAATCTGACATCAATTCTATGTTTCCTGACAAATGATTAGAACATCCAGAGTCAATGTAAAATACCTTTAGATCTTCTTTGTCTGATGTGCTGATTGAATTCATCATCAATGATGTATGACTTTCATTCTGTGTGTCATTTGCATAGTTGTAGTAGGTGGTGTTGTAGGATTGATTCTGTCCCCAACTTCTTCCTCCACCTCTACCATAGCCTCCTCTTTGACTTTGTCTACCTCTTTGAAAATTACTTTGATATCTTCCACCTCGACCTCTGCTATTGTTGTTTTGATTCTGGTTTGATCCTTGTTGGTTGTGCCAACAGTCATGAGCCAAAAGATTACTCAATCCACAGATCCAGCAAGCCTTTTTGTTGTTATTTTGATTACCTCTTCCTCTTCCAAAACCTCTTGCTCTTCCTCTGCCAGTGCCTTTACCTCTTGCATAATAAGCTTGAGAATTAGACTCCTCTTCATCCTTTGCTTTACCTTTATCTCCTTTCTTCTTATTCTTCATGTACATTGCAGAACTTTGTCCTTTATCTCCATCTCCCTTCAAGTCTTGCTCATATGTGAGCATCAAACCAAGCAACTGGTTCAAATCTGGAACATAATGATTTAATGAAAGTTCTGTTGATAAGACAAAAGGTTTCCACCTTTCATCCCCTCTCAAACCTGCAAGTAGTTGAGCAATCAATCTGTGATCTTCAACATCTTCATCTATGGATCCAAGACTATCTGCTAGATCCTTCATCTTAGTGACATAATCACTAATGGTTTGACTTGGCTTCTTCTTGAATGTTGTAAACTCTGACCATAGACTTGCTTTCCGTGCTTTAGTAGTGCTTTGGAAATGATATTCCAATGCATTCCATATATCTTCTGATGATTCCAATCCTCTGATGTGTGGTAGCAAATGATCTGAGATTGTATTGTAGATGTAGGCTTTTGCACTTGCATCCTTCTTCTGCCAATGCTTTAAAGCATCAAGTTCTTCTTTCTTTGGTCGGCTTTCATCTTCAAATACTGGCTTCTCTTCTTCACCTGTTACATATACCATGAGATCCTTACTCATAAGTAAGGCTTCCATTCTCATTACCCATGCGGGGTAATTATCTCTGTCCAGTTTGTCAATGGAGATATGATCTGCCATAGTTCTTTCCTTCTGCTGCAACCTGTGAGCTTAAAGGATAAAGGATAATACCTTTTGAAGTTCTTTGTGTATGAGGATACTTCGAAAGTAATCTTTTGATGCCTTGTGTCTTCAAATGCTTCACCTTTCAAACTTTAATGGAAAACTTTACAAAACTTCTCGTACCTTTGTCGTCTTCTGCTCTCGAGAATCTTTCTGCTCTGATACCACTTGTTGATGTATGAAACACCACAAGAAATGAATTAATGTGACACTAGAACACCTCTATGGTCACCATTAACTCATTGCAACTCCAAACTTTGAGAAATGATAGCCTAAAGTGAGAACTTTGCTTCTACAGAAATTCCTAGTCACCGAAATGACATACCTTCAGTATTTTGCTAATTTCTCCTAGCTCAAGTATTATTTCTTGATGAAACTTTATAGGCGGAAACTAGAAGAGTAGAGCTTTCCAACAAGCTATCATATGCATCAAACGGAGCTCTAGAACTCAAGTTATGGCCCTCACAAGATGACCATGTATGACCTTCCAAAACTGGAAAACTTGCCTGTTTTAGTAAGAGCGCCTGTTTAAAATTAGAATTCGATGCCTAGCATCGACTTGCAACGAGAATTCGATGCCGGGCATCGACTTGGGATGTTTTTGGCCACTTTTCAGCAGGGATTCGATGCCGGGCATCGACTTCCCGCATAAAGTCTTGATCTTCTGGACACCAAAACTATAGGTGATTTCATGCACACTCACAATATGACTTGTCAACTGGAATTCGATGCCAGGCATCGAGTTGCTCCAACAACATCATGTTTTTTCAAACACTTCAGTACTGAATGAAAAATATAAAAGAAAATATGACTTATCAACAGAGATTCGATGCCAGGCATCGAGTTGCTTGGAAAACTTGATCTTTGTAACTCATCACACAGTAGGTAATCATGGAGATGATGGAGAGAGGCTCATACACAGAACTTTACTCAGTTCTTATCATAACTATAAAAAACTCAGAAGTTTTACAGATGCTTTCTCACTCAGAGAATCCCGACTATACACAGTCGTATATATGAACTCCTTCTTCTACTTCTTCTCTCTCTACGCGTCAGTTAATACTAACTAACTTATATAGATTTTCTCATTCCCGTAACTTTTGAAAAAACTTCTAGAACTAAAGTGAACTAACTTTACAAGTATGATACACTTGTGAATTTGTCCCTTCACATAGGCATGGGGTTTTCTTCCTAAGATTTGAACTTCAAATATATGTCCAATTAGTGAGTGTTTCTCCAACAACTTCCATATATGAACCGAATACAGTATTATGGTACATCATTGCCACATAGGAGTGTAATACAAAATTGTGGCAAAGCACTACCATACATATGCGCAAGGGGATCAAAACATTTACACCTACAATCCTGCAACAAAGCATATGCATAAAATGAGACAAATTGACATGACATTTATAAACAACAAATAAAAATACAAAACCAAACTATAAGTTTACCTAATCATAGATTCTCCCATGAACTGATTGCACAACATCCCTCTAAGTCCTACAACAATGCAGCCAATCCATGACGATATCCATAAGCTTCTTCGGTTCGCATCGGAGGAGGACCCACTGCCAACTCCTATAATAAATATGCAAAATGTTAGATGAACAAACATGATGTTCTTAACACAAATAAATTCAATAATTAAAATGATCCTTACAAATTGGTAGCGTATACTATCGTATCCGCCGCTACCTAAATGCGACGTTCCAACTGTATCTAAAAATGTGGCTATCCTATCTCTCTGCTGACGATATCTCTTTATGTATGCATGTGTGTATGCATATGCATGTGTGTATGCATATGCATGTGTGTATGCATATGCATGTGTGTATGCATATGCATGTGTGTATGCATATGCATGTGTGTATGCATATGCATGTGTGCATGCATATGCATTTGTGTATGCATATGCATGTGTATATGCATATGCATGTGTGTATGCATATGCATGTGCGTATGCATATGTATGAGTGTATGCATATGTATTGTGTATGTGTGTATGTGTGCATGTGTGTATGTGTATGCCTATGTGTATGCATATGCATTTGTGTATGTATATGCATTTGTGTATGCATATGCATGTGTTTATGCATATGCATGTGTGTATGCATATGCATGTGTGTATGCATATACATGAGTGTATGCATATGCGTTTGTATGCATATACACATATGCATTTGTGTATTCATATGCATGTGTATGCATATACGCATATGCATCTGTGTATGCATATGCATTTATGTATGCATATGCATGAGTGTGTGCATATGAATTTGTGTATGCATATGCATGTGTGTATCCATACGCATGTGTGTATGCATATGCATTTGTGTATGTATATGCATTTGTATGCATATACGCATATGCATTTGTCTATGCTTATGCATTTGTGTATGCATATGCATATTCAAATGCATATGTGTATATGCATACACATGAGAAGTTAGATAAAGATAATTTTCAGCCTTCCAGGTATAGAATTACAAATTACTTTAAAGGTAAAGGTTTATGGAGTCTAGTTAGTGGAGATGATCCACTACTAGTGCTCCTTCAAGATCCCAACATTACTCCAACACAAAGGAGACAATTTGTTGATTGGGAAGAGAGGAACCAGAGGGTGATTCTCCTCATTTCACAAGTTATTTCTAACACTATGATTGGTCATGTGCAAAGCCTAGAGATAGCGAAGGAAATTTGGGAATCATTGGAGAAGGTGTATGCTACCTGAACAAGGTCTTGGAAGATGCAACTCAAGAAGGAGCTCAACAACATGAAGAAAAGCTCAAACCAAAGGATTAGTGAGTATACATTGAAGATCAAGGAGCTTTGCGATCAGCTAGCATCAGTTGGATGCAAGATAGAAGAGGAAGACATTGTCCAAACAACCCTCAATGGCTTGAGAAGTGAAGAAAAGTGGAAGCCCCTCATTGCAAACATTCTTTATAGAGATCCTCTACCAATGTTGAAGGAGATTATACCAAATCTCATGGTTGAAGAGGCTATTGCGCAACAAGGAGAAAGCAACAAAGGTAAGGATAGCCATAGCTAAATGTTATATGTAGGTCAACGTAGATGAAGGAACTCAAGAAGAGGCTCGAGAGGAAGAGAAAGAAGCTATAACAACACAAATTCTAGCCAACACAGCTCGGAGGAAAATAAGTACAACACAAATGACAACACATATGGAAGAGGTCAAGGAAGAAATAGAGCAAGCGGTCAAGGTTCATCCAATTCTCATAAAGGTATAACATGTTATCATTGTGGTAAATTAGGACATTTTGCAAATGATTGTTGGCAAAAGAATGCAAGGTCAAATGGAGGCAACCAAAGGAGCCAAAAGAACTATGCAAGTACCTGAAGTGAAACCATGTTTGCCATGAAGCATGAGTACAACAGCTCAAGAAGTGATGACCAAAAATGGTTTATAGATTTAGGTTGGAGAAATTATATGACATGCCAAGGACATTTATTCACAAATCTACAAGCTCCAAGTGCAAAAAGATGTGTGCATACCAGTGATGAAACTCAACATAGAATTGAGCATATCTTTGGTCTTTTTGAGTTCTGCTAGATTGTGTGAGATCTTCTCTGAAGACTCCTTTTATTTTCCTCGTACTATGGGAGCACGGAAGATTATGGATTCTTTCTCATATTCCCCCATGTAGTTTGGTAGGGTGGAGATGCTGTGTGCTTCCTCCCTATTTCGGTCTAGCATAGAGACCTCTTCATATATTTCCTCCAAATTTGGCATTGGCTCATAGTCTTCCACATCTAATTCCTCAAAAGGCAGTTTTGTAACTCCATCTTTTTCCATTGATCTTCTCGAATCATAGTCCACAACTCTCTTGGCTAATCACCCTCTAAATCAAGGACTGTGGATATTGATTTGTCTTGAAGGCAAGGTAAATCTTCCTTATTTCCTTTATCTTTTGGTTTCAGGTCCTTTCTTTTAAGACAATCATTGTATTGATCCTCAAATATTCTCATCTTTGGGAGGACAGGGATAGACTTTTCTAGAGTGGCCAGAGCCACCTCTATGAGTTTTCTACATATCGCTAGTCTCTCCTTTTCTAACTCCCCTTGTGGGTAAAGTTTCTCATGCTACTCTACGTTTGGTCCATTCGTGATTCTAGCTTGGTAAGAAAATGTGGTGTAACAAGAGTTTCTTCCTGAATTTCAGGTTCCTTAGGTTTCTTATTGCCTCTCGTGTCCTTCTTGTCTTAGTTATTTCTATTTTTCATCCATTTTTCTCTGAGTTTTTCCCTTTTATCCTTCCACTTTTGTCTTTTAGTTGTTTGGATATTCTCAAGTGGATCTTCAGAGTCTCCCACTACTTGTACTCTGGGTTCTAGGTTTTACTCTTTTCTTGTTCCGAGTCTACTCGTTTTCTCTCTTGTCCTTTATCTTGTGCTCGGGTGATGGCTTTCAATGCTACTATGTATTCCTTTTCACTTTCCTGATGATTCAATTACTTCTATTACGTTAATAGGTGAAGTGTCATGAGTCTTATTGGGATTCTTTGGACAGTCTCTAAATAGGTGTTCCTTTCCACATTCATTGCAACACCCTTCCCAAGTCCTGGGGGGGTGGTGGGTTGTATGGTCAGTGCATTCTCTTATAAAGTGATCTCCTCCACATCTATAGCACGGTCCTTTTGGCATAGGTGTTCTGATGGGTGGTCTTATGGGTGTTGGTGCCTTAGGTGCGGTGTACATTAGGGTTGTCAACTCTCGTCCATATACATTGTCATATCCCTCATAACCATAGTATTGTGGGTCATAAACTTGCTTGTACTCCATCATAATAGTGTCATAAGGATAGTATTCTCCTTGGGTGTGCTTGTATCATGGGTTCATTGATTCTGTACCAACTAATGGTGATGCTGGTACTATGGCTCTCTCCATGTCTTCCTCTGGTTGAGCATATTTAACTAGAACTACGTTTTGTGGAAGTGGTGGTTGTCCTAACACCGGCTGAGGTTGTCCGTATTGCCCTTGCTCATATGGCCTAGGTGCTACTTATGGTCCTGGATAGGGATTGTATCTTGGAATCTCCCTTCTTGGCTCTCTAGCAGGGTATCCATAAGGCCTATACTGAGGTTGATTTAAAGGTCGTGACTGCCTATTGAATGGACAATTCTCAATGGTATCATTAGTGTATTTTTGTTCTATATGGCAATACAGAGCAGTTCCTTGATGTGGCTGCCTATTGTAAGGATAAGCTTGAGGCAAGCCTATTCCTCCTCTTACACACATGTGAGTTAGATAGAAATCAAGCTTGGAGACAACAAGGTATTGACTAATGTTCTTTATGTTCCTACTATTGCAAGGAATTTAATTTCAGTAGGACAAATGGTAGAGAAAGGATATCATGTTATCTTCAATGAAAAAGGCTTCTTTATAAAAAAAATCCAAAAGAAGGATTCAAGGTTGTTGCTCAAGGAAGGAAAGAAGGTACGATTTTCACTTTGGACATTCAACAACCACATGAAAGGTGATGTATATTTAGTTTGGAAACAAGAGGATTGTTGAAATCAATTTGTGGCACAAAATGTTTGGACATATCAACATTCCCAAGCTCAAGGACATGAGCAATCATGAAGTGGTAAGAGGTCTTCCAAGATTGAATAATGTTGGACTACATGAGTTTTGTTAGGCATGCCAACTAGGAAAGCAAACTGGACAACCATTCAAGAAGAGCAACTATGTGGCAAGGAATGTCCTCAAATTGATTACACACAGATGTATGGGGACCAACACAACAACCATCGATGGTTGGAGATAGATATTTTCTCACCTTTATTGATGATAATTCAAGAAAAGTATGGATGTTCTACATAAAACAAAAATCAGATGTGTTCTCTATATTCAAGAGGTTTAATAACATGTAGAAAAGGTTTAATAACAAAAATCAGATGTGTTCTCTATATTCAAGAGGCCACTATATACTTATTGCCATCAACTATGTTTTTCTTGATCTATTGGTTGTTGCAAGTAACGTGTAAAATACTTCCCATGCTTCTTTACTTGTGCCTAAACCTCTTATTTCTACTAACATGCTTTTGGATTGAAAATGAACTTGTCAACTCTTTAGAGTGGATACTACGCTTTTGGATGATGATGCAAAGACTCTTTCTACCTATGCTTGTGTACTTATAACGAAACATAGAAATCAAGAGCTAGAGAGAATGAGTTCAAAGTACATACGTTTCACAATGTGGTTGACTAGGTCACTATATGTGGTTGACTAGGTCACTTTATGTAGTATGGAAACACTATGTGGTTGACTAGGTCACTTTATGTTTTATTAGAATAACATATCACAAGAGTTTTGGTGGCCATTTGACCTTTCAAATAGAAACGAAATGCAAATATTGTTGAGGAATAAAACAAAAAGAATGAAAAATAATCTTATTGTATGACTTTATGAACACCTACATCTCCCATCTATGGTCATATTACATGGTTTATCAGGGGTTGTGAAAAAAAAAAGGAACTAAGGGAAACCATCAGGTGACAAGTGTCTCTAATTCTATTGTGTAATGGAGCTTTAGTTAAAGCATCACTTGGATTTTCTTCACTTTGAGTCTCTTACGTTTTTGTAATGGCAACGAAATCATGAAGGAAGTGATATCACACCTAAATGTTCTTGGTTATGGCATGATACATGGTATTCATGGCCAATGCAATATGGTTTGAAATATCTACACATGAATAAGGTACATGCTTTGGTATGATGATGTCAAAAGCCAATCTAGAAAGCCACAATGCTTCTTACTCATTTAATGCAAACATTCTGTAGTTCTATAGTGGAAATAGTTGTACACTCTTCAAGACAAGACTTCCAAGAAATAACACCACATGAGAAGTAAAAAAACATACCTTTGAGTAGAATTTATGTTGTTGACATAACCAATATAATTAGAGATTGTGTATCCAAAAATGAATGCAACAACTCTACTCAAAAAAAAAATATTATCATTAATGCCACACAGATATCTCGATATCTTTATGATTACTTCCCAATGCTTGTTTCTAGGATTGAATATATGTCTACTACCACTCCCACTAGAAATTCAAAGTATGGTTTGGTAGATATCATAGGATACATGCGACTACCAACAATATATGAATAACGAGCTTTTCTCATAAATTCCTTCTCCTTCTCCAAATTGTGAAAATCATCCTTAGTCAACTTTATATATGTAGGGAATGGTGTACTCAATGCCTTTCGACCATGCATCTTGAAATCTATTTAGTACTTTGGATATGCACTCACTCTAAGAAAAGTATATGTTTTTTTTTTATATCACAATAATTCCTCATAACAATTTTATGTTTGTCATCTTCTAACATTCATGTACAAATTTAGACTCAAGTTTGTCTTCAATAGACATGAGTCTTTGGAAGATTTGCTACCGATCATCAATATAATCAACAAAAAGTGTCAAGCATATCAAGCTATCATTTCAAAATTTTTATGTAGAGATAGTGATCCTCATTGGTTTTAGAGTAGTAGTGGGACTTTGTGAATACATCAAGCTTTTGATAACCATTATTTAGTTCATTATTTAAGTCCATACAAACTCTTTTTAAAGTTATATACTATATTCTAGTAACCCTCTTCTTCTTCCATATATATCTCATTTGTAATCTCTCCATGCAAGAAAGAAGCATTTGCAGCCATGTGGGTAGCCTCTAATCTCTCTTGTGCAAGAAATCCAAGCATCAAACATCATGTAGTCATCTTTCCCACTACAAAAAATATTTCCTTAAAATAACTTCCTTATTTTTGCTTGAATACCGTTTGAAACCAATTATGATTTCTAGTTTGGAGAAGCACTATGCGAAATAAATTTCGACCTATGAACCCATTTGAATTGTGAAGCCTTCTAGTAAAAAGTAATTTTGTGATATAATTATGCGATAGGTTCAGAAGTATTTGAAATAAATAATCAATCAATTAATATTGTGTAGGTCCAAAGTCATGAAGTTGGACTTAAGTATAATTTCATGTGTAGTCTAAACTGAGTAATGTAGTGTGACCTAGTCATTAAAGTATTTGCACCTCTAGTGGAAGGTCTTGCATTCAAATTATCAAGGAGCAAGGAGAGTAGACTATATTTTACTCAAGACAAAGCCCAAGCTTCTAGAAGATTATAACTTATGTTAACTAGGGCACTTGGAGCACATGTAGTTACATGGTTGAATAGATAGTATCAACCTTCCAAAGTAGGTAGACCCTTCAAGAGAGTTATATACAAAGTAATAAGATTGGGAGGAGAGTTGTCTCTCCTGTATGTGGTGGTTGTAATCCTAGTCTTTCTTCATGTTTGTATCATTGCATTTGGAGGATCCATGGTGACCTTGATGATTTCTTGCTTCTCAAACACAATGTTCTTCACTTGTTCTAACTTGTTTTAATGAAGGTTTCAGTGCATGCACATCGTGTTTTCTCTCACTTGAATGAGAAGATTTTTGTTTGGAACCCTGAATCCAACTAGCGAGATCAATAGTTTGTGGTATCCTACTTACTAGATATAATCCAAATCAGATGTGTTTTTGAGGTGATGTGAAATGATCTTGAGTCGGGAAAGAGAAATGTTGCATGCAAATTTGCAACGACTTTGATAGTTTAGGAGTAATGGCTAAGATATTAGCCCACTTCAAAGCATCACCTTTTTTCATGGGATTGGATATTAGTCTTTCCCTTTTTGTTGGCATATGAGTGCCATGAATCTTCAATGCAGCTCTAATGAGATCTACTGAGAGGCTGAACTTTTTGAAAGGCGGGTCTGTGACTAACGATGGTAAGATGAATGTGCTTAGAAGCTCCTTCCATACTAGTGCTAGTAAAGTAGTGATCAGATAATGACAATGATAAAAATTGGGTTTGGAAAGGGGCACTAAAATATTCAATGAATCATGCCTTTGCCCAAATTGGTCTTAATTCCTTTGAATACTGAAGAGCTTCAAAATTGCGTGAGAATAATTCATATATTCCCCACGTGTCACTGCTAAAGCACAACGTGGCATTGTAGATGTGCTTTGCATCAACCAATTGTCGTGCTAAACCTTGGAACCAATGTGACTTACTGTGTACTTCCTCTATCCTTCCTGTGGGTGGATCCTCGATAGGCATTTGTCCCATGAAGTCCTGAAAATTTGAAGGCCATATTGAAGGGTGGGCTTTCGGCAAGAGATGCTCAAAGTCCATTGCCAGTGTACCAATGGAAGCACCAGAAGTTCCTTCAACTTGCATTGTGATGCGGAGTGGTTGTGTACAAGATCTTCTACATAAGGATGACACATTAGCATGGAAATTAATTATGATACCAATAAAGTGAGACCGCAATCCCTTTCCATAACGAATGTGTAGCCCGTGTAGCCTTGTGTGTGGGTAATTCTATAATGATCTCTCATTAACTAATGTAGGTCTCTAGACTTCCCACATGCTATGAACAATGCATGCATATCTTTCTAGGAGAGATGTCATAACATTGATTAGTGGGTTAGTAATGATTATTTTTTACAAGGATTGAGGGTTAGAGAGTGCTTACAAGGATGGAGTTTAGTATAGAGAGTGTTTATTCTATATAATGGAATGTAAGGAGGGTTTTGGGGGCTTTTCAACACGCACTTTCTAAGGATTGGTCAATGATCATGATTCCTTGGGTGAGATACAAGGGACAGATTTGGAGGTGATGAGGTTGGTGAGTGGTATTGTGTCGGAGGAGTTGCTATTACATGGCTTGGTTTCTAAGCTATGAGATAGGCTTTGGGTATCCAAAACTGAGTGGGGTTGGTCCTGGTTGTCAAATATTTCTTTGATACCCTGACTTGTCGAATTCTCATTGATGGAGAGTCTCTAGCTATTCTGGAACATTGAGGTTGAGTCAGCTTCATCTTAACTTCTTCTTTTGCACTACTAGAGATGATTGGTGATTGCTCAATTTTTAGTACCCATACTTTCTTTGTACAGGTGGCTTTGGTATGCCTTTACTACTTCCATAGTTTCTTTGTACAGGTGTCTTTGGTATGCCTTTACTACTTCCATCGGGTGGTCTAGTGTGGTGCGTGATTGGGATTTCCAATTCGTGGTTGATTTTTATGTGTTGGTGGTTGAGAGGTTGGGTTGACACTCTCCTTTGGAAAAGAAGTGAGCTACAGCACTTGCATGACTTGCCCATTAGGAGGTGAGGTATGTTGCACAATAGATCTAAGCATGCATGCTTGAAGTGTGGAGAGAGTAGCTGAGGAGACTATGGTGCCCATCTATCCATTGATAGTTTTCATTTGGCCACTAATATTGCCCATCTGCCCAAGGGTAGCCATTGGAGGAGGGATTTGTCCAAATATCTTCTAGTCCTCCTTTGCATTCATTACATATTGGTTGTGGTTACTTTCCTTTGATTGGGCATGGTTAGGGAACTCGAGTGGCATTACTTGTTGTTGGCCTGCTACCCTAAGCTGAAGAGATCATTTTCTCAGGTTCAAGTCCACTAAGTGATCGTATAACCAATCTTGGCCAAGAACCATTGCTTTTATCGTATCATCATCATAACAAACTAGGAGCATCACCATCAAGGTTACATCTTCTATGAGGATAGGAAGGTCCACCTCACCCACGCAAGGGGTTTCCATGCCTCCTAGCACTATGAGGTATGCCGCTATAGGGTGCATGTCTAGTCTCATGTCTTGAGAGTGAGACCACCTAATTGCACTATTTGTTTCAGTTGAATCAGTCAGTTCCCTAATCTCCTTGAATGTACTATCTTGCCTTAGCCTAACCGTAATGAATGGTCTTCTATCCACTATGCTAGGTTTCACAGTTAGCTTAGTTTGGCACATTACCATCGAGTATCTAGGGGCTTCCCCGTCCGTACAGGCGATTACTTGCACGCCTTCTAATTCATTATAGCATTCTCTCCCTAGCCCTTGTCTTTGTAGTTTCATACATTTAATGTGTTCTAAGGCCTCTACCTGAGCTTCTTCCCTGATTCTCTTCTCTTCATCTTTGCATTTTGTTGCCAAAGTGAGTCGTTTAAGCATATCTTCAATGAGAGGTTCTTGATAAAGCTTGACTCAACAACCACTAATATAGTTACACATTATCTCACCTTCTAAAGTGGCTAATTGTAGTGTTCCACTTGATGAAAGCCTATTTATAATCATGGGTCCATAACCTCATTTCTCTAGCTTTCATGCATGTCGCTTCAGCATATAGACTAAGACTAAGTCTCCCTCTTTCAAGCCTTTGTCTTTCACATGTGCATCAAAATATGTTTTTTGTTGCTTCTTGGCTGCATATATGCTTGCTGCCGATCTCAACCTAATCTCTCCTTATCATTCCAAGGCCATGATCCTTGACAATAACTCATGGACAATCCATTGATACTCTTGTGCTACCTTAAGGGTCAGTATAAAAAATTCCAAGGGAAGCACTGCATTTTGACCAAAAACCATTTGAAAGGGAGTTGCATTGAGTACGGTCTTGTAGGCCACTTGATATGCCCAAACAGTGTGATGTAACTGTTTGTCCCAATCTAAGCGTTTGTTGTTTACGAGTTTAGTTAGTACATTGCAAAGGATCTTATTAGTAATTTTTGCATGTCCATTGGCCTGAGGATGATATGGTGTGGACTTCTTTGAATCACCATAAAATATTGTAACAAATATTCAATGACTTTTTTTAGAAATTAATTCCCTCTATTGCGCACTAACTCAATAGGTAATCCATACCTCATAATTACATTCTCAAATAAGAATTTTGTAATCATGCGTGCATCATTCTTTTTGCTAGCCTTAGCCTCTACCCATTTGGTGAGATAATCTATAGCTGTGATGATGTATTGAGCACGAGTGCCTTTAGCAGGGGGGTTAATGGGTCCAACAATATCTATACCCCACTTAGAGAAAGCATGTTCGTGCATCATGGGTTTCAGTGACATCTCATCTATGTGAGTAGGAAACTGAGCTCTTTAGCATACATCACATCTCTTCACGTATGTATGTGCATCCATATGAAAAGTAGGCCACCATAGTCTTGAGAAGAGTATGGCCTTGATTATCCGATCGGGGCCAAAATGACCTACAATACTTGGTGTGCAGTTTCTAATATGCTCAAGTAGTGGCTCCCATTAACAAATTGTCTCAAGTATCCATCTCTTCCTCATTTGTACGGATTATCTCCAATAAGTGCATAGTCTTGAGCTTCTTTCTTTAGACTTCTTTGTCTTGCAATAGTCTACTCCATTCTGGAATTAGAGACACATGGTATAAAATTGCATGTTTGACTGGTGGCCCAACACAATAGACTAGGCATTCCTTGCACGTTCTAGAGACATCTGCTTCCAATCAAAGGCTAGTACACTCCTAATCTATGTGAAGTATGTAGTGTGTGGTGTTTCAAATGGTGTTGCTCTAATGCACCTACGTGTGCTTATTGCAACCATTTCTCATGCTCTGATTCCTCTACACAACAAGTGAGGATCTTTTGATTATCTTATTTGTCAGTGCTTCATGCCAGTATTTGGTATCGGTAGGATTTATTTATCTCTGATTCCTTGATTCTAATTTGAGAGTTCTTGGGTCCAAACATAAGAATAGGGACAATTGGTTTGGCCCATTCTAGCACTACTTCAACGTTAAACAAATGCACATCAAATAAATCATCAAGTATTCATTTAGGGGATTCTCCCATCATCAATCATGAAAGATAATCAACTCTAAGGTGGGTATTCCCTTTTCTGACTACCACTTCAAAGTCATACTCCATTAATAGCAAAACCAATGTATCAATCTTCGTGTGTTACAAGGTTTGTTGACTAGATATAGTAATGTTTGATGGTCTATGAAAAACTTGAATTTGTTTGCCAACAAGTAATGTCTAAACTTCTTTACCGCATAAATCATTCCTAATCCTTCTCATTCAGTAGTGGTTTAATTTCTTTCCGCAACATTCAACTATTTTCTTGCATATGCTATGGGGAGATCTATACTGCTCTTTGCTCATAGGTTGTGCTAGCACACACCCTATAACATAGTTGGATGCATCCACATGTATGTGGAATGGCTTACTCCAATCTAGTGTCGTCAAAATGGGTGCTGAACACAAGCATTGTTTGAGTTTGTTAAATTATTTCTCACATTCATTCGTCCATTCAAACTTAGTCAAGAGTGAGTACAGAATTTTTGCAATGATAGCATACATGTGTTTGAAGCATCAATAGTAACTAGAATGCCCCATGAAAGCTTGTACTTCCTTCATGTTCTTCGGCCTTGGTAGGTCTACAATCACTCTAGCTTTCTCTTCGTCCATGGAGATCCCATTCTTTGACACAATGTGTCCTAGAATCTTGCCTTGTTTGACCATGGAAATGCACTTTTCTAGTTCGAACAGAGCTGATACTCTCAACATTTATCAAAGATGTGTTTCAATTCAGGAATATGTGTTTTCCTAATACTAGAATGAGTGCACAAATCATCAACATAGATGACCAAGTTCTTCCAAAATAACTCCTTAAAGACATGATACATTAGCCATTAAAAAGTAGTAGGTGCATTTCTTAGCCCAACTCGCATCACACAAAATGCAAATATGCCCCATTCTATAGCAAAATCTATTTTATGCTAGTCTTCAGGAGAAATGGCCAGCTAATTGTAGCCTTAGAATCCATCAAGGAAGCTGTGAAATTCCTTGCATGCTACTCATTCTAATAAGTGCTCACTGATAGGAAGCGGATAAGTAACTCGAATAGTGGTTGCGTTAACCTTTTTTAGGTTAATGCAAACATGTACGTTCTTGTTCTTTTTGGGCACTACCACAATGGGTGACAGCCATTTGGTGCACTCAATCTCATAGATAAATTTGACTTCTATCAAATGTTCTATCTCTTCCTTGATCTTGGCTGCATAATTATCATTATAAGTGTATGGTTTTTGTTTCAAAGGCTTGGCTTCTTGAGTCATAGGGATTCTATGGGAGCATATGTCACAGTCTACTCCTTTCAAATCTTTGTAGCTCCATGCAAACATGTCTCTATATTATCTCAATAGATCTATCAATTCTTCTTCTTCTTCTTTTGTTAGATCATGCCCTATATATGTGCATTTTTACTCTCCTTCTTTGACTATCACTACAATCCTCTTAGTCTTCTCCAGATTGTCAAATGCTTCTCCAATGATTGTCTCTCGATTAGGCATCCTTACCATTATCCTTCTATGTTCTATTTAATATTTCTTAAAGTTCTCTAGTACTTTCAATAGGGATTGGTCTTCTTGTGACCTAGGTGACTTCTTTTTCTCTTTCTTCTACTTATTCTCCTGGATCTTTGAAAGGCTTTTAAGCCACTCAACTCGATTTTCCTTCCCTATCTCAAGGGTGGTAGCTTCTACAAAATACAAATATTCTTCTTCTGAAGAACAGAAGGGTCCCATAATAATGGACTCTAGACCTTCGTCTTTTATTTCATTTGACTCTTGAGTCATTTTCATACACTCTTCCAAAATAGGCTCTTCTTCCATGGGTTCCATCATAAAGATCGAAATATCATAGCCATCCTCATCACAATGAGGGGTCCATTGTTCTTCCCTCACCACTACGTCCATGGTGGCTAAAATCTCGGCCCAATGGTGAGGCTTAAATCCCTCATCTGGAAATATTATAGGTGCAAAGGCAGGATCTTGGAGGTCATGTGGGTGTCGCTTGGAGGCTAAAGCTCTAGCTTTTAGTCATTTGTCTTCTTGCTTAGCTATCTTTCACATCCATAGGTGAGTTTCCTCATGCGATCATGAAGGGTCTCACTCTAAATATTGAACTGACTGACTTTCTTCAAGATCTTTATGGATTGTATTCCACTATAGTGGTGGTACATCACGATGACAATAATCCTTGAGGTTGACTTTGGTAGTCACTCCCAAATGTTGCAAGTACAAAGAATTGGTTCCCCAATCTTGTACGATTTGCAATTTTTGCATAAAAGGACGTCCCAAAATCATCTCACAAGTGGGCTTCTTTCCAAACTCACAAATGGTGAAGGTGTGCTCAAACTCTACATGACACCTAGTGAGAGATATTCCTTCTAGTAAACCTAAGCATTTCTCAATATGATCGTTGCCATCTATAGTTTCATGCTTGTAGGTTTGAGGGCCGGCTTGCCCCAATGGTACTCTCTTCATATGATGAATATTTGCAGTTGAATGCTTATTGTGATTCAAATTGGTTAGGCTCGAAGGATGATAGGAGGATTACAAGTGGCTACGTAGTCATGATTGGAAACAAGACTATGTCGTGGAGGTCAAAAGAAGAAGCCAATAGTAGCCCTATCTTCACCCAAAGCTAAATATAAAGCCATATGCATTTTCATCGATGAGATTATGTGGATGAAGAAGATCTTTAAATATTTGAACTTGCAAGTGAAACAAATTCACATCATGTGTGACAACATGAGTAATGTACACCTAGCTTCAAATCTAGTTTTCCACACTTAGTCCAAGCACATTGAAGTACACTACTACTTCATCATAAATAAGGTGATTTCAAAGGAGGTCAAGGTGGAGCATGTGAGTACCAAAGATCAATTTGTAGATATGTTTACAAAAGGATTAGAATGAATGAAGCTACTAAAATTCAAAAGAAGCATTGGTATGGTAGTTTTATGTTCAGGGCTTGAGGGGGAGTGTCAAAAATCAAGATGTAAACCGTATCTAAAGGCTCAAGGTCATGCCAAGTAGAAACAATATAATTTTGGAATGTTTTAGTGTGTTTAGATGTCCTGATGTTCAAATGTTCCAGTGTTTTTTATTTTTTTTCAGTGTTTCATTCCGATATAGAGGTGATGCGAATATTTGCCTTCAACCTTAGCTAAAATATCAAAGGCATGGATAAGAAGTTTATCTATCATCTACATGCTTCATATCACAAGTTTTAGCTACCAAGGAGGTTCGAGCACTTTCTTAAATAATTAGTGTTGGCATACAAGTCATATGAAGAGCATACAGGTACAACGGAGTAGTCATGCACAATATGGCAACAAGGCCTAATCATTTTTTTCCATGAACTATTTCCAACTTTAGTGATTTTCATCACTACACACACATTGTAAATTCCATTTTTGGTAGAATAGACTCCATTTTTGTTCAAGCCAAGGAGTCCTTGAGCTTGAGGAGTATAAGAGTTAGCTACATCCCAATTTTCATAATTTTTAGAGTCTGTTTCAGCCCTCAATTAAGCTCTAGAACCTAATTTTTAACTAGGCCGGACACTAGGTCTGAACAAGGCCAAAGCTAGTCAGAAAACTATAAAAAGAGCTAGAGAGCTCATTTTTGAGGGTAGATTGAGTGAACTCCATTGTTCCTCTCCTTGTTCTTGCCTTGTGTGCATGTGTGTGTGTATGTGTGTGCATGTTTGTGTGCTTCTCACTCACGCACTTGTGCCTTCACTTGCTCATAGTCTTCATACTAGTCCTCACGTCTCCACGGATTGACAATTATGAGGTGGATCTTCTCGCGTTGGTACTCACCATTGTGCTAGAGTGACACCAAATTTGGCGTCGTTGCCGGGGAGAGAGCTTCGCGGACGAGCGTGTGATGGTAAGACGTAGACTTGAGACATTGGAGTCACAGGTAATATCCTTTCTTTTCCTTATTTTTCTTCAATTTTTCTTGTTTTTGCATCACCATCATCATCCTCACCATCTCCCACCTCCATCTCCATCTTCACAAAAAGTTCTTTTTTTTTATCATATTCCCCTACCCACCTCATTTCCCTCATTTCACTTGTGAGAGAGAGCGAGAGAGAGCTTGCATGCTATCTGTTTTTGTGTGTTTTTTGAGCTTTTGCTGCAGGTTCTAGTTGTACCACCCTCTCCAGCAGCTTGTGCAGGTACGATAGACTCTGCACAGGTCCCGGGACGACAACCTCTATCTATCGCGACAGACAGAGAAACTTAATATTTTTTGAATGCATGTTTGGCACGATAACCTACACCATGAGAGCACTCCAAATCACTAAAAAGTTCTAAAAAAATTGTGTTTTTTCAGTCTATCGCGAAGACACAGTCTATCGCGACGGACACCGTCTATCGCGATAGACAGCACCCCATGACAGCCTCAGTCTATCGCGACAGACATCATCTATCCCGATAGATAGGCCCACGACAGACGACAGACACTGTCTATCGCGACAGACACCATCTGTCGTGACAGACAGAGAGCCATGATAGACCCCGTCTATCGCGACAAACACTGTCTATCGCGAGAGACAGCCCCACGTGACAGCTTGTGTCTATCACGACAGACACCGTCTATCGCGATAGACAGGCATTTTCGACAAAAAATAAAGGGGTAAATTTTTGAAAATTTAGGCTAAATTTTGGGCATATTTGCATACTCAATTACTCCTACACTTACAAAGGCCTTAGAAAAATACATTAAACTCTTGAAAGGATCTGTTTGTCTGTTTAACCCCCTAAACCCTGATCTGTCATAACTTTTTCATATGAAATCCGTTTTTTGAGCTCTAGGGCTTGTCGGAAAGCTCATGGCATATACTACACACCCTCAACTATTTTTTATAAGAATAATGCATTGATTTCTAGTTAGGGTATTTTGGAGTTGACCCTGTGTGGGGTAGATACACCAAGGGAGCTCTAGAGGAAATTTTTTGCGGAATAGAAAAGGGGGAAAAAAGGGTCATTAAAAGTGTCTGAAATAAATTGTCTGTCAATAGAAGGATCAAATTGGAGATAAACTTGGGATTTTTACAGGATTATCGAGAGCTCTTGGAGAAATCAAAGCAAGTGCTAGTGAGAGCAGGCCTAGGAACGTGCTTCCTGGGCAGACACACATAGCAAGGAGGAGCGACTTGAGGTTGGAACATCTCTTAACCCCCTCAGTCCATTCTTAGCATAGGCTAATTACGAGTAGTGGTCCAAATTGACTAGGGATACAATAGGAATACTCAAGTTTGAAGAGCCTTTAATTTCTCAAGCCCAAGAATAGGCTAAATTGCAGTCAAGGGACAACTTAAGGAAAAGAACTTAAACTAGGTGGACGAAGAACATCAAGTATGACACACTTAAATGCTCCTGATGACGCTTAACTAAAGACAAGAAAACACATACAAAGGAACTCAAAAGGAACAAGTGATTGGTATCAAAGAATCAGCAACGTGGTTGTACAAGGATCATTGGGTTAATTGGAAGGGCCTGTGAACCTTAGATGAGGAAGACACTTAGGGAGAGACCGTCAGAGTATTAGATCATCTGAGGCTAGTGTCAACCATAGAGCCAGATCTTGGGCTCAGTAATTGAGCGATTACCCCTACGCTCTAGACTCAGAAACTAGTGACTCGGAGATGTCTTACAACATGGAGAGACCTGTAGGTAGCTCAGGAGTGGCATACCTAGAAAAACCCGAGGGTCCTTATAAGACTCAATTGAAATATATCAGGACCAAACACTTAGGTGCACACATCTATGAGGATGGCCTGAGAAGATCTGTTGTCCTAATTAAAAATCCGGATCAGGCCATTGGACTAGAACACCCTGTAGTCAAGTTTGAAAATGGTTCCTATATAGATAAAGAAGGAACAATGTATGTGGTCACCAGCCAACCTGAAAGGACAGATGAGTTTGGCAACATAATCTCAGAGGTCAAAATAGGTGACATAGAGCAAGGAACCTAGGAAAGGAGCCAAAACCCCTCGAGGCAAGTTGGTTCTAACAAGAATAATCACGCCAGAGAGGGTTCCCCAGACAGTAGGAGCATAGAATTGCTTGTGAATCAAGAGACGGATGAGGCTTTTTGGAGGTATAAGCCTGAGAAGCCTAACGAAGTGGGAGCACTTACCATCTATGAATTCAAAGATCCTGATATCCCAGGCAAGGTGACCTACTTAGATGATGCTTCTGAGAGGATCTTTGTGGTCTCAGAGCATGGAAGACACGCATACACTTGGAAGGGAGAAATTGTTTTTCCCCAACCTCGATCCGCTGTGTCTTATGGTCACCAAGGAGCCGGAACATCTCAGGCTCATGGAACTCAGAGAGAGAGGAGTAGAGATGGACCCGAGGTGAGCTTTGCTAATCCACTTGGCAGAGAAAGAACGAGGACAAAGACTGATAGGATGGACAGGGAGAGACACAGGGATCCAAGGAATACAAGAAATATAGATGAATTCCCTTTGCCAAGGCCTAGAGAACACGCTAGAACCTTAAGGCGTACACAATTGGTTAAGTCCATGAAGAATTGCTTCGATGGCACAGGAGACCCATATGACCATGTAGCGGAGTTTAGGCAAGTTTGGAGAGCTATAGTTGGGAGCCAGAATACACGAATGTCATGTACGCAAACCCCAACTCGAGACCCCAGCCTAGGCAGTTAAGACCTTCTTTTCCTAGAGGGCCATGCTATCGATGTCAGGGAGATCACCTCATTCGTGATTGCCCTCTGCCTCCACCTACTCAAACCCAATCTGTGACAATTCAAGGCTTTTGTCCAGATTGTGGAAAGGAGCATTTGTTACGATAGTGCCCCAAGAGCCCCGCCAATATGCCAAAAATCGCTCCTATCAATGTTATTGGGTTAGTGGTAGACTCCATGGGAAGTGTGACTTCCACAGCCCCAGTGCAAGTCATCACGAGAGCTCAGGCACTTAAGCAAAACCAAGACTTAAGCTAGGAAAAGAATGCGGAGGTTAGCGAGACTGAGAGCCATAATAAGAAGAGAACAAGAGCTTGGAGACATAGCCATGAACGTATGAAAAGGCAATGGGCAAAGAAGATGAGTGAGCTTGAGGAAAGTCTGCATGAGACCAAGGCCAAAATAATACAAATCACATCTCAAACGCACTCTCACACCCCACCTCCACTATCATCCCTATCACCTTCCATTCCTCGACCTTCTAATCCACCACACATAACCCACCCACCACCCCGAGTAGGATTAGTCTTAGCAGATCCCACTCCCGACGACATAGATATGATGCTTCGAGCATATCTGGCCAGGATCTAGGAAGGGCCAAATGTAACGGATCATGAAAGATGTTACCCTAGAGTTGACCTAGAGCTTGAACGAACCAAGTTGTGTGCCAAGATGGTGGAATTGGCTAAAGCCATGTTTGAGGCCAGTTGCCTCTTCAATTGCTCTAGCTCCACTAGAACACCATTGCATTTTGATGGTCTATTGGATAGATTGGAAACCATAATTGCAAAGTCTGGAAAAGAAGCCAAGTCCCAGGCTAAGGAGAGGGCAAGTGATAGAATAAGCATTCCTCCCAAGGAATTTTATGTGCCTAACTCCACTGAACCAGACAACTCTTCTTCTATGAATTGATATTCACCAGAATTCTTGCGAGAGATTCAGGAAGAGAAATGGGCTAAAGAGAGTGAAGTTCCTCCTCCCATTTAACTTGTGGATGACACACATGATCAATTCCCACAAGACCTTCCTTCCATTTATGGAGAGCACGAGAGTGCCCAATCTCAAGAGAGATTAGACTTTGAGTCCAGTTCCTTACAGGAGCTACCCCATTTCACAGGCCCATGGGAAGCAAAGTCCACTTGTATGAGAGCACCGACGGTCATGATAAGAAACGAAGACCAACCATACCTAGGAACACAGAGGTAGTAAAGAATACTAAAGTGCAGTGCAATCTCACTTTAGAAGAGCTACTCAAGGTCAAGCCTGAATTGTGGAAACATGTAGCCAAGCAAGTGCCAGACATGTCAAAACCTCGTTCCCAGGTAGGATCTCATAGAACAGTACCGGAAATACCTTTGGACAAGATAGGAGACATGAGTGAAGGAGAAGAAGGAAACACTTATCTCCCTATCACTCATCAAGATTACACAACCAAGGCCATTTTGGACTCAGGTGCGGGAGTTGCAATTGCTACCACTTCCCTATGGAAGCGTTGGGGCAAGCCAGCACTTAGGCCCACCAGAATGAAGCTACAAATGGCTGATGGTCACATTGAGAGACCCTTAGGGATACTAGAGGGAATAACTCTTACCACTTGTGGTGTGGAGTCTGAACATACTTTTCCTATATGTGACTTTAGCAAGAATCATGCCTACGAGATGATTATGGGAAGACCCTTCTTGAGGCAGTTGCAAGTGGTACAAGATTGGGGGACCAATTTTTTGTATTTGCAACACTTGGATGTCACTACCAAAGTGAATCTCAAAGATTTCTCTCATAGAGATATGCCCCCTATTCAATGGAATCCTATCCATAGAGCTAAGGATGATACTGAGTTAGTGCATTCCATAGGATCAGGATCCTCATGGATGCATGAAGACACTCACCTGTGGATGTGTAAAGTAGCAGTAGAAGAAGAGAAGAGAGAAAAAGCCAGAGAGATAGGTGCGAAGGAAACCCATAGATCAATTTAAGACCCAGCCTATGCACCTGTATTCTTTCCTGAAGAAGAAATTGAACCTCACGGCTAGGCACAAATTTTAGCAACTATGGATGTAGCCATCAATGAAGAGCAGTGGACACCCCATTGTGACGAGGATGGCTATGACATCTCAGTCTTCACAATAGAGCCAATCATGGGAGATTCGGTTCTGGAAGAATGTGAACCTAGCACTGATGCATTCGAGGATGCAAGTGACTCCGATCTAGAGTCAATTATAATGGACCCACACTTTGCATCAGATGAGGAATATTTCTATGAAGTAGAGGTTCACCCTCAGAGATACGAAGACATTACAAATGAGGTGATATTAACCACATGAGTGACCACTAAGAGTGAGGGGAAGAAGAGGAAGAAGAGAGAAGTCTCACGAGAGGAGGAAGAATCCTTGTTTGAGGTTCCAGAAAACTTTAAGAAGTATGAAATAGAAGACAAGAGAGTCATGATAAGAATGCCAAAACGCGATGCACAAGTAGGAGAGGCCTATGATAACAAAGAAACCACCAAGAAAATAGTGGTAGCCATAGAAGAAGGAGAGGAGAGATGCACGCACATTGGACATGACCTTACTGAAGAAGAGGAGCAGGAGCTGATAGCCTTACTACGAGAACATAGGGATGTGTTTGCATGGAGTTACAAGGACCTGAAGGGTGTAGACCCCGACATATGATCACATACGATCCCCATGACCTCAGAGGCTAGACCCTCTAAACAAAAGCCATACACGTACAATGACAACTATGCTGCCAAGATCAAAGAAGAGATAGACCGCTTGGTTGAAGCTGGATTTATCTATGAAATTGAGCACACTGAATGGGTATCCCCCATTGTAATGGTGCCCAAAAAGAATGAAAAATTGTGTGTATGCATTAACTTGAAGAAGGTTAACGCAACCACTATCAGAGATAGTTATCCTCTTCCTATCACTGAGCATCTATTAGAAAGGGTAGCCGGCAAGGAAGTGTACAACTTCCTGGATGGTTTCTCTAATTACAATCAAGTAGCCATAGAACCAGAAGATTAGCATAAGACGGCTTTTGTCACGGAGTGGGGTATATTTGCTTTTCAGGTAATGCCATTTGGGCTTACCAATGCTCGTGCAACCTTCCAGAGATTGATGTGCCATGTGTTTAAAGAGTCCTTGAGAAAGAATTTGGAAGTCTATGTTGATGATCTTTGTGCTCATTCCAACATTAGACAAAAACATATACCTGAACTCAGGCACATCTTTGACAAATGTAGAGAATATCAAGTCTGTTTGAACCCAGAAAAGTGTGTTTTCATGGTCAGGCAAGGCAAGATTCTAGGACATATAGTGTCAAAGAACGGCATATCCACTGACGAAGAGAAGGTGAGGGCTATTGCAGAACTACCTAGGCCTAGGAATGTCAAGGAAGTGCAAGCTTTCATGGGGCATTGTGGTTATTACCGATGATTCATTCACATGTATGCCATCATTGCAAAGCCTCTGTACGGACTCTTGACTAACTTTGAGTGGACTGATGAGTGCGAGAAATCCTTCAATGAGCTTAAGCGGCGATTGTGTTCAACACCAATCTTGACTACATCGGATTGGAACAAGCCATTCCATGTCCATGTGGATGCATCCAATTATTGTTGATGTGTAAAACACCACAAAAAATGAATTAATGTGACACTAGAACATGTCTATGGTCACCATTAACTCATTTCCACTCAAAACTTTGAGAAATGATAGCCAAAACCAAGAACTTTACTTCTTCATATTTTTCCTATCACTGAAGTGACATACCTTCCGTATTTTGCTGCTTTCTCTTAGCTCAAATACTATTTCTCCAAGATCTTTTAGTGGATGAAAGAAGAAGAGTAGAGCTCTCCAACAAGCTATTATTTGCAAGAAACGGATCTCTAGAACTCAAGTTATGGCCTTCACAAGATCACCCTGTATGACTTGCCAAAACTAGAAATTTTACCTCCTTTAGTAATTCTGAGTGTCTACAAATGAAAATTCGATGCCTAGCATCGACTTGCAACCAAAAGTCGATGCTGGGCATCGACTTTGAGCTTTTCTAGCCACTTTTTTATTCCTGAAATAGGCGCGTTTAACACACATATGATCAAGACCACTTTTATGTGGGAAGTCGATGCCAGGCATCGACTTTATGCTGAAACTCGATGCCAGTCATCGAGTTGCTCCACAAACATCATCTTTTCAAGAAGATTTAGCAGGAGTTAGAACTCAGAAAATAAAACATAGACTTATCAGCACAAACTCGATGCCAGGCATCGAGTTGCTTAAAAAACTTGAACTTTTGAAATCATTTCACAGTAGACAAGCATGGAGATGATGGAGAGAGTCTCATACATAGAACTTTAAATATTTCTTCTCATAACTATGAAAAACTCAGAAGTTTTACAGATGCTTTCTCACTTAGAGAAGCCCGACTATACACAGTCATACAAAATGAACTCCTTCTCACATTCTGTCACTCTCTTCCACTTCTTCTCTCTCATCGCGTCAGTTGATACAAACTAACTTATATAGATTTTCTCATTCTCATGATTTTAAAAAACTTCTAGAACTAAAGTGAACTAACTTTACAAATATAATACACTTGTGAATTTGTCCCTTCACATAGGCATGTGGTTTTCTTCTAATGCTTTGACCTTCAAATATATGTCCAATTAGTGATTGTTTCTCCAACAGCTCCCCCTCAATCACTAATTGACATTCTCTGTTTCTTCATATCATCTTCTTTTCTTTTACTCTTGCCATGCTTTTAAATCTGCTGGTCTTCACACCATCCAAGCTCTTTGTCATTATGTGTGCTATCTGATCTTTTGTAGAAATGTACTCCACTTCAATTTCTTTCTCCATTACCTTTTCTCTCAGGAAATGATAATGTATCTCTATGTGTTTTGTTCTTGCATGAAATACTGGATTTGCTGCAAGATAAAGTGAACTCATATTATCTCCATGTATTGTAGGTGTACCTTGATCAATGCCCAAGCTTTTGAACAATGTCTGCATCCATATGACCTCCTTAGCTGCTTCCACAAGTCCTTTGTACTCAGCTTCAGTTGATGATAATGCTACTGTATGTTGTTTCTTTGAGCACGAACTTACAAGCTTATCACCAATGTATATCATGTAGCCATGAGTTGATCTTCTGTCATCCTGGTTACCTGCCCAGTCTGAGTCACTATAGGCTCTCAACTTCAAATCTGATGTAAAAGGATAATATAATCCTTCCTTTATAGTTCCTTTGATATATTTGAGAACTCTTTGACCTGCAATCCAATGTGGGTCCTTTGGACAATGCATGAATTGTGACAAAACGCCCACTGAATAACTAAGATCAGGTCTTGTTAGTGTAGCATAAATCAAACTACCCACAAGAGATTGATACTTCCTCATATCTTTGTATTCTGCACCATCATATTTACTGAGCTTGTGATTAACTTCAAGTGGAGTTGAAGCTTCTCTACAATTTTCCATATCAAAATTCTTCAATAGATTCAAAAGATACCTTTGTTGTGATACATATATGCCATGATCTGTATAAGTGACTTCCATTCCAAGAAAGTATGATAACTTTCCTAGATCACTGATCTTGAATTCTTTTTCAAGTAATCTCTTTACCTCCTTGATTCCTTCATCTGAAGTACCTGTGATTATAATGTCATCTACATAAATACAAATGTAGATTGTACCTTCCTCTGTTCTTTTTATGAGTAGACTTGGATCTGCTTTTGAAATTTGATATCCAAGATCATTGAGATACTTTACCAGTCTATAGTTCCATGCTCTTGGAGCTTGCTTCAATCCATACAATGCTCTTCTCAACCTGCAAACAAAATTTGGATACCTGGAATCTATAAACCCTTGAGGTTGTTCCATGTATACCTCATCTGATATGTATCCATTCAAGAATGCATTCTTTATATCCAATTGACTTAGGGTCCATCCTTTTGAAGCTGCAATAGCAATGATTGTCCTTATAGTTGACATCTTAGCTACAGGACTGAATGTCTCATCATAATCTATGCCATAGGTTTGGGCATAGCCTTTCACCACCAGTCTAGATTTGTATCTGGCTATACTTCCATCTGCAAGCTTCTTCACTTTATAAACCCATTTATTTCCAATTACTTTCTTACCATTTGGTTTAGGAACAAGTTCCCATGTCTTGTTCTCCTCTAGTGCATTGAATTCTTCCTTCATTGCTTCTTCCCATTGCTTCTTACCTTTAGCTTCATCATAGTTCTGAGGTTCTTCATCATCTTTTACCATATATGCATAGTTCTTCTGAGTTATGTAAGAAGTATCATAAGAATACCTTTCTGGTTGTCTTCTTGTCCTACTTGACCTTCTTGGTTCACATTCTTCATAAGTGTCTGGATACACTTCTTCATCAAATATAGGAGTGTTGCTCTAGCACAATGGTAAGTACCACGTTAAGAAGCTTCACCTCCTTAATGTCAATCCGTGGGAGAGGTAGGAGTGATATGAAGATCGTGAATGTGAGATGATGTGAGAGTGAAGGTGAGAAGCACAAAGATGCACACACACATACACACACACAATGAAGAGACAAGCAAGACACAATGGAAGGTGGGGACTTAGTTCTATTACTCAAGAATACTCTTACAAGCTCAAACTGGCTCTAAGCTCACATTAACCAAAATGAACCAACCTCAAAAATGAGCTCTCTAGCTCTTTTTATAGTTTCTAGACTAGTTTTGACCGGTTTCACATCTAGTGACCGGCCTAGTTAAAAAATAGGTCCTAGAGGCTATTTGGAAGGGTAAACGATGTCTAAAAATAACGAAATTTGGTACGAGCATTCTACCTAAGCTCCTCAAGCTCGAGGACTCCTCGGCTTGCACAAAATGGAGCTATGAATTACAAAATGGGGTTTTGTCTATATTACATATGTTACAAGAGTGATGAAAATCACTGTTGGATGTTTGAAGAGGTAATAAAAACATAATTGTTTGAAAAAATGATCCGACTGGCTCCCTGCTCCGTCTTTACATGCTTCCATGTTGTCTGTGCCTCTGACTGTGCCTCTGACTGCTTCCAACACCCCCCTCCCTCTCGCTTCTGTCGTCCTCGACAGAACCTTGTTGTGCGGTCTGCCGGATGTAGTTTTGTAGGAGGTCGTGAGCGAGGGTGTGCTCAGATACTCGAATGCCTCGGGCCAGATCAGCCTCGAGTTTCTCCCAGTCTATCGATTGCGGTTCGTCGGGTGGCGGGAGTTGATAGTGCGCGGAATAAACCATTCGCTCGCAGGCAAAAAGTTGCAATAAATGTGTGGGCCTGCTGATGAATACCTCGGAATGGTATTCCCAAAATCCGGTGGTGAACATCTCTTCAAATGTTTGCTTGTAGCACGCCGGTAGGTATTTTATTCTACAGTGCCAGGCATAACACACCCGGAGCGATGGCGTTGTGCTCATGTCATATACTAGATCAAAGTTACCATGCTCAAATCCCGGGGTGTTTACATGCGGTGCCTTGACGCGTCGGAAGACTTTAAATATCATTTGCATCATGTCAAAAATTTTGACAGTCATATGCGCTGCAATATCATCCATATGCTTCAGGCGAGGGAGCCAGTGACGGATTGTGGCCATCATATAGCCAACAGTGGGCAACTCGGTAGGTGGCTTGAAGTAGGGGTAATTCAGCCAATCCTGACACTGCCTATTGTTTTGTACTTTGATAGCGAATGCAGTCCAGGAGCGGCGTCGAGGTACTGGTCCCCAGCAAGGATTATACTTTAAATGTAAGGGCGCTTTCACCCAGGTGCTCATCATTTCTGGGTACTTCTGGAGTAGGTCTTTGCGCCAATCAGGTTGATGGATCTCTCCTCTTTGCGCATTTGGTGGCAAGTCCGCCGGCTCGAATTGTGTAGCATGCGTGGGTTTCATGCCGGTTTCTTTCTCTATAGCTAGCTGATATTCAGCCATTAACATGAAGTACGGTTTATACTGCAGCTCATGCCCAGATATATAGCGTCGGGGGGCCAAATGAGCAAAGAAGGGGGATTGTAAGATTCTCTCTTCAATCATGGCCATGGCATGTAACTGTGCCTCTACTCTGGCCGAATGTGTCGTTCCCAGTTCTTCGATCGTTTTCATCCACGCGGGGGTAGGAAGTTCATAGGTCATCTGGCCTTCGGCCGTGACTTGTCCGCCTGGGATGGGTATTGGCTCGTATGCTTCTTCAAACGTTTCCTCCACCGGAATGGTTATGTGCTCGTCGTCAGCTGGGATCTCCGGTGGGGAATCAGGCCGTGGTGGTGCCTCGTATACATCTATGCGTGATTGGAGAGTGGTTACCTGGGCCCGTAGTGCGTTGAGTTCCTCTATGAGTTCAGGAGAGGGGTCCACAGGTTCTGGTACTTCTGCTGCCACTGGTAGTTGTTGTGGTGCCGGTTCTCTGAGTTGTAGTAACTTGTGATCTTCTTTTAGCTTCTGATGCTCTTCGTTCATTCGATCGTAGTCCTCTAGCAGTCGAACGTGGTCATCTAGCAACATCCGCATCGATTCAGATGGGATTGCCTTGAATCTGCTCGGACTTAATGGTTGTTCAGGGTGGTCCAGTGCCGCTTCCAAATTTTCTCTATTCTGCGCTTGGAGTCTCACGTTCTCCTCCTGGGCTGCGGCTAGGTGCCTCCTGAGTAGGCCCATATTTCTGGTCAGCGTCGCGTTCCTAATTGTTTGGGCTCGAAGCAGGTTGTCCAGATCAGCAGTGGCTTCTTTTGTCTTCTCTTCACTTTCTAGCTCTAGCGTATGATATGCCTCTCTTAGTTCTTGGTGTCGCGTATTTAACGAGGCATTCTCGATCGATAATGAATTAAGCTGCGACTGTAATTCATTTGTCGTCCTCTGCAGCTGTTGATAGTTGTTGCCAAGAGATGTAAACTCATCTCGTACTTGTGTCATGCATGTGAACATTTGTTGAAGTGCAGTGTCTATGGTGGGCGATAATAGTAATGAAGTGTTAAGTGAGGATGCAGTGGAAGTAGATGCAACGGGAATGGGGAATGGGGTTGGGAAGGTGGATGCAGTGGTGATCGTGGAAAATTGTGACGTACCTAAATATGATGGTGCTGTGAGTGGAGTGGGTGCTGGTGAGGTGGATGGTGATATGTCCATGTCATTGGACGTGTCAAGTGCGGTGACTGTGAAAAGCGGTGTGTAAGTGGGTGGTTGTGTAGGTGTGAAGACGGGATTTACAAATGTAGAGTAATTTACAGGGGGAATGGCTGGAGCAGCTTGGTGAAAAGGGGAAATAGGGGTTATGGTGGGTTGAGGAGGTGAAACTGGTGAGAAGGTTAGTGGGGTTAGAAAGGTGAAAGGGTGTCTTAAAGGTGGGGGAAAGGATGGATTGGTGAAACTTGAGGTGAGAGAGGAGTAGATGGTGTGGATGTTATTTCAAGGATAGTGGTAGTATGTACAACGGTAGTATGTGGTGGGGAGTCGACTAGGATGGCTTCTTCGGTGAAGGATCTTTCCGGCCGTAGGCGTGCATCTTGTGCCTGGTGGGATGATTGAGCACCCACCGGAACTCGAATATATTCACCGGGCTTCGATAGCAGGCGAATTCTGCGAGGGTCATATTGGGGGAGTGGCTTCCTTTGTAAATACCTCAGTGCTTCGACCGGGCCGATGGATTGGACCAGTTCTCTGAACCCTCTGATGTAGACTTCTTCAAACCCTCCGGAGACTAGTTCTTGTTCGATTAGGGCCTGGCTCTCTGCTTCAGTCAATTTCTTCCGTGCCCATGCTTTCTCCATCGTACGATATAATTTCTTGATTGCCAGCGTGTAAGCTGCTGCTTCGAAAGTCTCCTCTTCATGCGTGCTGGTGTCACCGTGTGCATCGGTTTGTTGGCCTTGGCCGTCTGTCTGTCCTTGTTCTTGGGAATCATGCGTGCCCTGGCTGGCTTCATCGTCACCTTCTTCGTCATCTGTGGCTGTTCGTTCATCATCAGAGCTCGACACTACTTGTCCTTGTGGCAGATCCCGCGGTGTGGTAGGGTAACTGGGGCGTTCATATTCTTGGGAGAACATCTGTGCCTCTGAAAACTGGAATTCATTTGAGAATGCATCAGGCATTTCAAAATCGAATGTTGTGTTTATTGGTTCTGCCTCCATGTGTGGTATTGGGAAAGAAAAGGCTTCCGCACCAATAGTGGTGGGAGCTTTTGCCGAAGTGGTGGTGGGTTCTGTGGTTGTAGCTGCCTGAGGTGCAACTGTACTAGTAGTGCCCTCCGTGACCACTGGTCTAGACAACCTTATGCGAATAGGTTTCACTGTGGGAGCGGCTTCTGTTGGTGATTGCTCTGGAGAGGGTTGTGGTGATGGTGACTCCGGCACTTGAAGGCAAGGAATAGTGCCTCTCATTCGCTTACCTGCCCGTGTTCTACTGGGCTTCCTGGCTTTCTTCGTCGTTCCTTTGAATGCTTTCAGCTCTTCTCCTGTTAATGCACGTTCAATTGGCAAATCATAAGCCAAGCACATATAAACAATTCTTGTGAGCGCACAGCATCCATTAAGCACTTTCTTGCGTTCCCATCTGTGTTGTGCCAAATACATTTGATCAATGATCCAGCTCGCCAGATCAACAGTCTGAGGTCCCGTACATGCCAAATACAATCCAAACCATATTCTTTTATGTGGCATGGTAAATCCGTCCTGAGCGGGGAATGCGAAGTGTTGCATGCATATCCGTAGCGGCTTTGACAACTCAGGTGTAATTGCTGAGATCTCCTCCCACTTAGTGACATCCCCACGTTTCATAGGGTCTGGAACTAATCTTTCTCGATCTGTGGGCGTGTGGGTTCCATGAATCTTGATGGCAGCCCTGATTAAATCCTTTGAGAGGTAAAACCTTTTGTAGGGTGGATCATCCACTAAAGAGGGCAAAATAAAAGTTCCGGGAATATCCTTATTCTCCGAGGCCAGCAAAGTAGTGATTAAATAATAACACCTGTAAAAGTCAGGTTTGGGCAGAGGATCACTGAAATACTCCGTGAAGCCTGCTCTGGCCCAAACGTGAGTTAAATCCTGGGTGTTCTGTAGGGCTTCGAACTCTCTGGAGAAGAATTGGTATTTTCCCCAAGTGCGGTCATCAAATGTCAAAGTAGATTCAAATATGAAATCCGCATCCGCTAAGGGTCCTGCAAGTCCCTGAAACCAGTGAGAGTTACGGTGTATCTTTTCTGTGTAGCCCATAGGTGGGTTGTCGATAGGCATGGGCCCTGGAAATCCTTGGAATTCTGGCGGTGGAGCAGTAGGGTGGGATTCTGCTCGTAACACGTTGAGGGGCACTGCAGCTACACTGGGGCCTGCACCTGATGGTCCTTCGTCGGTTTGCATGGTGACTGATGCGCTAATGAGAAAGATCTGCTACAAAAGATTAACACATTAGCATGGAAATTAATTATGATCCCATTAAAGTGAGACCGCAATCCCTTTCCATAACTGATGCGTAACCCGTGTAGCCAAGTGCTGTGATGTGATGGATGCAATGCTTCTTGCAGCACTAGTGCAGGTCTCTAGACACCTACACGTTTCAGATCATGCATACGTTTCTTGATGAGATGAGATTATGAGTGATGTGTGATGATGGTGGGTGAATTTATACAAGGTTTAAAGGTTAGTGATTTATTACAGGGTTGTATGTTAGTCGGGGGGTAGTTTTGTCAGACATGGGGTTAGGGGAAAACGATTGGACACGCTTCGGTATCCATTTCCTAAGAGTCTTTGAGTGGGTGGTGGGTTTCTGTTGAGGGGCAAAAGGTAGTATCAGGTGTGGTGGTATTGAGGGATGGAAAGATTTGTGAGGGGTATGTATTACATGGCTTAAGGATTGAGCTATGATACATGGTTTGGGTACCCAAATCTGCGTGGGTGTGGGTCTATGGATAAGGTATTTCTTGGCGATCCAAATTTGTCGAATGCTCGAACCTGTAGAAGAAGGTCGAGGGGATGGTGGATACTGATTCTGTTTCTGTTCTGCCTTTTTCTCGTCGATCTCTTCTTGGTTGGAATTCTTCGGTGCTTTTTGTCCTTTTGGCACCCATATTTGTCTGGTGCCGCTTCCTTTGGGTGTTCTATACTGCTTTCCTTGTGGTGTCTTTTGATACTGCCGTCGGTCTGGGTTCCTTTGTCGTGAGTGACTCTGTTGTTGTTGAGGTTGAGAGGCCGGATGGACGCTCTGCTTTGGAAAAGAAGGGAGATCCAACACTTGCGTGACCTGCCCATTAGGAAGTGATGCATTCTTTAACTTTAATCTAGGCCAGTCTGCAACAAGTTTGGAAGGATGAGCATCGCAGGGTGTCGTGCTCATTTGGCCGCTGATGCAACCCACCTGACCACTGATTGTGTCCATCTGCCCTTGCAGTTGGGTAACTGTCTCTTCTAGTTTGCAGGAAGTCCCAGGGAAGATCTCCTGTCGTCCTGCTGATTGACAATTGTCCATAGCCAAGCCCGAGTGGGTTGGTGTAGACGTAACGTGACTAGTCTGCTTAAAGATCTTCCGGTCTTTCGTCGCATGCATTTCATAGGGTCTAGGGTCACAACCGTCAAGCGGAATGCCGTTAGGGAAGTCAAGCGGTATCACTCGCTTCTGCTCGAAGGTTCCAATCTGTAAGGAGCCTTGTCTAAGATTTAGGTCCACTGAGTGATCGTATAGCCAATCTTGGCCAAGGATTAGGGGTTCTATCAGGTCGTCATCATGGCACACTAGTAGCTTTGCTGTCATGGTCAAATCCTTAATGAGGATAGGAAGGTCCACCTCACCCATGCAAGGGGTTTCCATGCCTCCTAGGCCTATGAGGTATGCCTCAATTGGCCGCATTTCTATTCCTGAATCCTTATAGTGGGACCATCTAATCGCATTAGTCGCAGCACCTGAGTTAATTAAAGCCCTGAGTTCTTGGCAAGGGTTGCCGTGCCCTAGCCTAACTGTAATGAATGGTCTCCTATCCACTATGCTAGGATGAGTGGTTGACTTTACTTGACACATGGCCATGGGATATCTGGGTGATGTTTCCAGATGGTTATAATGTTCCCTCCCTAGTCCTTGTCTTCTTAGCTTCATGCGCTTAATGCGTTCTATGGCTTCTGCCTGAGCTTCCGCTCGTATTCTGTTTTCTTCCTCCTTACGCTTCTTTGCCAATGTGAGTCGTCTAAGCATATCCTCAGTAAGAGGTTCTTGATATAGCTTGACTCTACAGCCACTAATGTAACTAGGCATTATATCTCCTTCTAAGGTGGCTAACTGCACTGCTCCACTAGTCAAAAGTCTGTTAATGATCATAGGTCCATAACCTCGCTTTTCTAACTTCCGTGCGTGTTGTTTCAGCGTATACACAAGAACTAAATCTCCTTCTTTTAGGCCTTTATCTTTCACATGTGCATCAAAATATGCTTTCTGTCGCTTCTTCGCTGCGTATATTCCTGCTGCTGCTTTCAGCCTGGTTTCTCCTAATCTTTCCAAGTCCATTATTCTTGCTGATAATTCATGGCCGGTCCACTGATGTTCTTGTGCAACCTTAAGGGTCGGTATCAAGAAGTCCAAAGGAAGCACAACATTCTGACCAAAAACCATCTGAAAGGGAGTTGCATTGAGTACGGTCTTGTAGGCCACTCGATATGCCCAAACAGCGTGGTGTAACTGTTTGTCCCAATCTGAACGTTTATTGTTCACGAGTTTCGTCAGTACGGTACAAAGTATCTTGTTAGTGCTTTCAGCCTGACCATTGGCCTGAGGATGATATGGTGCAGATTTCTTGTGAATCACCATAAAATCCTGTAACAAATATTCAATGACTTGGTTTAGAAAGTGAGTGCCTCGATCGCTCACTAACTCTATAGGTAGTCCATATCTTGTAAAGACATTTTCAAATAAGAATTTTGCAGTCGTGTGAGCATCATTCTTTTTTGTGGCTTTTGCCTCTACCCATTTCGTAAGATAATCTGTGGCAACAATAATGTATTCAGCATGTGTACCTTTTGCAGGGGGGTTAATGGGTCCTACAAAGTCTATACCCCACTTTGAAAATGCACGTCCGCCCATCATGGGTTTCAATGGCATTTCATCTCTGCGAGTAGGAAACTGAGTTCTTTGGCACACATCACATCTCTTTACATAGGTATGTGCATCCATGTGAAGAGTGGGCCACCATAATCCTGCAAAGAGGATGGCTTTGATTATCCTATCGGGTCCAAAATGACCTCCTGCAACACCTTGGTGTGCAGTCTCTAGTATGCTCAGATAATCGCTCTCATGAACACATTGTCTTAGATATCCATCTCGTCCTCTTTTGTATAAATTATCGCCAATAAGTGAATAGTCTTGAGCTTCCTGCTCTAGACTGCGTTGTCGAGCTAAGGTCATGCCTTGAGGGAATGTGTTCGTCCTCAAGTATGTCACTAAAGGTTCACTCCAGTCTGGTGTGAGAGACACATGATATAATGTAGCATGCTCTACTGGTGGTCTTTCACAACACACCTGACATTCTTTACACAACTTGTAGACATTTGCTTCCATAGAAGGCCAATATACTCCTAATCTATGCAGAGTATGTAATGTTCGATGTTTTGAATGATGTTGCTTTAGTGCACCTATGTGTGCTAATTGCAACCAATTCGCATGTTCCGATTCATCTACACAACAAGCAAGAATCTTTTGATTATCTTGTTTATATATACTTCCTGCCATGATTTGGTACCTCTGAGACTTGGTAATCTCTCCTTCTCTGATCTTTATCCTAGGATTCTTGGGTCCATATGTGAGAATGGGGACTATAGGCTTAGCCCATTCTGGTGCTATCTCAAGGTTAAACAAGTATGCATCTGGTAATTCATCCGCTACTCCTTGAGGAGCTTCTCCTGAGGTTAATCTTGAAACGTGGTCGGCTCTAAGATGCGTCTTTCCTTTCCTAACTACCACATCAAAATCGTACTCCATGAGCAATAGAAACCAACGTATGAGTCGTCCTGTGTTACATGGTTTGTTGACTAAATATAATAGGGCTTGATGATCTGTAAAGAACTTGAATTTGTTGGCCAACAAGTAGTGCCTAAACTTCTTTACAGCGTAGATCATCCCTAATCCTTCTCGTTCCGTCGTGGTGTAATTTCTTTCTGCTGCGTTCAATTGTCTGCTCGCGTAAGCTATGGGGAGATCTATGTTACCTTCATTCGTGGGTTGTGCTAACACACATCCTATGGCGTAATTGGATGCATCCACATGTACATTAAATGGCTTACTCCAATCAGGGGTAGTCAATATAGGTGCTGAGCACAAGCGTCGTTTAAGTTCATTGAATGAATTTTCACATTCATCTGTCCACTCAAAATTGGTTAAAAGAGAGTACAAAGGCTTGGCTATGATTGCATACATGTGTATGAATCTCCTATAATAACCGCAATGGCCCATAAATGCCTGTACCTCTTTCACATTAGTTGGTCTAGGTAATTCTGCAATTACCTTCACCTTTTCCTCGTCCATAGAGATTCCATTTTTTGACACAATGTGTCCTAGAATTTTGCCTTGTCTGACCATGAAAACGCATTTTTCTGGGTTCAAACAAACCTGATATTCTCGACATTTGTCAAATATTTGTCTTAACTCTGGAAGATGTGTCTGTCTTACATTTGAATGAGCACATAAGTCATCGACATAAACTTCCAAGCTCTTGCGTAAGAATTCCTTAAAAACATGACACATGAGTCGCTGGAAAGTAGCGGGTGCATTTGTCAAGCCAAATGGCATTACACGAAATGCAAATATACCCCATTCAGTGGCAAAAGCCGTCTTGTGTTGGTCTTCTGGAGCAATGGCTACTTGATTATAGCCTGAAAAACCATCAAGAAAGCTGTAAACTTCCTTGCCCGCAACTCTTTCCAATAGGTGTTCTGTGATAGGAAGAGGATAACTGTCTCTAATCGTGGCGGCATTAACTTTTTTAAGGTTAATACACACACGCAATTTTCCATTCTTCTTGGGGACAACCACAATGGGGGATACCCATTCGGTGTGCTCAATTTCGTAAATAAATCCTGCTTCTATCAAGCGATCTATCTCCTCTTTAATCTTCGCAGCGTAATTATCATTGTACGTGTAAGGTTTCTGTTTTGTCGGTTTTGCATCTGGAGTCATAGGGATTCTATGAGAACATATATCTGGATCTACTCCTTTCAAATCTTTGTAACTCCAAGCAAAAACATCTCTATATTCGCGCAATAGGGCAACTAGCTCTTCTTCTTCTTCAGTCGTCAAATCATGCCCTATGTATGTGCATTTTTCTTCTTCTCCTTCTATGGCAACTATTACTTTCTTGGTTTTCTCTCGGTTATCATATACTTGTCCATCATTCACTTTTCTATTAGGCATTCGTACCATGATTCTTCTATCTTCGATTTCATATTTCTTGAAATTCTCGGGTACTTCAAATAAAGATTCTTCTTTTTCTGACATGGTTTCTTGCTTCTTTCTTTTCTTGCCTTCACTCTTGTTAGTCACTTCCGTGGCTAACCTCACCTCATGCGTAATTTCCTCGTGTCTCTGAGTGTGAGTCTCTACTTCGTAGAAATATTCTTCCTCTGATGCAAAGGATGGGTCCATGATAATTGATTCTAAATCAAAATCGCTCGCATCCTCAAATGCATCAGTGTCTGGTTCACACTCTTCTAAAATTGCATCGCCCATGATTGGCTCTAGCGTGAAAACTGAAATGTCATAGCCATCCTCGTCACAGTGGGGTGTCCATTGTTCTTCATTGATGGCTACATCCATGGTTGCTAGTATTTCCGCCCAACCATGGGGTTCAAACTCTTCGTCTGGGAATACTACAGGTGCATATGCTGGATCTTGAAGGGTTCTTGGATGTTGTTCTTCACCTAAGGTCCTTGCTTCTAATCGTTCTTCCTCTTGTTTGGCTACTTTACACATCCATAAATGGGTATCCTCATGCAACCAAGAAGGATCTGATTCTAAAGAGTGCACGGATTCCGTCTCTACTAGTGTCTTATGGATGGTATTCCATTGTATTGGGGGTACATCTCTGTGTGAATAGTCTTTAAGATTGACTTTGGTGGTCACTCCTAAATGTTGCAAGTACAAAGAATTAGTTCCCCAATCTTGTACAATTTGCAACTGACGCATGAATGGTCGTCCCAATATCATCTCATAAGCACGATTTTTCGCAAAGTCACAAATGGCGAAAGTATGCTCAAATTCTACACCACAAGTGGTGAGAGATATGCCTTCTAGTAAGCCTAATGGTTTTTCTATGTGTCCATCAGCCATTTGTAGTTTCATCCTGGTGGGTCTGAGTGCTGGCTTACCCCAACGTTTCCACAAAGCGGTGGTAGCGATGGCTACTCCGGCTCCTGAATCTAAGATGGCTTTCGTGGTGTAGCCCTGATGGGTTATTGGAAGATATGTGTTACCTTCCTCTCCTTCGCTTACGTCTCCAATCTTTTCCACGGGTATCTCTGGTACCTTCTTATGTGATCCTATCTGAGAGGGTGTGGTAGCTAGCTCAGGGAATTGATTTGCTACGTGCTTCCACAATTCTGGTTTTACCTTTAACAATTCCTCCAGAGTGAGATTACATTGTACTTTCGTGTTCTTGATCACTTCCGTGTTCCTAGGGATCACTGATTCTTCATTCCTCACTATTATCGTGGGTGCTCTCATACTAATAGACTTTGCTTCCCAAGGTCCTGTGAACTGAGGTAATTCTTGTAAAGAATTAGATTCAGATCCTGTGGGTTCACTCAGTTGTTCCACCTCTACATCATCATATATAGAGGGGATGTCTTGGGGAAATTGTTCCTGCAAGTCGTCTATTTCTTGAATAGGAGGATGAGTTCCTTGTTCTTTTCTCCATTTCTCTTCTTGTATTTCCCTCAAAAATTCGTGTGAGTACCTATGTATGGAAGACAAATTTCTGTATTGGGTACTGGAGACAGGGATGGTGCATTCCTTTCCTGTGTCTCTGGGACAATAGGGTTCCCAGACTGATCCTTTTTCTCTTTGCTTTCAATCAAGTATTCTAGCCTCTCCATTAGTCCTTGAAAGTGTAGTTCCGGTTTTGCCATGTTATTCCAATTAAGATATCCAGAGGCTTCGAACAAAGCTTGTGCTAGTTCTACCATTTTCATGCAAAGTTTAGTTCTCTCAATTTCTAGATCAGCTCGAGGGTAGTTTTTACTCATTTCCGTTACTTGAGGTCCCTCTTTTATTCTAGCCTGATATGCACGAAACATCATGTCTAGATCTTCTGGTATGGGTTCCGCTAAAACTGATCCTGATTTTTGAGCTGGGTTTCCTTGGTTTAATTCTTGTGAAGTCAATTCTTGGATTTTGGCTCTAGATTCCTTCAAACTTCCTTCCAACTCACTTATCTTTTTACTCCATTTTCTCTTTATTCTTTCTCTAGAATCTTTCCAAGATTTTGTCTTTTTACTACTCGATTCTGCAACTTCACTAGTTCCGGCTACTTTCTCTTGATTAAGCTGTTGGTTTTGTAAGAGCGCCTGGGCTCTGGTTATAGCTTGGATAGGCACGTATGTAGGGTTGGATCCATCTGCGTTGTTTACAATACCTATCACGTTGATCGGTGTCACATTCGAAGCGTTAACTGGGTTCTTAGGACAATCTTTGATTATGTGTTCTTTGCCACAGTCGGCACAAAAGCCTTGGATGCTATAGTACGGTGATTGCCTTGCTATTGGGGGATGTGGACAATCCTTTATGAAGTGATCTCCTTGGCACCTAAAGCATGGTCCTCTAGGGCCCTGTGGTCTCTGTTGTCTCAATTGGGGCCGTGGGTTTGGGTTTGTGTACATCACATTAGTATAATCTGGCTCCCAACTAGGTTCCATTGGTGGACTATCATAATGATATGTCTCCACATGTTCTGGTGACTCCGTGTAATAAGCGGGTGGACTAGTTACATGAGTATAGTCAAAACTGTTTGAGTTCGGGTCACTTTCTGTGATCAAGGGTGAAGAAGGCACTAACGCCCTACTTAGGTTCTCTTCTGCAGCAGCGTATTTGACTGAGATGACATTCGCTGGTGGGGGTGGCTGCTGAGCCAAGACGGGTTGAGGTCTCTGTTGAGCCTGGTATGGGTAGTTCTGGGGAGGCCTATAGTAATAAGGCTGAGCATTGTGTTGGCCTTGATACCTACCTGGCTGCTGGTATGTTTGCGGGTAGTTCTGTCTCACGGTTTGTTTGTTGTATGGGCAGTCCTGAGCCGTATGATTCGTGTATCTTCTCTCAATTGTACAATATTGGCCACTAGGATTGGGTTGAGGTTGTGGTGCATTGGGGCACACGTTTGCCAAATGATTTCCACCACAAGTGTAACAACGTACATTGGTTGGTAGCTTGGGCACCTGTTTACTAGAAACTCCTAGTTTTTGGGTCACTTTTTCTGCTAGGTCCTCTATCGAATTAGACAATTTTGTGGATGCTAGAGAAGAACAATCTGAGTCCTTATAGACCTTTGAGAGTTCTAACTCATCACCTAGGTTATCCTCAATGTCTATACATATTCTTATACACTCCTCTAGCGTTCTGGGTTCTTTTAGGTACACATAGAAGCGTAGTTTAGCGCTCAACAAGCCATCTAGGAACAGTGATACTTGTTTGGCCTGTGAGGGTAGCTCTTGCATTGGACATCGTTCGACATATTGTCTGAATCTACGACCTGCCAGTCTTACTGTTTCCTGAGGGGTTTGTTTAAAGCTATGAATCAACGAAGACGTGTCGTGTCTAATCCCACTTTTAGAGAATTCAGTGATGAATGACTCTAAAAAGTGATGGATGTCTCTAAATTGCCTTTGTTGCAATGGTTGGAACCAAGTTAAAGCGGTATTCTTTAACGTTAGCCCAAATGCGTTGTATTGCGTGAACATGTCCTCAACTTGTTCTGCTCTTAGTACTTGCTTGAATTCTGCGACATGGTCATAGGGATCTCCTGTCCCATCAAAGTAATTCTTCATGGATTTCACTAATTGAGTAGGTCTCAATACTCTTGCGTGTTCACGTGGTCTAGGTAGAGGAAAATCATCTCTACCTCCTAGTATTCCATGATCTCTTTGTCTATCCGCTCTATTAGTGTTCGAGGTTGTTCTATCTCTCCCTATGGGGTGAGTGAAGCTTACTTCCGGTCTCTCGTTATTTCCTTCTCTTTGATTTCCATGGGCTGAGGATGTTCCTGCCCCTTGTTGACTTGTATTTATGTTCGTTCTAGATGGAGGGAACATCAATTCACCTCTCCATGTGTATGTGTTTTTAGCGCGCTCAGGCACCACGAAGACTCTTTCTGAAGTCTCATCCAGGTATACAACCTTTCCAGGTGTATCTGGGTCCTTGAATTCATAAATTGTAATGATGCCTATCTCACCAGGGTGTTCCTTTCTGTACCTCCAAAAGGCTTCATCTGTCTCTTTATTTACAAACAACTCGATGCTCCTGTTATCTTGAGGGATCCATTCTGGGATGAGTACTCTTGTTAATACGGATTTCCCTCTAGGTGTTCTAGGTTCTTCTAACGGTTCTTTTCCTTGAAATTTCGCTTCCGTCTCTAATTGAATTGTGCCAAACTCATTAGTATCGTTTGGCTGCGTACTTAGAACGTACATGGTTCCTTCTTTGTCTATGTAAGCGTCTCTCTCAAATTTCACCACTGGTCTTTCCAATCCAATGGGTTGATCAGGGTTGTGCAGTTGCACCACTTGCCTTCTCAAACCATCCTCATAGATGCGAGCACCTAATCGGTTGGTTCGGAGAAACTCTAATTGCGTTCTATAGGGTCCTTCTGGTTTTTCTAGGTATGCTACATGAGACCCTCCTTCTGGTCTGTCTGTGCTAAATGCCATTTCTGATTCGCTAGTCTCTGAGCTCTCGTAGGGGTAATTACTATTCAATTGTTGAGCCCAAGATCGTGCAGTGGTCCTTACACTTGCCTCTGATGATCTAAGGCTTCTTCTGTCCGACTTACCTAGGTGTCTCCCTGATCTAAGGTTCATTAATTTCCTTCCTTGCACACTTAATTACACACTTAGATCGTCAATGGTCCTTTGTGATTACTTTCTTGATTCTTTTTAATTTTCTCTGGATTCTTGTCTTAATATATGCGTCAGGAATTCGACTTTCCGTTATAATTTTGAGTTCTCGTTTCGTCAGACTTAGGTTCTTTTTCTTTAGGTTTTCGTCACACACACCTTTACTTTAAGTCTTAAACTTGAAAGAATTAGGTATCTTGAACTTGAGGCGTTCCTATCGTCGTTAATCCACAACTACCGTTTAGCCTAAGCTAAGAATTGACTGAGGGGGTTGAGTAATCTTCCAACCTCGAGTCGGCTTTTCTGGTTGCTCTGATGCCCTGTTGCCCAAGAAGCTGTGCTTCCCAAGCTTTGCTGTCTTCACTGCCTTGCTCACTTGCCTTTGACTGCCCTTGCTAGACCTGGAAAATTCCAATATTAGACCAATTCACAAGATGATCAAACACTTGAGCATATACACCTTTTTAAGTCCCTTCTCGTTTTGCCCAAATTTTCAATGTGTGCCCCCTGGCTTCCTAGTCCCAACTAGGTGAACCTCAAAATAGCTTATCCAAAAATAGATGTATTCTTTATGAAAAAAACAGTTGAGGTCATGCAGTACTCGTCACGAGCTTTCTAATGAGCTATTAAGCTCAAAAAACGGACTTCGGATGAAAAAGTTATGAGCGTTCAGGCCCTGGGGGGGTAAAAACTGACAATTAAGTTTTCCTTCAAATATGAGCTAAGGGGTCTCCTATGAGTCTAATGGTCCAAAAATTTCTCAAAAATTCCCTCAAAATTGGTCAAAAATTGGAGCCCAAAATTTGCGATGGGGGTGCACAATCGCGATGGTCTGGGACCGTCGCGATGGTCCAAACGAACCGTCGCGATGGCGTGGGATTTGGACAATCGCGATGGCCCGAAAAAGTGAACCGTCGCGATGGTCCGAAGTGAACGATCGCGATGGCGTGGAAATGGACCGTCGCGATGGTCCGAAAAATGAACCGTCGCGATGGTGTGATCAGGCGGACAATCGCGATGGCGCGGTCAACGGTCAAAGGTGGACAATCGCGATGGTCCGAAGTGAACCGTCGCGATGGTCACAAGTGCGCTGGCGTGAGCCAATCGCGATGGTCCGATTTTGGGCTGTCGCGATGGTCCGAAAAATGAACCGTCGCGATGGTCTATCGTGACACGTGGCACTGTCGTGGCGATGGCATAAGCCAATCGCGATGGTCCGGGGTCAGCTGAACAATCGCGATGGTCCAAGTGGACCGTCGCGATGGCTCAAGTGAACCGTCGCGATGGTCCGAAAAAGCGAACCGTCGCGATGGTCCGGCCGAGCCGTCGCGATGGCGTGAGCCTATCGTGATGGTGCGACACAATCGCGATGGTCTAAGCCAATCACGATGGTCCACCAAACTGAAAATTTTTGGGATGCAGCTGTGGTTTCGTGTATGCGCGGGGATCGCCTACCTCGTGGTGTGGTCGCCTACCTCAAAATCCGAACTTGGCGGACCATCGCGATGGTTTGACACAGTCGAAAATTTTTGACAGAAACTGAAATTTTTACCTTTTCCAAGCTTTCCTGATGCACTGGAGCTCTGTACCTGCAAGAAAACTCAAGAAAACACAAGCACAAACAAGCACAAAAGTTCTCTCTCGCTCTCTCGCATGCACAAATGAGGGGAAATGAGGTGAATGGGTGGATATGGTGAATTTTCTGATTTTTTTGGAGATGAAGATGATGATGCGATGATGAAGATGGAGTATGGGGAAGGTGAAAAACACTAAAAACTAAGTAAAAACAACAACAAAAACTGAAATTTTTACCTTCCAACGCCACTTCTTGCTATACTCTTACCATCACACATTCGTCCTAGACTCGATCCCCGGCAACGGCGCCAAATTTGGTGTTGCTCTAGCACAATGGTAAGTACCACGTTAAGAAGCTTCACCTCCTTAATGTCAATCCGTGGGAGAGGTAGGAGTGATATGAAGATCGTGAATGTGAGATGATGTGAGAGTGAAGGTGAGAAGCACAAAGATGCACACACACATACACACACACAATGAAGAGACAAGCAAGACACAATGGAAGGTGGGGACTTAGTTCTATTACTCAAGAATACTCTTACAAGCTCAAACTGGCTCTAAGCTCACATTAACCAAAATGAACCAACCTCAAAAATGAGCTCTCTAGCTCTTTTTATAGTTTCTAGACTAGTTTTGACCGGTTTCACATCTAGTGACCGGCCTAGTTAAAAAATAGGTCCTAGAGGCTATTTGGAAGGGTAAACGATGTCTAAAAATAACGAAATTTGGTACGAGCATTCTACCTAAGCTCCTCAAGCTCGAGGACTCCTCGGCTTGCACAAAGTGGAGCTATGAATTACAAAATGGGGTTTTGTCTATATTACATATGTTACAAGAGTGATGAAAATCACTGTTGGATGTTTGAAGAGGTAATAAAAACATAATTGTTTGAAAAAATGATCCGACTGGCTCCTTGCTCCGTCTTTACATGCTTCCATGTCGTCTGTGCCTCTGACTGCTTCCAACAAGGAGCTTCTTCATTTCTTCTTGTTAATCCACTTCTGGATGTACTTGGTTGCATATATCCTTTATTTCATTTACCTGCACAATTGATTTTCCTTTCTCACATCTTCTTACCTCTTCTTCAAATTCTTTAGCTGTATGACTTTGATCTGCATACCAACTTTTTTGTTCGTCAAATATAACATCTCTAGAAACAAGAAATTGTTTGGTTAAAGGATTCCACAACCTGACCAATGAACACATATTTTTCTGCCTTTGGTTCAAGTTTATGTCTAAGTTGTGATGGCACATAAGCATATGCAATTGATCCAAACACTCTACAATGATCTAGTCTTGGTTTCTTACCCCACCAAGCTTCATATGGAGTCATTCCATTGAGAGTTGCACATGGTAATCTATTCACAAGATATGTAGTTGTATTTACAGCCTCAACCCAAAGATAATTTGGATAATTCTTCTCCTTCATCATAGATCTTGCAAACTCAACCAAAGTCCTATTTCTTCTTTCTGCTACACCATTTTGTTGTGGTGTATACCTGCAGGTTATTTCTCTCTTAATACCTGCATTCCAAAGATAATCATTGAACTCTTGGGAGAAGTATTCTCCCCCTCCATCAGACCTCAGTCTCTTAAGCTTTTGACCTGTGACTCTCTCTGCATATGTATGAAAATGCTTGAAGGCTCCAAACACTTCTGATATTTCCTTCAAAACATATAAAGTTATCCATCTTGTAGCATCATCAATGAAAAGAACATAATACCTTGAGCCACTGATAGATCCTTCTTTTGTTGGTCCCCATACATCTGTATGAATGAGCTCTAGTAATCCATCATGTTTGAATCCTTTCTTTTGAAATGGTAACCTGTGTGATTTTCCCATTTGACATGCTTCACATTTATAAACCATATGTTGACTCTGCACATTTGGTAATCCTAGTACAGTCTGATTAGCAACCATAGCTTTAATTCCTCTTTCATTGAAATGACCTAATCTCTTATGCCAGAGATCAAGTTCTGTAATCACTCCTTCACCATGTGTGAGCAAAGCTTGACCAATGTTCCCTTGAACTCTTAAAGTAAAGAGTCTACCTTCTTTCTTACCACAAATAATCTGATTATATCCGTTCTCTCGATCTTCAACAAATACTCCTTCATTTGTAAACCTGATTTGAAAACCTTTTTCAACTATCTGTCCCACACTAATCAAGTTTTTAGGTATTGTAGGAACATACAAAACATTGGTTAGCAAATCTGCTCCACTCTTGCATTTCACTTTTCCAATTGAATGTACACTATGTCTTGTATTATCACCTGTTTGAACTGTATGACTAGAAACGCCTTTTTCCAATTCTGACATCAATTCTATGTTTCCTGACAAATGATTAGAACATCCAGAGTCAATGTAAAATACCTTTAGATCTTCTTTATCTGATGTGCTGATCGAGTTCATCATCAATGATGTATGACCTTCATTCTGTGTGTCATTTGCATAATTGTGATAGGTGGTGTTGTAGGATTGATTCTGTCCCCAACTTCTTCCTCCACCTCTACCATAGCCTCCTCTTTGACTTTGTCTACCTCTTTGAAAATTACTTTGATATATTCCACCTCGGCCTCTGCTATTGTTGTTTTGATTCTGGTTTGATCCTTGTTGGTTGTGCCAACAATCATGAGCCAAATGATTACTCAATCCACAGATCCAATAAGCCTTCTTGGTTGTTATTCTGATCACCTCTACCTCTTCCAAAAGCTCTTGGTCTTCCTCTGCTAGTGCCTTTACCTCTTGCATAATAAACTTGAGAACTCGACTCCTCTTCATCCTTTGCTTTACCTTTATCTCCTTTCTTCTTATTCTTCATATGTGAGCATCAAACCAAGTAATTGATTTAAATCTGGAACATAATGATTCAAAGAAAGTTCTGTTGACAAGAAAAAAGGTTTCCACCTTTCATCTCCTCTCAAACCTGCAAGTAGTTGAGCAATCAGTCTGTGACCTTCAACATCCTCATCTATGGATCTAAGACTATCTGCAAGATCCTTCATCTTAGTGACATAATCACTGATACTTTGACTTGGCTTCTTCTTGAATGTTGTAAAATCTAACCATAGACTTGCTTTCCTTGCTTTGGTAGTACTTTGGAAATGATATTCCAATGCATTCCATATATCTTCAGATGATTCCAATCCTCTGATGTGTGGTAGCAAATGATATGAGATTGTGTTGTAAATGTAAGCTTTTGCACTTGCATCCTTCTTCTGCCAATGCTTTAAAGAATCAAGTTCCTCTTTCTTTGGTTGGCTTTCATCTTCAAATACTGGCTTCTCTTCTTCACCTGTTACATATACCATGAGATCCTTACTCATAAGTAAGGCTTCCATTCTCATTACCCATGTGGGGTAATTATCTCTGTCTAGTTTGTCAATGGAGATATGATCTGCCATACTCCTTTCCTTCTGCTTCAACCTGTGAGCTTAAAGGATAAATTATAATACCTTTTGGAGTTCTTTGTGTATGAAGATACTTTTGAAGTAACCTCTTGATGCCTTGTGCCTTTGAATGCTTCGCAACGACATCAATTTACACGAACACCACACTCACTTCACCTACCATACCCACCTACATGGTAGCCCCTGTACACACCACTTTGTCTGACCCAATGGACATTTCACCAACCACAGCACCTCTCCCTAGGATTCCACCATCTCCCCCTCCCTTACCCCCCACCTCACCACTCACATCATTGGCACACACAGCATTCACTACCCCCCTACCCAATCCCACCTCCCCTGCACTTCAAACTTTTCCCCTTGCATCTCATAATGTAAATAGCACGTTCAACACCTTACTTCAGTGTGCACATCAACTACAACAAGAATACCATCAATTGGAAGAACGCACTACGGCCCTCCAGGCAGAATCTCAACGTCTGCAAGCTAGGGTCACCACTCTTGAAGTTGACTACCAAACGCTCCTAACCGAGCATACCACCTTACAGCAGGCTCACTCCGAACTGGAATCAAAGACATCAACAGTGGATGACCAAGTAGTCAAGGAATTAGAAACAGTGCTCCAAGCGCAAATGATATCTAATGCTACACTCAGACGCAACATTGGGCTATTAAGGAAGCATATGGCAGCAGCACTAGAAGAAAACAAGAGACTTCAACAACAAAACCAAGACAACCTTGAAGCGGCTATGGAAGGAACTGGAGGAGCAACCATTACCCCTACCAGATATAGAGCAGTCCCATCGGAAGACATTCGCATCTTACTTGAGGAGCATGCAAATTTCTTGGAGTCCTATGAAAAGTTAGAGACTGAATGTGAAGATCTAAAGAAACAGATAGCCAGTGTCCCCACAGCTCAACAAGAGCCGGCAATCTTGCAACACTCTACAGAAGAAGTAGAGACCCTCCGGAAACAGGTGGCAGAACTCCAAGCATGCCTCTTACCATATGAAAGGCCACCCTCGCCCATTGAAGAACCAGAACCTGAAACAGTAGTGGAAATCCCCGTCGACGACAGCTATGAAGAGCCATACGAACCTATGCCAACACCCAGTGGTCGAACTACAGAGGAAGGACAAGACACTTTAGAAATTCAAGTTCGAGATTGGGTCAAAAGGGTCGAGAAAGTGGGTAAGACACATGATGATCGTGTGGCCGTGCAAATGCAATCTCTCACAAATCTGGAAGAAACTGTCCTTCGGTCTTCCTACTTTCAAAACTTATCCCATCAACGGTTAATCACAACATCAGAGTCGCAATACATGCCTTATTTTGTCTTACTACATGATTATAATGCAGAAGTCAAAAGACATACAGGGAGGGAGCCCACATTCGCCACTCAATTTGAGATAGGGGATTTACCGACAGATGCACGTGCTGGCTCGATCTTCCAACCTAATTGGCGTGCACGTCTACTAACCGATTACCTAGAGATGATGAGCACCTGGGCAACCATGCCACTATATATCAAGTATAATCCATGCTATTGCCCAGTGGTACGTCGCAGATCCTGGAAAGCATTTGCAATCAAGGTACGCAACAATAAAGAATGCTCGGCTTGGGTTAACTATCCATATTTTGCTCCACCTCGAGGGACCCCAACCGTAGCCTACATGATATCAACAATTCGGCACTGGTCTACACGTCTAAATAATGTACCCGACATAGCAGCAAAAATGTGTATGAAGATATTCGAGCTCATGACCATTGTCTTCAAAACCTTTCGGAATGTACAAGCTCCATACATCTCTGCCCCTGGATTCTCTCAAGGTAACAAGGATTTAGTCTACGACATGAGCCAGACCCCCTCGGTCACTATAATCTTTGCTTGGCATGCACGAATAAAGTACTTACCCGCATGCTTCAAGCAGACATTTGAGGAAATGTTCTCTACGGGATTCTGGGAATATCATTCAGAAATTTTCATTCCTAGACCCACACATTTGCTACATCTATTCGCAGTAGAACAAGCGATCCATGCAGATCAGTTACGTCTGCCACATCCGGACATTCCAGGACCAATTGATTGGGATCGTATGATGACAGACTTGGCCAGAGGACTACGCATACAAGAACATCAGCTTGCCACTCAGGTTGTGGAATATTACATCCAACACTCCCAGCAACAAGGGTCTGTCAAGGACGACAGACGCGAGAGAGGGGGGGGTGTTGAGAGCAGTATGGGCACCCAAGGACTGACTAGACAAGGAAGCCAGTGGAGAGAGTCAGAGTGAGGTGAAGGAGTAAGTAGACAAAGCAGTCGACGCAAATCTGGCAGATAGGCCCTTCAAATTTTTCCAAATCAACATCTTTATAACAGTGATTCTTATCACTAACAATAATTGTAAATACCATTTCATATTTTTGTAGCTCCATTTTGTGCAAGCCAAGGAGTCCTTGAGCTTGAGGAGCCTTAGAAGTACCTACATATCAATTTTCGTATTTTTTAGACTCCGTTTAAGCCCTCAAATTGGCCCTGGAACCTAATTTTTAACTAGGCCGGACACTAGGTCTGGACAGGGTCAAAACCTAGTCAAAAACTATAAAAAGAGCTAGAGAGCTCATTTTTGAGGTTAGATTGTAATTGAAACGAACTTGTAAGAGCTTTTTGAAAGTAATCTAAGAACTCCATTGCTTTTTACTCTTTGTCTTGCCGTGTGTGCGCGTGTGTGTGTATGTGTGTGCATGTTTGTGTGCTTCTCACTCACGCACTTGTGCCTCCACTTGCTCGAGGTCTTCATACCATCCTCACGTCTTCCCGGATTGACATTAAAGGAGGTGCTACTCATCACTGAGCTACACCAAATTTTGGCACCGTTGCCGGGGATCGAGCTTTGAGGACGAGCGTGTGATGGTAAGACGTAGATTGGAGACGTTGGCGTTGTAGGTAATTTCTCTACTTTTCCTATTTTTCTCTTTCTTACCTTACCACCATCATCACCATCATCATCATCACCATCTTCCACCTCCACTTCCATCATCGTGAAAATTTCAGTTTTTTGATTATATCACCTTCTCCACCTCATTTCCCTCATTTCACTTGTGAGAGAGAGCGAGAGAGCGAACTGTTGTGTGCTATTTTCTGCATGCTTTTGGAGTTTCTTGCAGGTTTCAGTAGCATCATCCCCTCGAGCACGTCGCGCAGGTACGGAAATGTGCAGAACTGTCTCGCAGTCGCCGACTCCTGTCGATCGCGATTGACAAAAATTTTCACCTTTTGGTAAATCTGAGTGCACCACAGTGGACTAGAGACTCTGCACACCATATTTCCACAAAAAGTTTTGAAAATTTTGCAAAATTTCAGTCCATCGTGATTGACAGCTCTGTCCATCGCAATTGACAGCTCTGTCCATCGCGACTGACTGAACCCCTGTCCATCGCGATTGACTGCCTGTCCATCGCGATTGACTGAACCCCTGTCCATCGCGATTGACTGCCTGTCCATCGCGACTGACTGAACCCCTGTCCATCGCGATTGACTGCCTGTCCATCGCGATTGACTGACCCCCTGTCCATCGCGATTGACTGCCTGTCCATCGCGATTGGCTGACCCCCTGTCCATCGCGATTGACTGAACCCCTGTCCATCGCGATTGACTGCCTGTCCATCGCGACTGACTGAACCCCTGTCCATCGCGATTGACTGCCTGTCCATCGCGATTGACTGACCCCCTGTCCATCGCGATTGACTGCCTGTCCATCGCGATTGACTGACCCCCTGTCCATCGCGATTGACTGACCCCCTGTCCATCACGATTGACACTCTGTCCATCGCGATTGACAGCCCTGTCCATCGCGATTGACAGCCCAGTCGATCGCGATTGACAGCCAATTTTAGCCAAATTTTTTAGGGTTTGTTAATTGAAGAGTTGGGCTAATTTTGGGCATAAACATTTTACTCTAGGGCACATAAGGAGGCCTTAGGAAAACAACTTGGGGAAAACCTGTTGCACAGTGATCCTGTTTGAACCCTGTCTTAACCCTAGAACCCTGAATGGTCATAACTTTCTCATACGAAATCCGTTTGCCGTGATTTTTATTTTGTTGGAAAGCTCGCGGGGAGTACAACAATTACATCGACTGGTTACGGTTAAATTAAGATCAAGAATATTAGATAGGGTATTTTTAAGTTGACCATACCCAGGGGGAACAAAATTCAGGGATCTCTAGAGTTGTGTCCAAAAAGTCATAGTGCAAATTGGTGAAGTGTTACATGAATGAAAGTGATTGGTTCTGTCTTTTGAATTTAAGTCTTGAGCTAACAGTGGGCCTTTACAGATCCTTTGGGAGCATCGAAGGGTACGCAAAGCAAGAGTAAGTGCAGGCTTGGGAACGCGCGTCCTGGGCACACCAGGGCAACAACACAAGGAAAGGAACTCAAGGTTGGAAAACCCGCAACACTCTCTGTCAATTCTTAGTTTAGGCTAAGTGCGGGTAGTGTTAGAAGTAATTCTAGGCAACGATAGGCACGAGATAAATCAAAGACTATCTAAGAAATCAAGTTCAAGACAAGAGAGAATCTGCGTGTGTGAACGACAACCTTAAAGGAAAAGAACCTAACGTGAAACGACCGAACTAAAGTGCGAAACAAAACTCAAGTATTCCTGACGACGCACTATCAGACAAGATCATAAACATGATAACACACTAAAAAAGAATCAAGTGACTGATACCAATTGATCGGCAACGAGGTTGTACTCTGGGCAAAAATTGGGCTACTTAAATAGGCATATGAACCTTAGATCAGGACGACATCTAGTCAGGGATAGACAAAGCCTTAGGTCTTCAGAGGCTAGTGTCAACCACACTGCTAGGTCTTGGGCCCAGCAGTTGAGTCACCACTCATACTACCCTAGCTCTGAGACCAATGAATCAGAAATGTCTCAAGGCATGGAGAGACCTACAGGCAGTTCAGGAGTGCCATACTTGCATAGGGTAGAAGGCCCTTACAAAACGCAGTTGGAATACCTTAGGACCAACCGATTAGGTGCCAGCATCTATGAGGACGGCCTAGGAAGATCTGTGGTACAGATTAAGAATCCTGATCAATCCATTGGATTAGAGCACCCAGCTGTCAAGTTTGAGAATGGAGCATACTTGGACAAAGAAGGAACCATATACGTAGTCACCAGTCACCCAGATAGGACGGACGAATTTGGAAATGCGATCCCCGATGCAGACTTAGGTGACCTGGAGCAAGGAAACATGGGTGCAGAACCTAGAACCCCTCGAGGTAGATCGGTTCTCACTAGGATTATCACACCAGAGTGGATTCCCCAGGATAATAAGAGCATAGATTTGCTCCTCAATCGAGAGACGGACGAAGCCTTTTGGAGGTACAAACCTGATCGGCCAATTGATATAGGAACAATCATGATATATGAGTTTAAGGATCCTGATAGCCCAGGTAGAGTGACCTACTTAGATCACGCTTCGGAGAGGATCTTTGTGGTGACAGAAAATGATAGGCATGCTTACACTTGGAAGGGTGAATTCGTTTTCCCCCAACCAAGATCGAATGTATCCTATGGTCACCCTGGAGCTGGAACATCCCAAGCTCATGGAATGCAAAGAGACAGAAGCAGAGATAGACCAGAAGTAAGCTTTGCCAACCCAGTGGGCAGAGAAAGAACGAGGACGGAAACAAATAGAGTAGAACCTGAGATACTTAGAGCTCACAGGAATCAAAGAAATGCGGATGAGTTCCCTCTACCACGACTTAGAGAGCACACAAGGACTTTGAGACCGACTCAGCTAGTTAAGTCCATGAAGAACTACTTCGATGGCACTGGAGATCCATACGATCATGTGGCTGAGTTTAGGCAAGTCCTGAGAGCTGAACAAGTGGAGGATCTATTCACGCAGTACAATGCCTTTGGTCTGACCCTTAGGAACACTGCCCTAACATGGTTTCAGCCACTAAATGAGAGGCAGTTCAGGAGCATAGACCAACTCCTAGAGGCTTTCATTATTGAATTCTCTAAGAGTGGCATAAGGCATAATACCTCCTCGCTGATTCACAGCTTCAAGCAAACCCCTCAAGAAACCGTGAGACTTGCAGGAAGAAGATTTAGGCAATACTTAGAAAGATGCCCTGTTTCAGAGCTACCCACACCAGCTAAGCAAGTGGCTTTATTCCTCGATGGATTGCTAAGTACTAAATTGAGATCTTATGTGTACTTGAAGGACCCTAGGACCATAGAAGATTGTGTACGCATGTGCATTGACATTGAGGATAACCTAGGGGAGGAGTTAGAGCTTTCCAAGATATATAAAGATTCGGATAGTGCCTCTAACCTCTCTTCCACGCAATCCACATCAATCGAGGAACTGGCAGAGAAAGTAGCTCAGAAATTAGGTGTCACTAGCAAACAAATCCCAAGGTTTGCCCCTGTGAAAAGGTGCTATACTTGTGGTGCCGACCACATGGAAAATGTATGTCCCATTATGGCTCAACCCCAAGTTAATTCTAGTAGCCAGTACTGCACCATAGAAGGAAGGTACACCAATCACACCGCGCAAGATTGCCCCTACAATAAGCAAACCGTTAGGCAGACATACCCACAACCGTACCCTCAACAGGGAAGATACCAGAACCAGTACCCTCCACAGCCATATGGCAGGTCACAACAACCTTATCAGCAACCATACCAAAACCAACAAAGACCTCAGCCTGTGCTAGCACAACAACCCCCAGCTCCAGCTAATGTGATCCCAGTAAAATATGCAGCAGCAGAAGAAAACCTGAATAGAGCCATAGTCCCTGTAACACCACTGCTTTCTGAAAGTGACCCCAGTGACCATAGCTTTGATTCTACACATGTCGATAGTCCCCATGCTTACTACATGCAATCTCCTGAACATGGTGAGTCCTACTATAGTGAAGAACCGAGTGAACCTAGTTGGGAGTCAGATCACACAAACCTCATGTATACAAACCCCAATCCTAGGCCTCAACCTAGGCAGGTAAGACCTCCATTCCCTAGAGGACCATGCTACAGATGTCAAGGAGATCATCTCATTCGTGATTGCCCTGTGCCTCCACCGACACAACCCCAGTCAGTAACGATCCAGGGTTTTTGCCAAGACTGTGGAAAGGAACATCTCTTACGAGACTGCCCTAGGAATCCTAGTAATATGCCAAAAATTACTCCTATTAACGTTATTGGGTTAGTGGTAGATTCCACAGGAAGTGTCACTTCCACTACACCCATGCAAGTGATCACTAGAGCTCAAGCATTGCAGCAAAACCAAGGTGTAAACCAAGAGAAGAGCCCAGATGTTAGTGAAACAGAGAGCATGACAAAAAAAAGGACTAGAGCTTGGAGAGATAGCCGTGAACGTATGAAAAGGCAATGGGCAAAGAAGATGAGTGAACTTGAGGAAATTCTACGAGAAACCAAGGCCAAAATCATAGATATCACATCTCAATCGCACTCTCACACATTCCCACCGCTACCATCCCCATCACCCTCCATCCCTCCACCCGCTAATACACCCCAAGTAACCCACCCACCACCCCAAGCAGGATCAGTATTAGCTGATCCCACTCCCGAAGACCTTAATATGATGCTTAAAGCATATCAGGCCAGAATCCAAGAAGGGCCAAATGTAACTAATCATGAAAAGTGTTACCCAAGAGCTGAACTAGAGTTAGAACGAACCAAAATTTGTGCTAAGGTGGTGGAATTGGCTCAAACCATGTTTGAGGCCAGTCGCCTATTTAACATCTCTAGTTCAGCGAAGACACAGTTGCATTTTGATGGACTGTTAGAAAGAATAGAGAAGCTGATTGCACAATCAGAAAAGGAACCCGTCTCTCAACACAAGGACAAGACAAGTGAAAGATTAAGCATTCCTGCTCAGGAAGCCTATGTGCCTGAAGCCTATGTGCCTAACTCTACGGAGCTAGACACATCATCTTCTATGAATCGGTTCACACCAGAATTCCTACGCGAGATTCAAGAAGACAAATGGTCTAAAGAGAGTGAAGTCCCTCCTCCTATTGAACTTGTGGATGATGCACGCGACCAATTCCCACAAGACATCCCATCCATTTATGAGGAGTAGGAGAGCACCCACTCTCAGGACAGACTAGACTTTGAGTCTAACTCTCTACAAGAATTACCCCACTTCACAGGCCCTTGGGAAGCTAAGTCTACTTGTATGAGAGCACCCACGGTCATGGTACGAAATGAGGACTCAGTCTTACCTAGGAACACAGAAGTAGTGAAAAACACTAAAGTGCAGTGCAATCTCAAGTTAGAAGAGCTACTCAAGGTTAGACCTGAATTATGGAAACATGTCGCCAAACAAGTACCAGCGATAGTGAAACCTCATTCCCAGGTAGGATCACATAGGACGGTGCCAGAGATACCCTTGGATAAGATAGGAGATATGTGTGAAGGTGAAGAAGGGAACACCTATCTTCCCATTACCTACCAAGAGTACACCACCAAGGCAATTTTGGACTCAGGTGCAGGAGTTGCAATTGCCACCACTTCCCTATGGAAGCGTTGGGGCAAGCCAGCACTCAGGTCAACGAGAATGAAATTGCAGATGGCCGATGGTCATATCGAGAGGCCCTTAGGATTGCTAGAAGGAATAACTCTCACCACCTGTGGTGTCGAGTTCGAGCACACCTTTGCTATATGTGACTTCAGCAAAAATCATGCCTATGAGATGATTTTGGGAAGACCATTTATGCGACAGTTGCAAGTGGTACATGACTGGGGAACCAACTCCTTGTATTTGCAACACTTAGGTGTTACAACCAAAGTAAATCTCAAAGATTACTCTCATAGAGATGTACCTCCTATCCAATGGAATCCCATCCATAGAGCCAAAGATGATACAGAATCGGTGCATTCCATTGGGTTAGGATCCTCTTGGATGCATGAAGACACCCACTTATGGATGTGCAAAGTAGCAGTAGACGAAGAGAAGAGAGAAAAAGCCAGTGAGGTAGGTGCAAAAGAAACCCATAGATCAATCCAAGACCCAGCCCATGCACCTGTAGTTTTTCCAGACGAAGAATTTGAACCCCATGGCTGGGCAGAAATCCTAGCAACAATGGATGTAGCCATCAATGAGGAACAATGGACACCTCACTGTGATGAGGATGGCTATGACATTTCAGTCTTCTCCATAGAGCCAATCATGGGAGAGACAGTTCTAGAAGAATGCGAACCTAGCCCTGATGCAATTGAGGATGCAAGTGACTCCGATCTAGAGTCAATCATTATGGACCCACCATTTGCATCAGATGAAGAATACTTCCATGAAGTAGAATTTCAACCCCAGAGGCATGGAGAGCTTACAAATGATGTAAGATTAGCAACACATGTGACCCCGAAGGAATAAGGGAAGAAACGAAAGAAGAGAGAAGTCTCACCAGAAGAGGAAGAATCTTTGTTTGAGGTCCCAGAAAATTTTAAGAAGTATGAGATAGACGATAGGAGAGTCATGATAAGAATGCCTAAGCGAGAGGCGCAATCAGGAGAGGCCTATGATAACAAAGAAACCACCAAGAAAATAGTAGTGGCCCTAGAAGAAGGAGAGGAGAGATGCACGTACATAGGCCATGACCTAACAGAGGAAGAAGAGCATGCGTTAATTGCCTTGCTAAGAGAATACAGAGATGTATTTGCTTGGAGTTATAAGGATTTGAAAGGTGTTGACCCTGACATATGCTCACACACTATCCCCATGACCTCAGACGCTAAACCCTCTAAGCAAAAGCCCTACACATATAACGACAATTACGCTGCCAAGATCAAAGAGGAGATAGATAGACTGGTTGAAGCTGGATTTATCTATGAAATTGAGCACACTGAGTGGGTATCCCCCATCGTAGTGGTGCCCAAGAAGAATGGCAAGCTGCGTGTATGCATTAACTTGAAGAAGGTTAATGCAGCCACGATTCGAGATAACTATCCGCTTCCCATCACAGAACATCTCTTAGAATGAGTAGCAGGCAAGGAAGTGTACAGCTTCCTCGATGGATTTTCGGGCTACAATCAAGTAGCCATAGCTCCAGAAGATCAGCATAAGACAGCTTTTGCCACTGAATGGGGCATTTTTGCCTTTAGAGTAATGCCATTTGGGCTTACCAATGCACCCACAACCTTCCAGAGACTAATGTGCCATGTGTTTAAGGAGTTCCTGAGGAAGAATTTAGAAGTCTATGTTGATGATCTTTGTGCTCATTCCAACATTAGACAAACCCATATTCCTGAACTCAGACAAATCTTTGACAAATGTAGAGAATATCAAGTGTGCCTAAACCCAAAAAAGTGCGTTTTCATGGTCAGGCAAGGCAAGATTCTAGGGCACATAGTGTCAAAGAATGGCATATCTACTGACGAAGAGAAAGTGAGAGCCATAGCAGAGCTACCTAGGCCAAGGAATGTCAAGGAAGTACAAGCTTTCATGGGACATTGTGGTTACTATCGCCGGTTCATTCACATGTATGCTATCATTGCAAAGCCCATGTACGGACTTCTGACTAACTTTGAGTGGACTGATGAATGTGAGAACTCCTTCCAGGAGCTTAAACGAAGATTATGTTCAGCACCAATCTTGACCACGCCAGATTGGAATAAGCCTTTCCATGTTCATGTGGATGCATCCAATTATGCCATTGGATGTGTGCTTGCTCAACCTACTGGTGAAGGTAATATGGATCTTCCAATTGCCTACGCTAGTAGACAATTGAATGCAGCTGAACGAAATTACACCACTACGGAGAGAGAAGGCTTAGGCATGGTATATGCAGTTAAGAAATTTAGACACTATTTGCTTGCAAATAAGTTTAAATTTTTTACTGACCACCAAGCATTGTTATATCTCGTAAACAAGCCATGCAATACAGGAAGATTAGTAAGATGGTTTCTCTTGCTAATGGAATATGATTTTGAGGTTGTGGTAAGGAAAGGTAGGACTCATTTGAGAGCAGATCATCTCTCTAGGCTCACATCTGGAGAAGCCCCACAAGGAGTGTCAGATGACCTTCCTGATGCTTACTTGTTTAATTTGGAAGTAGTGCCACAGTGGGCTAAGCCATTGGTACCAGTATTGACATACGGGCCTAACCATCCAGTAGTAAACACACGGAATAGAGAGGTTGTGAAAGCCCAAAAGTATCACATCATGGCTGGAAGTATGTACAAGCACACAGATCAAGGCATCTTGGCCTGTTGTGTGGACGAGGACGAGTACAATAAATGGTTGCATTTAGCACATGTAGGTGCACTAGAGCAACACTACTCAAAGCAACGAACCTTACATACACTAAGGAGACTAGGAGTACATTGGCCAACTATGGAAGCTGATGTCCAAAAGTTGTGCAAGGAATGCCCAATCTGTCGCACTAAACCACCGGTGGAACATGCCACTCTTTATCAAGTGTCCATACTGCCGGATTGGAGTGAACCACTAGTATCCTTCCTGAGGACAAAAACATTCCCTCCAGACATGACTCTGGCTAGGAAAAGGAGTTTAGAACAAGAAGCCCAGGATTACTCACTCACTGGTGATAATCTATACAAACATGGTAAAGATGGTTACCTGAGACTATGTGTCCATGAGAGTGAATATCTCAAGATCTTGGACACTGCTCACCAAGGTGTAGCAGGAGGACACTTTGGACCAGATCGGGTGATCAAGGCAATACTATTTGCGGGCTTCTGGTGGCCGACCCTTCACATGGATGCACATACCTATGTGAAACGGTGTGATGTCTGTCAGCGAACTCAGTATCCTATACGTAAAGATGAGATGCCACTGAAACCTATGATGGGTGGACGTGCATTCTCCAAGTGGGGAATAGACTTCGTAGGTCCTATTAATCCCCCAGCTAAGGGTTCCCATGCAGAATACATCATTGTTGCAACAGACTATCTAACTAAGTGGGTAGAGGTAAAAGCCACAACGAAGAACGATGCTCAAACAACAGCTAAGTTTTTATTTGAGAATGTGTTCACTAGATACGGGCTACCCATAGATACGGGCTACCCACTAGATACGGGCAAGCAAATGGCCAGGCTGAGAGCACCAACAAGATCTTATGCAATGTATTGACAAAATTAGTGAACAATAAACGCTCTGATTGGGACAAACAGCTACACCATGCTGTTTGGGCATACCGAGTCGCCTACAAAACGGTACTCCAAGCCACCCCCTTTCAGATGGTATTTGGCCAAAATGCGGTGCTACCCTTGGACTTCTTAATACCTACATTGAAAGTAGCACAAGAGCACGAATGGACGGGTCATGAACTCTCCTCTAGACTTTTTGACCTTGAACGATTAGGAGAAACAAGACTGAGAGCAGCTGCAGGGATATATGCAGCTAAGAAGAGACAGAAGGCATACTTTGATGCCCATGTGAAGGATAAGGGCTTGAAAGCAGGAGATCTAGTTTTAGTCTACACACTGAAACAACACGCAAGGAAGCTAGAAAAGAGAGGCTACGGACCTATGATAATCAATAGGATCTCCACGAGTGGAGCAGTACAACTAGCCACTTTAGAGGGTGATGTTCTCCCAAACTATATTAGCGGATGCAGAGTCAAGTTGTATCAGGAACCTCTCACAGAGGAAATGCTAAGTCGACTCAACATTGCTAAGAAACGCAAAGAGGAAGAAAAGTGAATTCGAGAAGAAGCTCAAGCAGAAGCCCTAGAGCGCATACGGAGATTGAAATTAAGAAGACAAGGTAGAGAGCACTCTAGGCAAGATGCATATGCAGATCAAGGATATGACATAGCTATGTGTGAAGTTTCAGGTGTTAGCTCACATAGGATAACTGATCGACGTCCATTCATAACCTTAGATATAGGACAATGAAAGAGTGCAAGGACTGTAAGAGCCTTGATTGACTCAGGTGCAGCCACTAGTGCTGTTAAATTGTCTTACTGTCAAGAGTTGCAATTAAATGTCAATCCTGTGGAAGCATATCTCATAGGATTGGGAGGCGTGGAAACCCCTTGCATGGGCGAGGTGGAACTTCCCCTCTACATTCATGATGAGGCAATGACAGTTAAAGTACTAGTGTGCCAAGATGAGGACCTCACTGAACCCCTTGTCTTGGGACAAGACTGGATCTATAACCAAGCAGTCAACTTAAACCTAAGAAGTGGAATTCTTCAGGTATGGGTGAATCAGACTAGAATTACAATTGAGTTAAATAATGGAGCACTCAAGGAACTAGGAAAGACACGGACTCCTGGTCCTTCCAGGAGTACACATGAAGATGACCATGCTGTTCTTGTCCAAAACTATGTGTTGTAGAGGAATGATGGTTGCAAAAAAGGAGTCAGGGATGCAACGGAACTCCCTTCTTTTCCAAAGGCCAAAGGGAGGCGGCAACCAAAGGTGGACCAAAGGCAGAAGAAGCAGAGTAATACCTATGTCGGAGATCAAAAGTACCTGCGCAGCAAAATGTCTCAGCAAGTGAAACAAGTGTGGGTGCGGAAAGGCGAACACCCGGTTGCACTCAAGCCAACCACACGGGCAAAGCCTCTTATTAGTAACCAACAACACGATACTAATAAGAAGTCTTTCAGAAACTCATCTACTAACGTGAAGTCTATTTGGGTGCCCAAGAAGTCGATGAAGGCCAGCCCACAATCAAGACAAATTTGGGTGCCTAAGGCTTGTTTGCGGGCTCAAATAGCTACACCAAGAACACACCCTACACAGCATGATCCATTCACTCGCACAGCCGGCATCCACTCGTTTTCAACACTCAGGAACACACCAAGGTCCATGAGCACGAACAGAATCCCTTGTAAATGGGTCCCTAAAAGGCCTCATTTTCAAGCTGACACACCTATATTGCTCTCGAGAGTCTCTACGGAACCAAGAGCAAAACCCATCCACTGCATTTGGCAGCCCAAGACTTGTAACAAACCCCCGGACCCCAATTGTAAATCCATGACCACCTACTAACCGCTTCACTCTCACTTCACATCATTCCGCTTAGCTCGTAGGTCTACCCAATTCCTAACTACACACACTAGCACCGAGCACTTATTAACCCCTAACCACTAATGAAGATTTCGAACAATTATTACAAGATGTAGAGCTGGAGGCAGAAGAGGCACAACAAGCGAAAAACGTGCAAACGCAGGCCACAACCTCCCAAGCACCTGTCACACCAGTTGAAGTGGATGAAGAGGATGACGGAGATGAAGAATAGGAGGAAGATGAGGAGGATTATGATCAAGAGCATCAGGAGGAGCAACAAGAAGTGCCAGAACTTGTAGGTGCACCAGCATATACAGCTCAACTACGAAGGTTATATGACACAATCAAAGCAGTACAAGAAAGGCATCATCTCTCTTGTATGCGGTCAAGCTTTGATGCAAGAAATGCTATCAGATGAGGGGGTGGACCAACATTTCATTGACACCCTCAAATTAGTGTCAGAATCTTTAGGAGTTTCGGAGGCTGTCCACACTGCAGTCCGCCAGTCCGTGAGGTATGACAAACGTAGAGTTGACACATTACCACGAGCAGGTAAGACTATCAGGATACCCGTCACAGAACAAGAAGCACCCATTGAAACCACAGCTACCCCCACAACCACCACTGACCTCTCTGCTGAAACCTTCGTTCAGACATCACCCATCTCACCCCAGCATCCTCCATCCCCACCTTCTCCACCCCCACCACCACCTCCCACCATGGAAGAAACGACAGTCATCACCTCTACCTTCACTTATAACCCATCCTCATTCACATCATTCTCATTTCGAGAACCCACCTCACAAGACACCCTCTTCTCCTTCGTCACCAATCCCTTGTACACTTCATCCCTTCTATCCTCCGAACCCATAACTGGCCATCCCATAATTCCAAGTGTGGTTGGAAACCCAGCACCCACCAAAGGCACCCTGTGTTTCCCAGCCTATTCCCCACTACGGGCACCTCCATTCCATGACCCTCACTTCCCATCTGGCCCCTACCCTTCTTTCAACCTGACCTCACCACCCCAATACCCGTCCTTTGTGGAGCAGTTCATCCGCTCTCCAATGTTTCAGAGGCACATTTCCCCGATGTTCGCAACGACATCAATTTACACGAACACCACACTCACTTCACCTACCATACCCACCTACATGGTAGCCCCTGTACACACCACTTTGTCTGACCCAATGGACATTTCACCAACCACAGCACCTCTCCCTAGGATTCCACCATCTCCCCCTCCCTTACCCCCCACCTCACCACTCACATCATTGGCACACACAACATTCACTACCCCCCTACCCAATCCCACCTCCCCTGCACTTCAAACTTTTCCCCTTGCATCTCATAATGTAAATAGCACGTTCAACACCTTACTTCAGTGTGCACATCAACTACAACAAGAATACCATCAATTGGAAGAACGCACTACGGCCCTCTAGGCAGAATCTCAACGTCTGCAAGCTAGGGTCACCACTCTTGAAGCTGACTACCAAATGCTCCTAACCGAGCATACCACCTTACAGCAGGCTCACTCCGAACTGGAATCAAAGACATCAACAGTGGATGACCAAGCAGTCAAGGAATTAGAAACAGTGCTCCAAGCGCAAATGATATCTAATGCTACACTCAGACGCAACATTGGGCTATTAAGGAAGCATATGGCAGCAGTACTAGAAGAGAACAAGAGACTTCAACAACAAAACCAAGACAACCTTGAAGCGGCTATGGAAGGAACTGGAGGAGCAATCATTAGCCCTACCAGATATAGAGCAGTCCCATCGGAAGACATTCACATCTTACTTGAGGAGCATGCAAATTTCTTGGAGTCCTATGAAAAGTTAGAGACTGAATGTGCAGATCTAAAGAAACAGATAGCCAGTGTCCCCACAGCTCAACAAGAGCCGACAATCTTACAACACTCTACAGAAGAAGTAGAGACCCTCCGGAAACAGGTGGCAGAACTCCAAGCACGCCTCTTACCATATGAAAGGCCACCCTTGCCCATTGAAGAACCAGAACCTGAAACAGTAGTGGAAATCCCCGTCGATGACAGCTATGAAGAGCCATACGAACCTATGCCGACACCCGGTGGTCGAACTACAGAGGAAGGACAAGACACTTTAGAAATTCAAGTTCCAGATTGGGTCAAAAGGGTCGAGAAAGTGGGTAAGACACATGATGATCGTGTGGCCGTGCAAATGCAATCTCTCACAAATCTGGAAGAAACTGTCCTTCGGTCTTCCTACTTTCAAAACTTATCCCATCAACGGTTAATCACAACATCAGAGTCGCAATACATGCCTTATTTTGTCTTACTACATGATTATAATGCAGAAGTCAAAAGACATACAGGGAAGGAGCCCACATTCGCCACTCAATTTGAGATAGGGGATTTACCGACAGATGCACGTGCTGGCTCGATCTTCCAACCTAATTGGCGTGCACGTCTACTAACCGATTACCCAGAGATGATGAGCACCTGGGCAACCATGCCACTATATATCAAGTATAATCCATGCTATTGCCCAGTGGTACGTCGCAGATCCTGGCAAGCATTTGCAATCAAGGTACGCAACAATAAAGAATGCTCGGCTTGGGTTAACTATCCATATTTTGCTCCACCTCGAGGGACCCCAACCGTAGCCTACATGATATCAACAATTCGGCACTGGTCTACACGTCTAAATAATGTACCCGACATAGCAGCAAAAATGTGTATGAAGATATTCGAGATCATGACCATTGTCTTCAAAACCTTTCGGAATGTACAAGCTCCATACATCTCTGCCCCTGGATTCTCTCAAGGTAACAAGGATTTAGTCTACGACATGAGCCAGACCCCCTCGGTCACTATGATCTTTGCTTGGCATGCACGAATAAAGTACTTACCCGCATGCTTCAAGCAGACATTTGAGGAAATGTTTTCTACGAGATTCTTGGAATATCATTCAGAAATTTTCATTCCCAGACCCACACATTTGCTACACCTATTCGCAGTTGAACAAGCAATCCATGCAGATCAGTTACATCTGCCACATCCGGACATTCCAGGACCAATTGATTGGGATCATATGATGACAGACTTGGCCAGAGGACTATGCATACAAGAACATCAGCTTGCCACTCAGGTTGTGGAATATTACATCCAACACTCCCAGCAACAAGGGTCTGTCAGGGACAACAGACGCGAGAGAGGGGGGGGTGTTGAGAGCAGTATGGGCACCCAAGGACTGACTAGACAAGGAAGCCAGCGGAGAGAGTCAGAGCGAGGTGAAGGAGTAAGTAGACAAAGCAGTCGACGCAAATCTGGCAGATAGGCCCTTCAAATTTTTCCAAATCAACATCTTTATAACAGTGATTCTTATCACTAACAATCATTGTAAATACCATTTCATATTTTTGTAGCTCCATTTTGTGCAAGCCAAGGAGTCCTTGAGCTTGAGGAGCCTTAGAAGTACCTACATATCAATTTTCGTATTTTTTAGACTCCGTTTAAGCCCTCAAATTGGCCCTGGAACCTAATTTTTAACTAGGCCGGACACTAGGTCTGGACAGGGCCAAAACCTAGTCAAAAACTATAAAAAGAGCTAGAGAGCTCATTTTTTAGGTTAGATTGTAATTGAAACGAACTTGTAAGAGCTTTTTGAAAGTAATCTAAGAACTCCATTGCTTTTCACTCTTTGTCTTGCCGTGTGTGCGCGTGTGTGTGTATGTGTGTGCATGTTTGTGTGCTTCTCACTCACGCACTTGTGCCTCCACTTGCTCGAGGTCTTCATACCATCCTCACGTCTTCCCGGATTGACATTAAAGGAGGTGCTACTCATCACTGAGCTACACAAATCCCAGGGCAAACACCTATGACCCACACCATTAAATCTTCGGTCAGATCTAGGAATGTGGGGAGATGGGTACCCAAAAGGTCCCAAATCCAAGACAATCCAGTTCACAAACCTTCACACATCCTCACCAATAAAAGCTACGATTCCATCTTTCAAGTTTGGAGACTTAAACCCCGTGTCAAACCCCCTGACCCACTCTTGTAAATCCATCCACTCTGATGAAGGAGCATTCTCAGTACATTGCGCACCCAAAAGTATGCATCTAGGATGATCACTAACCTTCTAACCAACATTCACACACATCACAAACATCTCACCCACTAACCGCTTACCACTTGGAATGTCATGTTAGTATTGTGGAGGGAACACCATACAATCTTGTTTCCTATGCAATGCTAATGTGCCTATCTTCTTCTAGCATATAAGCACCAACGACTACGCGTAATCTCATGGTTGAAGCAGCAGGTCCAAGCTCACAGGCAGGAGTAAGTACTGCTGGGATTGATGTGGATAGTCTACCTATTGATGTGCCTCCAATTGAATGACCCGTAGAGTTGCAACACCTCGAACAAATACCTATACCCGATCCTCCCACAGGAATAACAGAGAGGGTCCATGCCAATTCTCATTGGTTCAGTGGCATGCCAGGGTCCTTAGGAGAGGCCAAGTATATATGGGAGTCCAAGTGTGAGCATGATAAGCAATGGGTCAGATTCCAGTTCTTTTCCAAGGAGTTTGAGACTCTCCAAAACACACGAGATCTGCAGACCATATGGGAGCGCGCAGGGCTGGCCGAATACTTTGCAGCACCTTTAGCCAAACCAGATCTTCTATGATGTTACTACTTGGTCTCAACATTACAGGCGCATGAAGAAAAAGATAAGCTAGGATCATTTGTTATTCCTTCCTTATTGGACAACAATGAGTTGAAAAGATTCGAATTCACTTTGGAATTGGTAAGCTCTACATTCAACATGCACGACACGCATGTGCCCTCTGAGAAGGATCCTCTTATTCCCCCTAACATGAAGAATCGGAAGCTAGAAAAGTTGAAAGATATGGCAGCACTCACACCGAATGTGTCAATTCCTCTTTGCATGTGCATGCAACATTTTGCGTTTTCTGGTCAAGATTGGTTCACTCAACCCCACATGTGGATTTGGTTCGCTCTTTACTTGGCAGAGATAGGTGCATTACCGATTAAGCTTCCTGTATGGATTATAGAGCAATAGTATGAAGCAAAGAAAAGGGCACATAGGAAGCTAGTGGTGAATGGGTGTTGTGCAATCACACACATCATCTACAAGTGCTTAGCATATGATGTACCTATTGAACGTGCTTTGACTTGGTCGCAGCTACAAATGTTCAAGAGACTCAAATCTGCCACACATCAATCCAAGCGCATGAGGGGTTCGATCCCTTGTGTTCAAACACGTGAAGTTTTGACGACTCCGGAAGTGTCGCCACGAGGGGATGCCACTGTGCCTCCCTTTACCATTTGTATACCAAGATCTGGATCTGAAGGCACCTCACAAGTTGCCCCCTCGGCTCCTCCTATCCGTCCTAAATTTGACTTTCCTGCGACTGGAGACGCTGAAGGGATGGGTACCTTCGACTTTGAATCATTCTTGCAGAATACACAACTCTCTGATGTAGAGTTCTATTTAGATAGAGAAGAACAGGGCTCATCTTCCCAAAGAAGGAGGAAATCCACAGAAGGCCGCCATGTACATTGGGATGATGAGAAGCAGAGAACTTTGTCGCAACAACTAGAACACTTGGAGGCAGAGGAAGAAGCAGAAGCAGAAGAAACAACTGAAGCCCCAGCTTATACAGCAGAACTCCGGAGGCTATATCAAATAATGGAATGAGTGCGGTCGCAACAGTTGCTCACCGAATAGAGCAGTCGGGTGCTCATGGCTCAGCTATTAGAAGAAGCCGGATTTGACTCAGAATACAGTGAAGGTCTCTTATTGATGGCAGAAACATATGGGGTAGTAGAAGCAGTTCGAACAGCGGTTAAGAGGTCTCCAGTTCAATATGATCCAGGAAGATTCCAGACACGACCACAGTCTGGTAAAAACATCCAGATTCCCATTACTACGGGGGAAGAACCTATTATTACATTCGAACCCATTGAGACAAGCTCCCAGACAGCAACAACCACTAGCCAACAGATCCCTGTCACCCAAGACGAGTCATCCGAACCACTACCACCAACCCCTCCCCCATCACCTCCTCGAACGGAAGCTGTAAATATCACTTCGACTACCCAACCCACAGAGCAAGCCTTCATCTTTCGTAGTCCAACCTCTAGTTCTACTTTGTTCTCCTCCTTTAAAAACCCCCTATATAATACCTCTGCTGTCATAACTGAGTCCTTCATAGAGCCTGCCTTAGGAAAACCATCCCCCATGCCCTCAGCCATAGGCCATCCTGACTCTAGATCCATATTCTTTGGATTCCCTGCTACCATGCCACCCTTCATGACCTCCCTACCTTCAGAATCTCACCTCCCAAACCCCATCCCTCCAATTCTCCAACCACTCCACACCTTTCTTTCTAGAACATTTCAACCTAGGCCTCAACCATTTCCTTTATTTTCAGCTCTCACACCCACTTCTTAGTTATTCACCACTCTCTCACACACACCACCTACCATTCCAATGTACATGGTAGACACCACACTAGCATCCACTCCTGAAAGATTGGACATCTCGCCACCCACAGCACCTCCCCCTCCCCCCCACAATTCCACCTTCTCCCATTTCCCCTCCACCAATTTCACCCACACACACATCTCCAATAGACACATCATTCACTCTTCCCATTCCCCAATCCCTTCCTCGTGCATCTTCCATTGTACAAACCACACCCTCATCCATAGGCAATGCATTCGACACCATGCTCGCATGTATATCACAGTTAAGGACAGAGTACAATCAGCTCCAGCAACATAACGCACGACTGCAAGAGCACTCGGAGGGGCTACAACATCGTCTTGGTGCACTAGAAGAGGAGAATGCTCGCCTCCATACGCAATTCCAAAACTTTACAAGAGGCTCACAGCATATTGGAAGTGCAATTACAGAATACAGACCAGGAAGCAATACAAGTGGTAGAAGGTCATCTACAGACACAGCTAGAACGCAATTCAAAGCTTCAGCGAAATATGGCCCTACTCAAGCAACACCTTGCATCCGCTCATGAAGAGAATCGACGCATACAACTACAGAATCAAGAAAACCTAGAAGCAGCTATCGAAAGCACACCAGGGGCACCCATCAGTCCCTCAAAGTTTCAAGCTGTGACCCCTGACAATATCAAGATCATCTTGGAAGACTATGCAGCTCTACTCGAAGCACATGACCAATTATCAGAGGAACTGGGTCAACTCAAGCAGAAACAACAAAAAGACACAACGACTGCCCCTCAAACCACCTCCTCTGTAGCTTCACTTCTCATAGACTCAGAGGCCCTACAAGATCTCCAAAAATAGGTCACCGAATTGCAAGCACGCCTACTACAACATGAAAGAACACCTTCCCCACCAGAGGCTCCTACCGACAAAGAAACAGTACAAATTCTTGTGGAACAAACATTTGAAGAGGAATATGACCCACAACCCTTCCCAGGAGGTCAACAAATGGAAGAAGGTCAGGATACGTTCGAAGCACCGCAACCCCCATGGCTACGACAAGTGGAGGAAATCGGGAGTTCACATGAAGAGCCAGCAGTGGTGCAAAATCAGGCCATGAGAGTCATAGAAGACACTATATTACAATCCAATTACTTCAAGAACCTGTCATCTAAACGCCTTATCCTCTCATCAGAACTCCAATACACACCGTACTATATCATTTTGGCATATTATAACGCAAAAATATAGAGAGTCACAAGAAAGATACCTTCCTTCGCAACCCAATTTCAGCTCGAAGATCTTCCTCCAGAGGTGCAAAAAGACAAAATCCATCAACGGACATGGCGGCAAAAACTTCTTGAAACATATTCTGAAATGTTGCGCACCTGGAACAATGCGCCATTACATCTACTTTACAATCCAAGTTATGGCCCTATTCCATGACGCCGCTCATGGAAACCATTCAATATAAAGGTACAGAATAATGCTCAATGTAAGGAGTGGCACAATTATCCATACATAGCGCCATCGCAGGGACACCATCGATAGCATACATGATGGCCACAATTTGACACTGGATGCCTCAACTGAAACCCATGCCAGATGTGGCGGCCCAAATGATGCTCAAAATTTTGGATATGATGCAGGTAGTACTCAAAACCTTTAGAAATGCAGCAGCACCACAGGTACGGCTATCGGGGCTTACTAATGGAAATTATGATTTGGTGTATGACATGAGCACCACTCCCAGCATCCGGGTAGCTTATGCGTGGCATGCACGAATTAAGTATCTTCCCGCATGCTATAAACAAACATTTGAAGAGATGTTCCGATCCGGATTTTGGGAGTACCACTCAGAAGTGTTTGCACCTAAGCCAACACACCTTCTCCATCTCTTTACTTGTGAACAAGCCATGTACTCCGAGTACTACACCAAACCACAACCAGAGGTCCCCGGTGGAATCAATTGGGATGCATTGGAAGCTGATCTAGCAAGAGGCTTAAGGATAGGAGAACACGAACTTGCCACCAACGTCATTCAGTACTACATCGACCACCCTATAGAACAAAGGTCTGTCAGGGGCGACAGACGCTAGGAAGGGGGGAGTGTTGGCATACAAGTCATATGAAGAGCATACAGGTACAACGGAGCAGTCATGCACAATACAGCAACAAGGCCTAATCATTTTTTTCCATGAACTATTTCCAACGTTAGTGATTTTCATCACTACTCACACATTGTAAATTCCATTTTTGGTAGAATAGACTCCATTTTTGTTCAAGCCAAGGAGTCCTTGAGCTTGAGGAGTATTAGAGTTAGCTACATCCCAATTTTCATAATTTTTAGAGTCCGTTTCAGCCCTCAATTAAGCTCTAGAACCTAATTTTTAACTAGGCCGGATGCTAGGTCTGAACAAGGCCAAAGCTAGTCAGAAAACTATAAAAAGAGCTAGTCAGAAAACTATAAAAAGAGCTAGTCAGAAAACTATAAAAAGAGCTAGAGAGCTCATTTTTTAGGGTAGATTGTTTGTGAAATGAGCTTATGTAAGAGACTTTTTGACTAATGCAAAGAACTTCATTGTTCCTCTCCTTGTTCTTGCCTTGTGTGTGTTGCGAACATTTGTTTTATGTAGGGTACAAGTTTCAAATTATGTAAATACCTTTGGGAAGTCTTCAAATACTTCAAGAAGGCTCATATTATTCATAAAATGTAGCAAAAATACCACGTGAGTTCTAGAACATGGTGAGTCAAATTAGTGAGTCACAAGGGAGCTTCAGTGGTGTCCTAGTGGAAGGTCGATGTGGCTAGTTCTCAAAGTCCATCAATACTTTGCTTATTTGAGCACTTGAGTCATGTAATACCTCCATCCAAGTGTCTACCACGAATTTAGATGTATTAGGAAGGTTTTAGATTAGTTTCCCATGCTATAAAAAGAGGAGAAAAGTCGTGATCTTGTGGGATGTCCAAGAGAGTATCTCTATGCTACTCTAGTTTTTGTATGCAGAGCTTGCAGAGCTTGTATCTCCCTCATTATATATCCAAATTACATGTTTGATAGCTCATGTGAAAGCTCTTTTTGTCTACTTTCATAGTACCAATTTTCATAATCATTGGATTTGTGAGCTGAGAGCAACACTCTCTGCAAGTAATGTGTGTTCTCTGTTTTTTATCCCTGCTGAAGGTCTCCATTAAACATCCAACTTGCAGAGGTCATATCTCCTTGTGTATGTATTCAAATCATGTGTTCTTTGGCTTGTTAGAAAGCTCTCCAAGTCTATTGGTATTCTGGAAATTTTCAGATTCATTGGAGTTGTGAGTTAAGAGCTGTAGTCTCTGCAAGTGATGTATGTCCTCAGGTTCATCTCTGTTTCAAGGTCTCCATTAAAGCTGCATATTGCAGAGGTCATAGATCATTGAGTATTTATCCAAATTGAGTGTTCTTTGGCTCATTGGAAAGCTCTTGGTCTCTAGTATAGGTGGTTAAAACATTTTTAAAAACTTTTGAGTGAGTAGAGATTAGTAAGCTCTGCAAGCATGACTGGTTTTCTATGATGAAGTTTGTGAGAAGGTCAACTTGTTCCTAGGGGGTTCCACCTACTTCCTGCTATACTTTGGAGGTCAATAAACTCCAACATTGGTATCAGAGCAAGTACTTGGAGGCTTGGAGAAGGTTATCATACCTTGACGAAGAATTTGAAGCTATCAAAGAAGCAGTTCATCATCAACACTACACAAAGGTAGAAGAAGATTGCAAGGAGGCATCTGAAGCAACATCCAAGCAAAGAAAGGTGCACATACCTCATTTACAAGGTAAATATTATATTTCTTCTCATCACACACATTGGAAAGGAGGCTTAAAGGAGGAAGCTTAGCATTTGTATTATGGGAGACCAACATGCACAAATAGAGAAGCTTGATAAGACCAATTATCAGGCATGGAAGTTTAGAATCACAGCATACTTGCAAGGTAGAGGCTTGTATGGTTTGATTGACGGCACAGATATCAAACCCACATTACCAGAGGACCCAAATCAGCAACAATTGAGGGAGTTTAGACTTTGGAATGAGAGAGACAAAAGGGTTATATTCATTTTATCACAAAATATTCAAGATTCAATGGTAGGACACATACAAGATCTAGACACAAGGAGAGATGTTTGGCTTGCATTGGAAAGGTTGTATGCTACAGGTACAAGAGCAAGGAAGATTCAACTCAAAAATGAGTTGAATAACATAAAGAAAGATACAAGGACATCGGTCAATGATTACATATTGAAAGTTAAAGAGATTGCAGATCAACTAGGATCAATTCAAGCTCATGTGGAGGACGACGACTTGGTTGCACATACTCTCAACGGACTCAAAGATGATGAGAGATGGAAACCCTTCATTACTTCAGTTTATGTCAGAGGAGAATTACCAGATTTTGATCAACTTATTGCCCTCATGGTCACGGAGGAGATGAATCTAAATGGTTCTACTTCAAATAAAAAAGGATCTCAAGGACAAGCTCTTTATGTAGGATCATCAAGAGGTGGAAACAGAGGTGGAAGAGGTTCAAATAGAGGTCGAGGAAGAAGGAGCGATGATCAAAGGACTTCAAGTGGCTTCTTCAACACAAGAGGAAGAGGAAGATCAAGCGCTAGAGGTACGAGAGGCTACTACAACTACAACCAAAGACAAAGGAGTGAAGATAATAAGAACAATTGCTATATATGTGGAAGGTATGGACACTATGCCAAAGATTGTTATCAAAATGAAAATAATCAAGGTGGTAATCAAAGAGGAGGCTATTCAAGAAGAGGTAAACAACAAGGAAATTATGCAGTTGAAGGTAAAAGTGATGATTATGATTCTCTTCTTATGATGAATGTAGAAACTAAGATGAATTCCAATAGTGATGTATGGTATGTAGATAGTGGTTGTTCTAATCACATGTCTCATGATGCTTCATGGTTTTCTAATATGCATAATCCGTCATGTAAAGGTCATGTTGAAACAGGAGATGATACAACACATAAGATTATGCAGGTTGGAGATGTTGTTATGCAGGATAAGAGCAAGAAAAATTGCTTGAAGGATGTACTTTATGTGCCAACGATCACTAAGAATTTGATGTCGGTTGGTCAAATGGTAGAAAAAGGTCTACAAGTGAGATTTAATCATGCAGGTTGCTTCATTGAGGATCCAAAGCAAAGGAGGTTAATTGCTAGAGGTCAAAAACAAGGTAGATTGTTTACATTCAAGGTAAACCCAAATCATACAAACTATTTCTCTTATGGTATGCATCGAATAGCAGAGCTTGATCTATGGCACAAAAGGATTGGACACATGAATGTACACAGGTTAAAGGAGCTATCAAAGAAGAGGATTGTTGAAGGATTACCTGATCTTACTAAGCAACATATGGTGCATCTTTGTGAAGCATGTCAAATGGGTAAGCAGAGTAGACAACCTTTCAAGCATTCAAGTTATGTAAGTGATGGTTTGCTAGATCTCATACACACAGATGTGTGGGGACCTACTAAAGAGGCATCCTTGATTGGTAATAAGTACTATGTATCATTCATTGATGATCATAGTAGAATGACATTTGTGTATTTCATTAAACATAAGAGTGAGGTCTTTGATTGTTTCAAGAAGTTCAAATCATATGTCGAAAAGCAAACAGGAAGGTATATTAAGAAGCTAAGGTCTGATGGAGGGGGAGAGTATTTCTCTCAAGCTTTTACTGATTTTTTGTATGATGAAGGTATCAAAAGAGAAGTTACATGCAGGTATACTCCACAACAAAATGGAGTCGCAGAAAGAAGAAACAGAATCATAGCAGAAGCATCTAGAAGTATGCTTAATGATATGTGTTTGCCTAATTATTTTTGGGCTGAAGCTGTTAGCACAATTGTTTACATTATGAATAGAGTTCCGACTGCTGGAGTTCATCATTTGACACCATATGAGGTATGGCATGGAAGGAAACCAAGTGTAAGTCATTTGAAAGTATTTGGTTGTGTATGTTATGTACATGTACCTAGTGAGGTGAGATCTAAACTTGATGCAAAATCAGAAAAATGTATATTTATTGGTTATGCAGATACTCAAAGAGGATATAGATGCTATAATCCTCATACCAATAAGGTTGTTGTGTCAAGAGATGTAAACTTTGATGAATCACTTTCATGGTATGCAGATAAGAATTGTTTGCAGGTCATGGATGAAAATGAAGAAGGTGTGGTTGAAGGAGATGAATGCATAGTTCAGCCATCAGGAAGTTTAAATGATGAAAGGAGTGGTCTAGATGAAGAAAGAGGATCACCTTTCATTGGAAGATTAAGGCAAGAGTCACCTCCAAGTGTTAAAAGTAAAGGTAAACTCAAACTTGTTGAAGTTAATGATGAAGGAGAGGAAATTAGTGATGTATGTGAGTATGGAGAATCATCAAAGGTTCCTAATAAGAAAGGAAGAGCATCTACATTGGAGGTAAGAAGAACTTCAAGAGTAAGTAAGCAACCTCAAAGGTATACTTATGAATCTTTCATGAATACTCATTATGCTTTTATGACAAAAGTTGAGCAGGAAAATGAACCCACATGTTATGATGAGGCCAAAGGAGATGAAAAGTGGGAGAAAGCAATGAGAGAAGAAATGGAAGCACTACAGGATAACAAGACTTGGTATTTAGTTCCAAGTACACCAAAGCAAAAGGTAATTGGTTGCAAGTGGATTTTTAAGATTAAAAGAAATAGTGATGGTAGTGTGTCTAGATATAAGGCTAGACTTGTAGCAAAAGGATATAATCAAACTCAAGGTGTGGACTATGAGGAAACATTTAGTCCAGTAGCAAATATGGCAACATTAAGAACTTTGTTGGCTTTAGCTGCAAGTAAAAGGTGGAATATATATCAACTTGATATAAAGAATGCCTTTCTTAATGGTGAGTTAAATGAAGAAGTGTATATGTCACAACCAGATGGTTATGTGGATGCAAAATATCCTAATCATGTATGCAGGTTAAAGAAGGCATTGTATGGTCTTAAGCACGCACCAAGGGCATGGAATGCAAGGTTGGTAAAGTATCTTATGCTGCAAGGATACACAGCGAGTCATGCTGATCCTTCACTTTATGTAAAACATGTAGATGGCATGTGTGTCTATGTATGCATTTATGTGGATGACTTGTTGATTACAGGGAATGATGCAAAAGCAATTGATGAGATAAAAGGTAATTTGGGAAAGGAATTTAAAATTTCAGATCTTGGTTTGCTCAGATACTTTCTTGGGATTGAAATTGTGTATAGCGATGAAGGTATGTGGTTGATACAAAGAAAGTATATATGTGATATGCTGAAAAGGTTTGGTATGCAGGAATGTAAATTTGTTTCTACTCCAATGGAATGTAATGTAAAGTTGAGTGCAAAGGAAGGTGATGAGTTGCATGATATGAATGTATATAGATCCATGGTAGGATCTTTGATTTATGCAACAAAAACTAGACCTGATATATGTTATGCAGTGGGAGTATTGTCACAGTTTATGCATGAACCTAGAGTACCTCATATGCATGCAGCGAAAAGAGTGCTTAGGTATTTGAAAGGTACCATGAACGAAGGATTATTTTATAGTCATGATGTTGATCTAACTCTTAAAGTCTTTAGTGATGCAGATTGGGCTGGAAGCAAAGATGACAGAAGATCCACAAGTGGATATGTGGTAATAGCAGGAAACAAGACATTAACATGGAGTTCAAAGAAACAGCCTACAGTTGCTTTATCTTCTACAGAGGCTGAGTATAGAGGTTTAGCATTGGCTACTACTGAGGTTATGTGGTTTAAAAAGTTGTTTCATGACTTGAATGTGCAGGTTGATGTACCACTGATATATGGGGATAACTTGAGCAGCATTCATATGACCTCAAATCCTATTTTTCATGCTAGAACAAAGCATATAGAGGTTCACTATCATTATGTTCGAGAGAAGGCCATGAACAATGAAGTGCAGGTTTCTTTTGTTGGAACAAAGGATCAAGTTGCAGATATCTTCACCAAATCCTTGGATGGACCAAAGCTTCAAAGATTCAACTATATTCTTGGCATGAAGGAAATACCCTTTGAAACTTGAGGGGGAGAATGTTGCGAACATTTGTTTTATGTAGGGTACAAGTTTCAAATTATGTAAATACCTTTGGGAAGTCTTCAAATACTTCAAGAAGGCTCATATTATTCATAAAATGTAGCAAAAATACCACGTGAGTTCTAGAACATGGTGAGTCAAATTAGTGAGTCACAAGGGAGCTTCAGTGGTGTCCTAGTGGAAGGTCGATGTGGCTAGTTCTCAAAGTCCATCAATACTTTGCTTATTTGAGCACTTGAGTCATGTAATACCTCCATCCAAGTGTCTACCACGAATTTAGATGTATTAGGAAGGTTTTAGATTAGTTTCCCATGCTATAAAAAGAGGAGAAAAGTCGTGATCTTGTGGGATGTCCAAGAGAGTATCTCTATGCTACTCTAGTTTTTGTATGCAGAGCTTGCAGAGCTTGCAGAGCTTGTATCTCCCTCATTATATATCCAAATTACATGTTTGATAGCTCATTTGAAAGCTCTTTTTGTCTACTTTCATAGTACCAATTTTCATAATCATTGGATTTGTGAGCTGAGAGCAACACTCTCTGCAAGTAATGTGTGTTCTCTGTTTTTTATCCCTGCTGAAGGTCTCCATTAAACATCCAACTTGCAGAGGTCATATCTCCTTGTGTATGTATTCCAATCATGTGTTCTTTGGCTTGTTAGAAAGCTCTCAAAGTCTATTTGTATTCTGGAAATTTTCAGATTCATTGGAGTTGTGAGTTAAGAGCAGTAGTCTCTGCAAGTGATGTATGTCCTCAGGTTCATCTCTGTTTCAAGGTCTCCATTAAAGCTGCATATTGCAGAGGTCATAGCTCATTGAGTATTTATCCAAATTGAGTGTTATTTGGCTCATTGGAAAGCTCTTGGTCTCTAGTATATGTGGTTAAAACAGTTTTAAAAACTTTTGAGTGAGTAGAGAGTAGTAAGCTCTGCAAGCATGACTGGTTTTCTATGATGAAGTTTGTGAGAAGGTCAACTTGTTCCTAGGGGGTTCCACCTACTTCCTGCTATACTTTGGAGGTCAATAAACTCCAACAGTGTGCACGTGTGTGTGTGTATGTGTGTGCATGTTTGTGTGCTTCTCACTCACGCACTTGTGCCTTCACTTGCTCATAGTCTTCATACTAGTTCTCACGTCTCCACGGATTGACAATTATGAGGTGGATCTTCTCATGTTGGTACTCACCATTGTGCTAGAGTGACAACTAGCTTACCAAAAAAGTTAAGTGGTTGATTGAGAGTTTCTTAAAAAATTGTAGGAGCATATGTATGAATCCAAGTTGTGAGTGGATTTCCATGAACCATATTCTCTTCCTAAGTTAGTTTAGATTCTAAGGAAAATTCTATGCGCACAACCCCCTTGCTCATTTAGTCATTTTGTTAGCTCATACATCTTTGTAGTTAGCCATTGCTCATTGCATCTCTTAGAATGTAACTCCTTCTTCAGATATCCAATTGAAGTGATTCTACTTGTGATTGATTGTTCATATACTTTACTAAGTGTGGTACAACTTTTGTGATTATTCTCTAAGTGAAACTAGATTGAGGCTGCAAATAGTCAAGGTGTGTCTCTACACATAAGCAGACAGTAGCAAGGATAGCTAGTCTAACTTCTACAGGTTGGTGCTCTATGTAGGAGTATCCAAATAAAACATTTTAAAGTGCTACGGATAGCCAAGAGTGTCTTGTTTTATTGTGAAAAGGTTTTATATTTGTACACATTTATATTTTGAGTTAACTCCAAAAGGTTGACTATAGATCACTGTGGAAAACAACCTGTGAGGGGCTACAACCTTCCAAATTTTTATAGGGGTGTTGATTCTTCCCCCATTAGGTATGATTATAGTTTTTTATACATATATTTTTCAGGAAATAAATATTTCAAGGGGGGGTCCATAAACTAAGGGTTTTGATCTGAGTTTGTGGTTGGTTCAGAAAGATTTGAAATCAAACATCAATCGGCTAGTCTTGCTAAAGTCTTAAAGTTGTAACTTAAATATACATTCCTGTGCCCTCTAAACATAGTAATCTGGTGTGGCATAGTAGTTTAAGTGTTCAAGCCTATAGTGGGAGGTCCTTGATTAGAGTCCTACAAGGAGCAAGGAGGGTAGAGTACATTTTAATCAAACCCAAGCCCAAGATTCTATAAGGTTTTAACTCTAGTTCACTAAGACACTTGTAGCTTATGTAGTTATTTAGAATCTTAGATGAATAATATCAACCCATGAGAGTAAAAAAAACCTTGTGTAGATCTATATATAGAAGCATAAGGTTTGGAGGAGATTGATGACTCCTGTAGGTGTTGACCATAATCCTATTCTTTCCTCACACCTTCCTTTTCTTTGAAAAAGATATCGATTATCAACTACCATTCTTAGGGATACAATCTAGCTCATTCTTCATGGTATTAGGACACATATGGGGTCTTCATCCACCGTTTTATTTTCCATTATTTTAGAAGGCTTATTATTAAAATAGACTAGGCTCTTTATAACTCAAAACTATTGTTGGGTATCGACGTTTTCTAATGGGAATTAATAATTTTCTCCTACATGGGTTTAGAAACCACATGGAATTGCAACATACTATTGAAATGATTTTGGGAGCCAAAGAGAGGAACAATGGAAAGCTTTGATTGCAAAAGAGTTCTCTTACAAAAGCTCTATTCTCTAACAAGCTAACCTCAAAAATGAGCTCTCTAGCTCTTTTTATAGTTTTTTGACTAGTTTTGGCCCTGTCTAGACTGGCCTAGTTAAAAATTAGGTTCCAGGGCTTATTTGAGGGCTCAAACGAAGTCTAAAATTTATGAAAATTGGTACGATGGTATTTCTAATACTCCTCAAGCTTGAGGACTCCTCAGCTTGAACAAAATGGAGTTATAAAAATAGATAATGGTATTTACAATGGTTTTTAGTGAAGAAAATCACTATTTTTGTAGGGGATTCTTCTGAAAATTTGACATACACTTCTTGGAGCTCCCTACTTGCTCCCTTTCCTTGTGTGTCCACCACTTAGATGTGTTCCTATGCTTTGTCTTTGACCTTCAGCTTCAACACTCCCCCCCTCTCGAGTTTGTCGTCCCTGACAGACCCTTGTTGTAGTGGTTGTTCCAAGTAGTGCTTTGAGAGGTAGTGTCTATTCGGTAGGAACAAGAGCCATCTACCTTCCAAATGTGGAAGGGTTGGTTGTCTGGTTCTTCATCTGTCACTGCGAGCCTTTGCAAGTTGTAGTGCCTTTGTATGTACTTCTTCATTGGATTCTAGCATGACTGTGTCATTGTGAGTCTCCGTTGATGTCCTCTAGATCTTCCAAAGTTGATGTTCATAGTAGCCCCTACTGGATGATGGGTAAGTGTGTTCGTGCATGGGTTGAGGAAAACATGTGCCTTGTGCATGGCCTGGTAATGTAGCCCTATGCATGCTTACTTGGAAAATGCATCGGAAGAAGTATGGTGCAAAAATTGGGGTTCTTGAGCTAAGTGCTCAAGGGTATGCCGACGAAGAGGTTTCCTAGGCTATCATGGTTATGAAGTTTCCAAAGTAAAGAGACTTACCATGGAGAAGGGCGATCGATGTTCATCTCTTCATGTTGTACACTCGGCCTTTGGGATGGAACATTGTTGATGAATGTCCATGTTGATGGTCCACTTATGAGATCTTTTGAGTGGCTGATCCTGTCTCCTCTTTTCAAAGCATCATTTGTCAAATACAGAGAATTGAATTTCTTTATATTCCTTGACAAACAACATTCGAGAACTACACCAAGCTTTGTTTCACATATTCTCACTAGTTCACCGTAAGCAGGAGTCTTCTGATCCAGTATACATACAAAGATTTGCAGGGTACCAGAACTACCCCTTGCAGATATCTCCCTGGATGCTCTCGTACATGCAGTAGTTAAGCATCACTCAAGTTGCGAACCTTCAAGCTCTTCACTCCTACCATAGTAAGAGGAAACCATAGTTGTGGATGCCATGTTTAGGCCAAGTTCTTGACATCTACCAGATAAGGCAGCAACTCTATCATCTACTAGCCGAGACCCACTTCTATCCAAACTGATAAATGCTCAGTAATCAACAGTTCCACCTGCCACTAAGCATGACTCATTCATGTTTCATGAGCCAAACCTGGGAACAAGTGCTTCCTCTCTCTCTTCTTCCCCCCCTTTTTTTTTTTTCTGGAAAAAGATATCACAAAACAAGAACACAAAAGTTAGTATCAATAGAAATATTTGACATATGTCACTCAGCTCTTGTGCTTGGGATTCTCAAGTGTGTCTATGCACGGCCGTGTAATGTGACCCTATATTAATGCATACTTTGGAAATGCATGACCTGAATGGTGCAAAAGACAGGGTTGTGCAAGGAGCACATGGTTGTCACTCATTCGAGGCTTTCGATGTTATTTGCGGAGGTTGATGCCGACCTTGGTGGAGGTATCCATTGAGTCTTGAACTGATGTAATCCTCCTTATTGGAGTCCATTTTAGAACATCATTTGGCACTGTAGAGGTCACTTCAGACATCTTCCTCGTTGGATGCTTTCTGAACTGTGGTATCCAGTGTGGTTGGCGCTTTGGTTCGGTGGAGGCTACTTATACTTTTGGCTTCCAAACCCATATCCTTTTTGCATGTCTTCCTACTAATGTTGAAGAGCTGATTTGATCTTCCTTTGGTCTCTGTACGTGGTTCTTACCCTTTTCTCTTTTTGGCTTCTTTGTTGAGACCTTTCGCATGTGGGAGAACATAGGTTGTTGTTGATGTAAGAGCTTCTTAGGTACCCACATCTGTAATTGCCCTTGTTGAGCTGCAACTAATTTCTTAGGCACCCAAACTTGTTGGATACCTTGTGATTGAGCTTGTCCGAGCTGCTTCCTTCGTCTTCTAGCCTGGTTGGCTTGCCTGGATGGGATTTGTGGGGGCAAGGCTGGTGGTTGCTCTCCTTTGCGTACCCAGATCTGCGTCATGCTCGGAATTGCTTTCTTATCGAATGGTGTCTTTCTATTTGATGTAGCAATTGTCGTGATCGGTTGTGTTTGCCTCTGTGGTGGATTTACTAGTGTGGCTACTTGATTCTTTGGAGAAAAAGAAAGTTCCACCTGCCTTCGAACCTGTTCTTCCACGATTGACTCCTTCTACATCATAGAGCTTTTGACACATACAACATCTTCTTCCATATGATTAGTCTTAGAAGAGCTAAGAGAGTGTGTGGTGCCATGATCTAGGAGCATGCAGTTCTCTAATTCTAATGTAATGCATTGTTCATGTACCCAAACTTGAAGAATTTGACTTCTTAGGTTTAAGTTAACTGCATGGTCATAGATCCAATCTTGACCCAAGACAAGTGGTTCTGTAAGGTTCTCATCTTCACACTGTTGTCAGGATCTTACTCACGCGCATACAGATATGACAGATACAGAAAAACACACAGACAATAGACGCAACAAGAGACGAGACAGAACGTAGTATTGGGTGCAATCTCCCCCCATGCACTCTGTTTCGACAGTCCACAGAGTACATGTATTTATAGGAATTTTGATTACGTCGAAAAGAGTGGTTACAAGAGGGCGGCTTTGAAAAGCAGGCGTGAAACTAAAAGTTGATAACTTTTACAGAAAGCCATTGCTTTCAATAACAGAAACTGCGGTCTACCACGACCATTATTCTAACCATTACTTTTCTAACAATAGAACCTTCTACGCGGGTTTATTTACAAAATAAATAATAATTATTAGGATTATTGATGTCCGCCCTTTCACGCCTTGCACGCTCCTCACGAACCTTCAGCTGCTATATCAGAAATATCAAAAACATATTAATACATTAATAATATAACACTTTAGCAATGCATTGTTCAATAATATACAACATGCCTCTTAGTTGACAAGCAACTGACCTCAGTTGATAAAATAATTTAACACTCTAACAATTACAATGCAGTGTTCAACATATTCCATGTTACTGTTACAATTCAACAATGCATTGGCCAACATATTCCATGTTACAATCCAACAATGCATTGGCTATTCCATATTTCAATTCAACAATGCATTGGCTAACATATACCATGTTACAATCCAACAATGCATTAGCTATTCCATATTTCAATCCAACAATGCATTGGCTAACATATTCCATGTTACAATCCAACAATGCATTATTCAACATATTCCATAAGGTATAACATGCCCCTCAGTTGAACAAGCAACTGACCTCAGGTGATAAAAGAATAAACATGGATGGCCAGTCACATGTTTCATCACTGAATAAAGAAAATAGGCATGTGCCATGTAAAAATACATGCATGGAAATGTTCATGGAGCTGGTACATTAATGTGTTTGTGTTTGATATGCAGAAATTAAGTGGTCATAATGAGGTGTTAATTGTGTTTTATGTATCCATTGACATTCTTCAATAGAGTGATTTTTGTTGTATATGAATTTTGTAAAAATTTCGGCGGCGTGATTTTGAAAACCGGAAAATTTCCGACAAACAAGTTTCATGATATTTGTGCCAACAGGCACAATCTATGCACAAAGAGACCAAAAGGGGATTACACACCCTGACAAATATAGTGTTTTCTCCTCGCTAACCTGTAAGAGAAATACATACCTGTCCCTGCAATAAGAATTCATGTACCATATAAGACAAACCATGGTTAAATGATGCGTATATTCCATGTACGATGCAAAATATGCATGTCCAAAATGTAAGTGGATGCAAAAAGAAGACAACTATGCATATAAATGGACAAGAAACGTATCTGGATGGTTACAAAGTAATTTGCCGATGTGTGCAGGTGCTGAAGATGATCTACCCCTTGATCATAATAGCTTGAAAAACAAAATCTCAAAAATTAAAGGTAATATGCTCCTATAGACTAAATTCAATATGTAAATACATCACAATTATCAAACATGTAGGGTAAACTTTAAAGGTAAAAATGAATCCTTAAACTCTTCTTGAAAAGCCTTCCAGGTGCGTGGACAATCTGCACGACGAGAAAGATCATTCCACCATAACTGCGCTCGTCCTACCAAATAATTGGTGGCAAACTCAATTTTCTTATTTTCTGAGTATAACCCATCGAAAAAGAAATCGTTGAATAGGGATAGCCATGATAAGACAAAGCGGCCATCTTTTCGTCCGTCGAATTGAAGCATAGCATAACGTCCGTGTATGGCTTGTTGAAGTGCTTGAAGTTCTTGGTTCATAATCTCTAACTCTTGTTCGAATGAAACTCCAGGTAAAGGTGAATTACTGTAATCCGCCATGGTGCTCTTGGACCCTTGCTCTCAACCTTGGTGTATTGAACCTTCTTGGTGTCTCGATCCCGTGTTCTCAACCTTGCTTGGTATCTTGAACACTCAATCAAATGCCTCCCAGGGATTTTGAAGGAATTCACACTTCCAAGCTAGCTCATTGGAAAGTTTGTTCCGAGAGCTTTCCAACGGTATATTACACGCCTCAATCCGACCTACGGAGTGAAAGTTACACTTGATTCTTTGTTGGGTCCTTCCTTGAAATCGCCACGAGCGCCTTGCACAAGTACCAAAGAAAGAGAACTAGAATAACAACTCCAAGAGATGGTGGAGTGGTCAAAGTACTTCCCTTGAAAGTAAGAGGTTGTGGGTTCAAATCCTCCTACCTTAGGGACTCTAAACCTCTCTATTACCACTCAAAAATTAAAATTGCCTTGCGCGTAGCCAACGGCTGCCAAGGGAGCCTTGGGTGCGAATGTATTGCCTAAGTTATTGCCTAAGTTATTTGCCTTAGTCGACGCCTTGGAGTAAGCCGAAGGGGTGTAAACGTAGGTTCTGGTTTTGGAACTGGAATAGAAACAGCAACAGGAACCGGAACCGGAACCGGAACTGGAAGAGGAACAGGAACAGGAACAGAAACCGAATCCGAATCCGAATACGAAAACGAATACGAAAACGGAGATGGAGATGGAATTCAGAATCGCGAACAGAGAATAGAACTGTATTGACGCGTGCAGAGCTCTGATACCACTGTTGTCAGGATCTTACTCACGTGCATAAAGATATGACGGATACAGAAAAACACACAGACAATAGATGCAACAAGAGATGAGACAGAACGCAGTATTGGGTGCAATCTCCCCCCATGCACTCTGTTTCGACAGTCCACAGAGTACATGTATTTATAGGAATTTTGATTACGTCGAAAAGAGTGGTTACAAGAGGGCGGCTTCGAAAAGCAGGCGTGAAACTAAAAGTTGATAACTTTTACAGAAAGCCATTGCTTTCAATAACAGAAACTGCGGTCTACCACGACCCTTATTCTAACCATTACTTTTCTAACAATAGAACCTTCTACGCGGGTTTATTTACAAAATAAATAATAATTATTCGGATTATTGATGTCCGCCCTTTCACGCCTTGCACGCTCCTCACGAACCTTCAGCTGCTATATCAGAAATATCAAAAACATATTAATACATTAATAATATAACACTTTAGCAATGCATTGTTCAATAATATACAACACACACACTAGCGCTTTGACTTTCATTGGAACATCTTGAAGGTAGATGGGAAGTTCCACCTCGCCCAAACAAGGGGTTTCCACACCTCCCAATCCTATGAGATAAGCTTCTATGGGATTGATGTTCAACTGCAAGTCTTGGCAGTAGGAAAGTCGAACTGCACTACTTGTTGCACCTGAGTCAATCAATGCTTTCACAGTCCTTGCACCCTTTCCTTGTCCTATCTTTATGGTCACAAAGGGACATCGATCAATAACTGGAGAAATCGCTATGCCTGATTTTTGGCACATATCCATGTGATATTTTGGGGCGTTTGAGTTGACATCTAGGCCTAATCGCCTTAACTTATTTCGCCTTATGCGCTCTCTAGCCTCTGCTTGTGCTTCTTCTCTGACTCTCATCTCTTCTTCTTTTCGTTTCTTAGCAGTGTTGAGTCTCATTAGCATGTCCTCTGTAAGAGGTTCTTGATATAACTTGACTCGACAACCACTGATATAGTTTGGCAAGATGTCACCTTCTAAAGTAGCCAATTGAACAACACCGCTAGTGGAAATTCTATTAATGATCATGGATCCATATCCTCTTTTCTCCAACTTACGGGCATGTTGCTTTAGCGTATAAACCAGCACTAGGTCTCCCTCTTTCAATCCCTTATCCTTAATGTGTGCATCAAAGTATGCCTTTTGCCTTTTCTTTGCAGCATAGATGCCTGCTGCCGCGTGTAGCCTTTTCTCACCTAAGCGTTCTAGATCAAAGATCCTAGAGGACAATTCATGTCCATTCCACTCATACTCTTGTGCTACTTTTAAGGCAGGGATTAAGAAATCTAATGGTAGCACAGCATTTTGTTCGAAGACCATCTGAAATGGGGTGGCGTTGAGTACCGTTTTGTAGGCAACTCAATAAGCCCAAACAGCATGATGAAGTTGTTTGTCCCAATCAGAGCGTTTATTATTTACCAGTTTTGTCAATACGTTACAAAGGATCTTATTGGTGCTCTCGGCTTGTCCGTTAGCTTGTGGGTGATAAGGGGCAGACTTTTTATGTATCACCAAGAATTCTTGGAGAAGATTTTCAATGACCTCATTCAAGAAGTGTGTGCCTCTATCGCTCACTAACTCTATTGGTAGCCCGTATCTCGTGAACACATTCTCGAATAAGAACTTAGCCGTTGTCTGAGCATCATTCTTTGTGGTGGCTTTGACTTCTACCCACTTTGTAAGGTAATCTGTGGCTACAATAATATACTCTGCATGGGAGTTTCTAGCTGGGGGGTTAATAGGACCTATGAAGTCTATGCCCCACTTCGAAAATGCACGCCCTCCCATCATTGGCCTCAAAGGCATCTCATCTTTTCTAACTGGATATTGTGCACGTTGGCATGTGTCACATTTCTTCACATAGGTATGTGCATCCATATGAAGAGTGGGCCACCAAAGTCCTGAGAATAGAATGGTCTTGATTACCCCATCAGGACCGAAGTGTCCACCTGCAACACCACTATGTGCAATCTCTAAGATTTTTAAATAGTCTGATTCATGCACGCACAGTCTTAAGTAACCATCTTTGCCTCTTCGGTATAGGTTGTCTCCTACTAAGGCATAGCCTTGAGCCTCTTGTTCCATGCTTCGTCTTCTTGCTAGACTGGCCTCTTTGGGTAATCTTCCCGACCTCATAAACTCTACCAATGGAGCACTCCAATCTGGAATTAATGACACTTGATAAAGGGTCGCATGCTCCACTGGTGGTCTCTCTCTGCACATTGGACAATTCTTAATCCACTCATGTATTTCTTTGTCCATGCTAGGCCAATACACTCCTAGACGCTTCAGATTCTGCAATGTTCGTTGTTTAGAATAGTGATTCCTAGCAATCCTTCATGAGCTTGCTGCAACCAACTACTATGTTCATCATCCTCCACACAACAAGCTAATACACCCTCAATATCTTGTTTGTACATGCTTCCAGCCAATATGTGATATTTTTGTGATTTTACAATTTCTTCTTGCGATGTTTTCACATTCTTATTTGCAGGGCCGAAGGTTAGGACTGGTACCAACTTATTTGCCCATTTAGGAACAACTTCTAAATTGAACAGATAAGCATCGGGTAATTCATCAGACACTCCTTGTGGTGACTCTCCTGAAGTGATGTGAGAAAGGTGGTCTGCCCGAACGTGGGTTTTACCTTTCCTGACAACAACTTCAAAGTCATACTCCATTAGTAAGAGGAACCATCTTACTAAGCGTCCAGTATTGCAAGGTTTATTGACCAAGTATAACAAAGCTTGATGATCAGTGAAAAACTTGAACTTGTTGGCCAATAAATAGTGTCTAAACTTCTTCACAGCATATACCATGCCTAACCCTTCTCGCTCGGTTGTGGTATAATTTCTTTCGGCTGGGTTTAGTTGTCTACTAGCATATGCTATGGGCAAATCTAATTCCCTTCACCTGTGGGTTGTGCTAGCACACATCCTATGGCATGATTGGATGCATCCACATGGACATGGAATGGCTTATTCCAATCAGGAGTGGTCAGTATTGGTGCTGTGCACAAACGTTTCTTCAGTTCATTGAAAGAATTCTCGCATTCATCGTTCCACTCAAAATTAGACAACAAGGCATAAAGGGGTCTAGCTATGATCGCATACATGTGGATAAACCTACGGTAATATCCACAATGGCCCATAAAGGCTTGTACCTCTTTAAAACTCCTTGGCCTTGGTAGCTCCGCTATGGCTCGTACCTTATCTTCATCTGTTGAGATTCCATTCTTAGAAACAATATGACCTAATATTTTACCTTGATGCACCATGAACACACACTTTTCTGGGTTCAGACACACTCGATATTCTCTACACTTGTTGAAGATTTGTCTGAGCTCAGGGATGTGAAACCTTCTTTCTTGGGAATGAGCACATAAATCATCCACATATAATTCTAAGCTCTTTCGCAAGAACTCTTTGAAGACATGACACATGAGCCTTTGGAATGTTGCATGCGCATTGGTGAGCCCAAATGCCATCACACGAAATGCAAAGATTCCCCACTCTGTAGCAAAAGCTGTTTTGTGTTGATCTTCTGGGGCAATGGCTACTTGATTGTAACATGAAAACCCATCAAGGAAGCTATAAACTTCCTTGCCTGCAACACGCTCCAAAAGGTGTTCCGTGATTGGAAGTGGATAACTATCTCTGATAGTACCGGCATTAACTTTTTTAAGGTTAATACACACTCGCAACTTTCCGTTCTTCTTGGGTACCACTATAGTGGGGGACACCCATTCAGTATGCTCAATCTCATAGATGAATCCAGCTTCAATCAGCCTATCAATTTCTTCTTTTATTTTGGCTGCATATGTATCATTATATGTGTAGGGCTTCTGTTTGGTGGGCTTGGCATCAGCAATCATGGGGATAGTATGAGAACAAGTTCTTGGATCTACCCCTTTCAAGTCTCTATAGTGCCACACAAATACATCCCTATACTCCCTTAATAGAGCTACAAGCTCCGTTTCTTCTCTTGCACTTAGGTCATCTCCTATATATGTGCATCTCTCTTCGTTCTCTTCGATGGTCACTTCAATCTTCTTGGTCTTTTCTTTATTATCATATGATTCTCCTATGATGGCCTCTCTCTTAGGCATTCGTACCAAAATTTTGTGGTCGTCAACTTCATATTTCTTGAAGTTTTCTGGTACTTCAAACAATGATTCCTCCTCTTCTTGTTTCACTGCTTTTCTTTTCTTTTTCTTTTGACTGCTCTCACTTCCATCCTTTGAATTTACCATTTTAATACTTGTGAGAGGTTCTTCTTCTTTCTGGGTGAACACTCCTATATCTTCTAGATAGTGCTGCTCTGAGTTAAAGCAACTATCCATCACAATGGACTCTATATCATCGTCATTCTCTTCTTCTTCTATGACATCACTGAGGTCACATTCTTCTAGCAAGGGCTGACACATGAACACTGAGATATCATAACCCTCCTCATCACAATGAGGTGTCCATTGTTCTTCATTGACAGCAATGTCCATGGTGGCTAAGATTTCTGGCCAGCCATGAGGCTCAAATTCCTCATCTGGAAAGATCATCGGTGTATAGGCTGGGTCTTTCATTGGTCTATCTCCTGGCGAAGTTCCTTCTTCTCTTGCCTTTAAAGGTTTTTCCTCTTCCTTTGCGACCTTGCACATCCACAAATGAGTATCTTCATGCAGCCATGATGGATCAGGTGAACTTTCAGAATGCATAGAGATGGAATCTTCTTTCGCTTTGTGGATAGAATTCCACTGTAGGGGGGGTATATCTCTGAAGGTGTAATCCTTCAAATTGACCTTGGTGGTGACCCCTAAGTGCTGTAAGTACAAGGAGTTAGTTCCCCAATCCTGAACTATTTGCAATTGTCGTAGGAAGGGTCTTCCTAGGATCATCTCATAGACATTATTTTTCTCAAAGTCACATATAGCAAATGTATGCTCAAACTCTACACCACAAGTGGTTAGAGTTATCCCTTCTAGCAATCCTAGAGGTCTTTCAAAATGTCCATCTGCCATTTGAAGCTTCATTCTAGTTGGTCTTAATGTGGGTTTGCCCCATTGCTTCCATAAGGAGGTGGTCGCAATAGCAACACCAGCACCTGAATCTATGATTGCTTTGGTTGTGTAACCTTGGTAGGTGATTGGAAGATAATTATTACCTTCTTCACCCTCACACATGTCCCCTATTTTGTCTAGAGGTATTTCTGGTACTTTGTGCTTAGAGTCTGTTTTTGGCATATTGGACTCAAGTTCTGGAACCTGATCCTTCACATGATTCCATAGCTCAGGTTTTGCTTTGAGCAGCTCTTCTAGAGTGAGGTGACACTGGACCTTAGTGTTCTTCACGACATCAGTATTCTTTGGAACCACTGAGTCTTCATTTCTTACCAGTATTGTGGGAGCTCTAATCTAGAGAGATTCAGATTCCCATGGGCCTGGAAATTGAGGCAGTTCCTCTAAGGTATTAGATTCAAAATCTAACCTTTCATCTTCTTGTTGTTCTGCTTCATCTCCGTAAATAGATGGAATGTCTTGGGGAAATTGATCATGAAGATCATCAATCTCAGGAATAGGAGGGGAATTACCCTTCTCCTTGGCCCATTTCTCTTCTTGTATTTCCCGCAAGAACTCATGAGAGTATTGTTGAATTGAAGGAGGTATTCCAGCATCTGTGGAATTAGGAACATAAGCTCCCATTGGTGGTGAGCTTCCTCTTTCAATAACTGGTTGAACCTGTGGAGGTAAAGAAACTTGTGGTTTGTTTACCAATTGCTCTAATCTTTCTAGTAAGCCTTGGAAATGCAAATCCCGTTTGACAGAGTTTGTCTGATTGAACTTTTGACTAGTCTTGAGTATAGCTTGAGCTTGTTCTACCATTTTCATGCACATTTTCATCCGTTCAATCTCTAGATCTGCTCTAGGGTAACTCTTGTCTAGGTTTGCAGTTGTAGGCCCTTCTTGAAGTCGAGCCTGGTAAGCCTTGAACATCATGTCCAAGCCTTTTAGGGTTGGATCTGCAAGAACAGACCCTGGTTGCGGTCTATTTACAATGGGTGGTGGGGTGGGATGAGGTGGAGTGGATGGAGTTTCGGCATGCGAGGGGCTTTGAGATGCAATGTCTTCTATTTTTGTTTTCGCTTCTTTTAAGCTTTCTTCTAGTTCCGATAACTTTTTATTCCACTTGCGATTGGCCTTCTCTCTGGTATCCTTCCATGTTCTTGTTTTCCTCTTACTAGGCTCTCCTGATTCACTCGACTCTGATTGTTCTACTGGTTTATCCTGTTTTAAGGCTTGTGCTCTAGTGACAGCTTGTATAGGAGCCACATTGCTACTACTTGAGCTTGAATCTGCCACTAAGCCTACCACATTAATGGGTGTAATCTTGGGTGCACTGGAGGGGTTTCTTGGACAATCTCTGGGGAGATGGTTTTTGCCACAATCAGGACAAAAAGCCTGTATTGTGATAGCCTGTCCTTGACTCGGAGATGGTGGGTGGGGACAGTCACGAATGAAATGGTCACCTTGACATCTGAAACAAGATCCTCTAGGGGCTTGTGGTCTCATTTGTCTCAATTGGGGCCTAGGGTTAGGATTTGTGTACATGACATTGGAGTATTCTGTCTCCCAATTTTGCTCCATAGGTGGTGCCTCATATTGATACGAGTAAATCTCACTATGTTCAGGTGACTCTGTGTAATAAGCATGTGGACTACCTTCATGGGAGTAGTCTGAACTATGAGCATGAGAGTCATTATCTGGTATCAATGGGGTTAGTGGCACCAATGCTCTATTTGGATTTTCCTCTCCAGCATATTTGACTGGAATCACGTTGGAAGGAGCTGGTGGTTGGTTTCCCAAGACTGGTTGTGGCCTATATTGTGCCTCATATTGCTGTTGTGGTCTATAATATGGCTGTTGGTATAGGTTTTGATACCTACCTGGTTGGTAAGGTTGTTGATAATTCTGTCTAACAGCCTGCCTATTATAGGGACAATCTTGAGCCGTGTGGTTTTTATATTTTCTCTCAATAGTGCAATATGGAGCATTCCTTTCTCTCATGTTCTGGTTGTGCAATGGGCATACATTAGCCATGTGGTCGCCTCTGCAAGTATAACACCGATTCAATGGAGTGATTCTTTGTGTTTGTTTATTTTGGACTCCCAGCTTCTTGGCAACTTGCTCAGCTATGTCCTCTATTTCCATGGAGATTTTTGAAGTATGACTAGTAGAACTATCTAAATCCTTATAGAGTTTGGATAATCCTAACTCCTCACCCAAGTTATCTTCTATGTCAATGCATGTCCGCACGCACTCTTCTATAGATCTAGGCTCTTTCAAGTATACATATGATCTTAACTTTGTGCTCAGTAAGCCATCTAAGAACAAAGCCACTTGTTTGGCTGGTGTGGGTAGCTCTGGAGCAGGGCATCTTTCTAGGTACCGTCTAAACCTTCTACCTGCTAGTCGCACTGTTTCTTGGGGTGTCTGCTTGAAGCTGTGGATCAAAGATGAAGTGTTATGCCTGATACCACTCTTGAAAAATTCTATAATGAATTCGTCTAGCAGTTGACCTATATTGCGATAGTTGCGACTACTCAGTGGTTGAAACCAAGCTAAGGCAGTGCCCTTAAGAGTCAGACCAAATGCCTCGTACTGGGTGAACAAATCCTCAACCTGTTCAGCTCTTAACACTTGTTTGAACTCGGCCACATGATCATAAGGATCTCTTGACCCGTCAAAATAATTCTTCATTGCCTTGATCACTTGAGTGGGTCTAAGGGTTCTTGGGTGCTCTCGGGGTCTAGGCAATGGAAACTCCTTCTCATCTCTTTGTTGCCTATGTGCTTGATGTCTCTCTCTTTAAGGTCTTTCATTTTCAAATCCCGACCTATTCCTGCCCACGGTGTGTGCAAAACTTACCTCAGGTCTCTCTCTAGTCCTTTCTCTCTGGGCTTCATGAGCGTGGGATGATCCTACTCCTTAGAGGCCATGGGAAACATTGGATCTTGGTGGAGGGAAAATCAATTCACTCTTCCAAGTATATGCATGTCTATCATGTTCTGTTACCAAGAATATTTTCTCTGATGTGTTATCTAGGTAGACAACTTTGCCTGGTATCTCTGGATCCTTGAACTCGTAGATGATGACTATGCCCAATTGGCTACGTTGATCTGGCTTGAATCTCCAAAAGGCTTCCTCTATTTCTCTATTCAAGAAGAGTTCTATGCTTTTGTTGTCTTGAGGGATCCAATCTGGTGTGATCACTCTGGTCAGAACTGACTTACCTCTAGGAGTCTGGGGTCCTTGTCCTACATTTCCTTGTTCTAGGTCTCCTATCTCATTCTCATGAATGACATTTCCAAACTCATCGGTCCTATCTGGTAGGTTGGTGACTACATACATGGTTCCTTCCTTATCAATGTATGAACCCTCTTTGAACTTGACCACCGGGTGTTCCAGTCCAAAGGGTTGATCTGGATTTTTGAGTTGGACCACTGATCGCCTCAGGCCATCCTCATAGATGCGAGCACCTAATCGGTTGGTCCGAATATATTCCAATTGTGTCTTATAGGGACCTTCTGGTGTTTGTAGATGGGCAGTCCCTGAGCCACTTGCAGGTTTCCCCATGCTAAAAGACATTTCTGAGTCACTTGTGTCTGAACTTAGTCTGTAAGGATGACCACTTAGTTGTTGTGCCCAAGACTTAGCTGTATGGTTGACACTGGACTGAGAAGATCTAATGCTTTGTCTATCCTTGCTTAGGTGTCTACCAGATCTCAAGTTCATAAGCTTTGGCTAAGAGTCCAAAATTTCCCCTTAGTATGGTTCAAAAATCCTTTGGAGTCCCCTTGGGTTACAGGTCCCACTTGAGGGTCAACTTCAAATTATCCTATCTGAAAATCAACACGTTATTCTTATAAAAAACAGTTCAGGCCATGTAGGATTCGAAACGAGCTTTCCAACGAGCTATAGAGCTCAAAAAATGGACTTTGGATGAAAAAGTTATGTCAAATCAGACTCCTAGGGGTCAAAACAGGCAAACAGGACCTTTTGGAAAAAATCGCGATTTTGTGAACTTCAAGAGAATCACGATTTTGTACCTTGAGAATCGTGTTTTCACAAAATCGTGTTTTGAAAATCGCGATTTTGAGCAAAAAATCGTGTTTTGAAAATCGCGATGTTGAGCAGAAAATCGTGTTTTGAAAATCGCGATTTTGAGCAGAAAATCGTGTTTTGAAAATCGCGATGTTGAGCACAGAATCGTGGTTTTTTTTTGAAAATCGCGATTTTGAGCCTTGAGAATCGTGTTTTCACAAAATCGTATTTTTGGCTGAAAATCGTGATTTATGAAAATCGCGATTTTGAGTACAGAATCGTGTTTTTTTTTTAAATCGCAATTTTGAGCAAAAAATCGATTTTCACAGAATCGCCTTTTTCACAAAATCGTGTTTTTACTAATAATCGTGATTGGTGAGAATCGCGATTTTGAGCAGAAAATTGTGTTTTCACAAAATCGTGGTTCACAAAATCGTGGTTCACAGAATCGTGTTTCACAGAATCGTGGTTCACAGAATCGTGTTTTTGCTGAAAATCGTGATTTGTGAGAATCGCGATTTTGAGCAGAGAAACGTGTTTTTTTTTTAAATCGCGATTTTGAGCAAAAAATCGTGTTTTCACAGAATCACCTTTTTCACAAAATCGTGTTTTCACAGAATCACCTTTTTCACAAAATCGTGTTTTTACTGAAAATCGTGATTGGTGAGAATCGCGATTTTGAGCAGAAAATCGTGTTTCACAGAATCGTGTTCTAGAGAATCGCGATTTTGTCTCAGAGAATCGTGGTTCACAAAATCGTGTTTTTCACAAAATCGTGGTTCTCAGAATCGTGTTTTTTGACGTGAAAATCGCGATTTTGTCTCAAAGAATCGTGTTTTCACAAAATCGTGTCTTAGAGAATCGTGTTTTCACAAAATCGTGTTTTAGAAAATCGTGTTCTCACAGAATCGTGTTTTTGGCTGAAAATCGTGATTTGTGAGAATCGCGATTTTGAGCACAACCACAGAATCGCGATTCTGAGAATGACCACAGAATCGTGATTCTTTCAGCAAGCTTTTAGGTGGGAAACAGAAAATCGTGATTTTCAAAAAAATTTGAATTTTCACAGAATCGCGATTTTCATCACAGAATCGCGATTTTCATCACAGAATCGCGTTTTTTGGCGGGAACTTTGAATTTTTGAGCGCCGAGCAATGGCGAGCTCCGTATGAGCAGAAAATTATGAAAAACACAGGCGCTTGTTCTCCCTTGCACTTCCTAACTCCTTCCCACACAATAATGCATGAAAAATGGTATGAAAATGGTGAAAATGTACTAAAAAACAAGAAATTTCTATGAAGAAGAAGATGGAAGAAGGTGGAGATGATGATGATGAAGAAGAAAAATCAGAAAATGAACAAAAATGACAGTTTTTTTTTTCTTTCCAACGTCGCAAATCTACGATCTTACCATCACAACGCTCGTCCTCGAAGCTCTCTCCCCGGCAACGGCGCCAAAATTTGGTGTAGCTCAAGCGTAAGCATCACCTCCTTTACTTGTCAATCCGCAGAGACGTGAGGATCGGTATGAAGACCACGAGCAAGTGAAGGCACAAGTGTGTGAGTGAAAGCACACAAACATGCACACACATACACACACACGCGCACAAGGTAAGATCAAAGAGAGGAACAATGGAAAGCTTTGATTGCAAAAGAGTTCTCTTACAAAAGCTCTATTCTCTAACAAGCTAACCTCAAAAATGAGCTCTCTAGCTCTTTTTATAGTTTTTTTACTAGTTTTGGCCCTGTCCAGACCTAGTGTCCGGCCTAGTTAAAAATTAGGTTCTAGGGCTTATTTGAGGGCTCAAATAAAGTCTAAAAATTATGAAAATTGGTACGGTGGTACTTCTAATACTACTCAAGCTTGAGGACTCCTCGGCTTGAACAAAATGGAGTTATAAAAATAGATAATGGTATTTACAATGGTTTTTAGTGAAGAAAATCACTATTTTTGTAGGGGATTCTTCTGAAAATTTGACATACACTTCTTGGAGCTCCCTACTTGCTCCCTTTCCTTGTGTGTCCACCACTTAGATGTGTTCCTATGCTTTGTCCTTGACCTTCAACTTCAACAGTGATGTAGATCCAAAGGAATCCTTTTGTACATAAGATGTCTTGTAAAACATTATATTGACCAATGGATAAAGAGAAAACATATGAAAAGGAAGATATCCTCACATGAATCAATGGTCGCCATCAATTTCCTCTTGCATCCAATGGTGAAATTGAGCACATGACCTCATAGTTGGCAACAAAGAACATCAATCATTGATTGGATAACTAAAGGAAAAAAGCAGAGAATCCCTCAAAAAAAGACCGTTTCTTCTCAATCGTACAATAAATTAAATAAACTAAATTTTGGGATGCATATGCACTCACTCCATGTGTGAAAGCTGACATTGATCATCCATTTCAGCTCCTGATCCAATGGTTCACACTTGTTCATGTGATATTCTTGAAAATGTGAGAGAAACCTATTCAATTGACTATAATCCTTGATACGGAGAATCTAAAACTAACCTTGAATGAGAAGAGACCATGGAAAACAACATAATTGAATCTCCATTAAAGATTTTAAGAAAAAGATGCTTACAAACTAGGTGGAACATATAGTGGTCCTTGAAGATCTCAACCTTTTACTTATTCATGCTACCACCACATGATCATCTACCAACAAAACTATAAAGTGGTTCTTGAAGAACTCAACCTTTTTCTAAAGCATGCTACCACCACATGATCACCCACATAAAGTCTCTATAAAATATCATCATAATGGTTGTTGAGCACTAGTATTCTTTTGTTGAACATTTTGATTGTTTGAGTTTGAGGTCTATGAAACAACAACCCTAGGAAGAAGAAGAATCTTGGAGACAACATAATACAGAATGTATTACCAAGTGAAAAATACAAAGATAAAAGACCCATTAGGGTTAGGGGCATACATACAATCCGAGTGAGAAAAAACAAATCCCCCTCGGGAGTGATGTGGTGAATGAGTTGGCACTCATATCTAAGGAAGTTCCAAGCTCTATGGAAAGAGATAAATTAACAAAATGAAGTAAGCCCAAAGCTTTATGAAAAGCTTCAAATTTTTGCATATGTAGAGCCTTTGTCAAAAGTTCTACAACAATATTCTATGTGGGCATGTAAGACAAACTAATATGTCTAGTAGAGAATGTGTCCCTAAAATAATGCTAGTGCACCTCAATGTGATTTGTGTGACCATGGAACATAGGGTTCCTTGCAACTGACAGTGCTTGCTAATTGTTAGTGAAGATGGCGGTGGCAAAAGAATTACCAACACCCAAATCAACCAAAATGCATCTAAGCCACACACACTCATTAGTTGCTACTAGAGTTTCCCTATATGTAGCTTCATAACTAGAATTGGATTTAGTAGGCTGCTTCTTTCTCAATGAAGATATGCATAAGCTACCAAGCATGAAGCAAAACTCGTGGACACATGAGTATCATAGCAACTAGCTTAATCTGAGTTAGAAAAAGCATGTAAATGTGGAGCTAATGATCCCCCTTAGGATCATGTGGAGCTTTTAAAGCTTGAGAAATTGCCTCATTCAGGCTAGCACTTGATTATCCACATATAAAAAGTGGAAAAAAGGGATCATACATATCCTTCAAGCTAACTAATGTCTCCTTAATACCCTTACGGTAGAAAACCGAACTCAAGGCATGGCACACAGTACTTCGCACAAAGGCTACAGAGTATGTAGAAAACATAGTACCCAAAGATCACGAAGTTTTTTTTGTAGGTGTTACAAATGCAATTGAACTTAAAGTTTGTGGCTAACCAAGCTACTATATGTTTTATTAAAGAACATATAAAAAAAGTGTCTAGTTTCCATTTTTCCTTTCACATGGACACTAATGGTAACAATCTTCCATTAAAGCCCAATATGGCCAAAGTGACTATGGGAGAAAAATAAAGAATGATAAACAATACCTGAGTGTAAGTATACAAACTATACCTCCCACTTGATGGGCATGTTACACAGTATACATGTAACTATGAAAGGTCATGAATCAAGTAACCCCCATCAAGTGACAACGATGTCGAAAGTTATCCTGTGGTAGAGCTTTAGTCAAAGCATATGTAGCATTATCTCGAGTATCAAACATCTCAAGAATAATGTGCTCAATGGCTAAGCAGTCTCTAATGAAGTGATAACACACCTCAATGTGCTTGGTCTTTGCATGATAGACTGAATTCTTAGCTAATGCAATGGCACTCTGAATATCACTCAGAAAATGAGGTACATGTTGAGGTAAACCCATATCACAAGCAAGACAAGGAAGTCACAATGCTTCCTTACATGCCTCACTTGCTACAACGAAGAAATGTAAATCAAAGGTCCAAATATTTGAAGAAGAAGACATTAATGAAGCCCTAGTTGAAGTTGAAGAGATGCCAAGGTTTGATCCAGAATGTGATGAACCAGATACTTCAAGAAGTGGAGAACTCAGAAGATCATCAAGGCATAAATGGCAACCCACAAGGTATAGCTATGATACTTCATTCTTGACTACTAAAGATTATTCTTATATAATAAAACCAGATGAAGACCCATCCACATATGATGAAGCCAAAGGAAAGGAGAATTGGGAAAAAACTATGAAGGAAGAGTATAATGCACTCATTGAGAATGAGAATGAAGTGGAAATAATGAATAATAGATTCAAGCGTGTATGGCTTGAAGCAAGCCCCAAGGGCATGGAATTACAGGCTTGTAAAGTTCTTGAAGGAACTTGGTTTTCAAGCATCAAAGGTAGATAGTATCTTGCTAGAAGCAAGTAATCATTTATTGCCATGTAGATAATGCTCCTTGCTTGAGCATCCTTCTTCATCCAAATCTTTAAATCTACAAGCTCCTCCCTAGTAGGAACATTAGGATATTTCAACTCTGGCTTTTTTTCCTCTCTTGTGATGTACCCCATTAGATCTTTGCTCATAAGATGAGCTTTCATCCTATAGACCAAGTTGGATAGTTATCTCTATCCAACTTCTCAATTTGGAGACTATCTCCCATTCTTTCTTCACCTATACTATCAACTCTTCAACCTTATGAGTAATGAATGTACCTTAGCTTCGAAAATTACTCCTTTTGATCCTTTTGATTGCTCTTGTGTGTCTTCCTTTAGCTTTTCCTTTACACTTTGTCCTTTTGAATCTTCAAATGCTGAATTTTGTATGTCTGCAATAGTTGGGGTCTTCCTTTTCTTCAAATCTGACTATTCTTGCTTTGATACCACTGATGCACATGTTTAATCTCCAAAAGACAAGCTACACTTGAGTTTAGAAAACCTCTATGTCAAGTATAGCTCAAAACCTTCACCAATTTTGAAATCTTTTACCAAAATATGAACACTCAACTTCTCTATGAAAGACTAGCTTCACTCAGAAAAGTCTAACTCACAAAATTCACTCATTGACTGATGAAATGATTAAAGTTTCTATGAAAATTTGATACAACACTCTTCTAGTGTTTCTGCAACTATTGTAAGTCAAATTTCTCCAAAAGAAATCATAAAAATTTAGATTTACTTCAATAAGTAAACCTATGTCTGAAAGAAGCACTTTCTACAGGCGAGTTTTACATATGCAACTTTAAATAGTTGGTGCTCAAAAATATAACCCGTTTAATAAAATGCCTTTAGATGTAGATGAATTACCTTCCAACTTAGATTTTGACTCCTAATTTGTGTAAAACTTTACACTATGCACTGAGATCTAATCAATTCTTTGACCATCAAAATTGCACCTGTTTCAGAAGACACTTATCACTTCTTCACATACAAATGTTCCTACTCACAATTCTCTCAGCCTTATTACAATTAGACTCTCAAATCCTCACCATAGATGCACTAACTATGGACTTAAACATCTACAAAAAGATTACTGAAATGATCAAACACAGAAGGCGAAATGGAGAAAAGATCGACACACAATTCTCAGAAAACTTCTTCTATTCAACTCATCTTACATCTGATGAATGATACTTATTTTTCTTATGATCTATTCCTCTCTATCTCATCTATACTTCATCTCTCATATATATCACGACTATATACAAGTGTATATATACATATGAGTGTGGGTTCCTCATTACGTCAAGTATTTGTGAAGTATTTACAAAGCTAATATACATGTGTATATAGACCATCTCTTTGTGAACCTCTACTTCACTTTATGCTCTTAGGCTTCAACCTTTTCTTCAAGTATTCACTCCTAAGCTTCATATAATCATCAATTGTTGATTTTCGTGCTCCAAGAATAATCATTGACTCCCATGTAGATAATGCTCCTTGCTTGAGCATCCTTCTTCATCCATGTCTTCAAATCTGAGAGCTCTTCCCTAGTTGGAACACTAGGATCTCTAAATTCTGGTTTCTCTTCTTCACCTGTGATGTATCCTATCAAGTATTTGCTCATGAGATGAGCCTCCATCCTCATTGACCAATCAGGATAGTTTTCCCTATCCAATTTCTCTATCTAAGGATCTCCCATCCTTTCTTCACCTATGCAATAAATTCTTCAAGCTTTGTGAATAATAAATGTACCTTTACTTTGAATGTAGTTCCTTATGATCTTATTTCACCTTTTGAATCTTCAAAGGTTGATTTCTGTATAATTGCAATAGTCGAGGTCCTCGTTTCTCAATTCTAATGACTCTTGCTCTGATAACACTGATGGAGAGTGTTAATCTCCAAAAGAAACAGTTTTCATTGATGTTAGAGCACCTCTATATCAATAAAAACTCAAAACCTCAACTTCAATTTTGGAAGACTAATGCCAAATTATCAAACTTTGAGCTAACTCTGAAGAAACTGATTACTCAGAAAAGTCTACTACACTTAATCCACTCATTGACTGACCAAATGTGTAGAGTTTTCAATGCAATTTTGTACAAAGTATCTCCTTACATTTACACACCGTCTCCAAGTTACATCTTTTCAAAAGATTCAGTAGATCCTGAGATTTTCTTCAAAAAATGTACCTATGTCTGTAAACTACTCTTCTATATAGTTGACTTTGACACCTACAACTTCTAATGCATGGTTCTCCCAAACTAGACCCTGTTTATTCAAATGCTTTTAGAAACAAGTAACTTACCTTTAAACTTAAAGAATGAGTGCTTACTTGCTCAAAACTTTACACTCTGGAGGGAGATCTTATCAAAACATTGACCATCAGGATTGCACCTGTTCTTGTCTTCACTTCTTCACATTTACACATGTAAATGTCCCTACTTGAAATTCTCTCATCCTGATTATAATTAGGCTCTCAAAATTTGTGCAAAGGTCACTCTACTATAGATTTATATTTGTACAAAAGCATTCCTCAAGAAGACAAACATAGAAGGAGCACTGAGTAAAAGATCAAGGTGCAAATTTCTTTTAGAAAAATCTTACATATGAGAGATACATCACATTCTTCTCATTTTTCAAGTCGCTGGTGACTTCTAAACTTATCATTCATCATCCCCTTTCACGTAGTAAATCTATATCAAGTATATATAGATGTTTACATCCAAACTCATCAAAGACACAAAGTATTTATAAACTAATTACAAGATTAGTATACATATATATACAAGTCTTCATCTTCTGATCATGCACTGAACTTCAAGCCTCATATGTTGATCTTTGCTTCATTCTTTGACTTCAAATCTTTGTCCTAATCACCAATTGTTGATTTTCTTGCACCAACAATTTTGGGATTCTTTTAGGTCCATTGGAGCTAATTAAGCACATCCGAGGAAAGGAAAAGTGTGATTCTAGAGCAAGGCCTAGCTGAGCTTCCTAAGCATAAGAGAAATTCTAAAGTAGGAGGATTGAGGTTGGAAAATTTCCCAACCCCCTCATTTAATTCTTGCTCAGGATAAGTTTGCATAGGTGAAGTTGATTAATTAGGTAAATGATAGGAACTCATCAATTCCAAGATACCCTAATTAACTCAAGTCAAGATTGATAAGTAGATTAAAGTGTGATCTTCATAAAGAAAAAAAAACCACGTGACTAAAATGAGAAATAATGAAAAATTGAAGTTACTCCAAACTAAGTGAGAATAAAAACAAGAAAAAACCCCACACCAAAGGGAATTTAAAAGAACAAGCAATTGATACATATAATGAGTAATGTGCAATGTTGTTGTACTCTATATTGGGAAAAATAAGTGGAACAAATTAATGAACCATAGGTCAAGCAGACACGTGGGAAAGACTGATGGACAATGCATCAAATCATCTGAAGCTAGTGTCAATATTACTACTAGATCTTGGGCTCATTGTTGAGTGATTACCCCTATATAGTAAGTTCAAAAACTAGTGACCAACTGGTAGTTCAAGGTTGGCATGGAAAGACCAACAAGTAGTTCATACCAACTGCTTAGGTGCTCGCATCTATGAGGATGGTTTAGGAAGATCAGTGATCCAACTAAGAAATCCTGAGTACCCCTTTGGAATTGATCACCATGTGGTGAAATTTGAAGAGCCTTACATACATAAGCAAGATACCATGTATGTGGTAACTAACTTACCAGATAGGGTGAATGAGCTTGGATCAATTATTTCTAATTTTGGAGTAGGAAATCTAGAACACGAAAAAAAAAGAGTGAGAATCTAGAACTCCTAGAGGTAAATCAATCCTCTCAAGGATCATAACACCAGAATGGATCCCCAAAGATAAAATGAGCATAGTACTCTTTATTAATAAAGAGAATAATGAAGAATTTTGAAGATTCAAACAAGATTAACCGAGCAAAGTAGATGGAATTATTATATATGAGTTCAAGAATCCCGATGTTTTCAAAAAAATAATTTACTTGGACAATAATTTAAAAAGTATGTATGTGGTTATAGAGAATAATAGACACACATACACGTGGAAGGGTGACTAAATTTTCCTATCACATGTGTATTAAGCCTCATAGTCAAATTGGAGTCGGATATATTCATGTCCTACGAGCACATAAAGAGAAATCCAAGGAACGACCCAAAGTGAGCTTCGTGCATACTATAGGAAGGGAATGATTAGGACTAGACACTAAGAGAATGGAACAGAGCAAGATGACATAAGAATCAGAGAGGCATGGATAAATTTCCTTTTCCTAGACTAAGAGAGCACCCTAAAATCTTGAGACCCACTCAGGTAGTGAAAGACATGAAGAATTAGTTTAATGGCACATGAGATCCTATGATTACGTTTACAACCCTAACATGGTTTGAACCCCTACATCAAGGTCAATTTAGAAACATCATGCAACTAGTAGATACTTTCATTACAAAATTCTCCAAGAGCGAAATTAGGCAGAACAATTTCTCATTGATCCATAGCTTCAAACAGACACCACAAGAAAATGATTAGGTTAGCAAGACGTAGGTTCATGCAATACATGGATAGATGCACAATCCTAGAATTACCTACTCAAGCTAAACAAGTTTCCTTTTTCTTAGATGGACTGTTGAGTGGAAAACTAAGATCATATGTCTATCTGAAGGAGCCCCATACACCAGAGAAATGCTCAAGGATGTGTATTGATATCAAGGAATACTTGGGTAATGAGATAGAACTCTCTTAACTCTATAAGGATTCATATTGTTCCACTAGTATCCATCCAAACCCAAAACATCAATAGATGAATTGGCTGAACAAGTAGCTCAAAAGTTAGGAGTCCAAAATAAGATATGTTTGATGCGAGCCATGTTTTCAATCAGACAAACTCAATGAAACCAAAGTTACACTTCAAAGGACCATTGGAGAGAGTAGAGAAATTGGTGGCTAAACCATAGACTTTAGCAACACCACAAGCTCAAGACAATGGAAGCAAGAGAAAAAGCTTACCTCCATCGAAAGTTTTTCTTAAATGTATTCAGAATGGATTGCCTTCCTTTATAAATCAGTATTCCCAAGAGTTCCTAAGAGAAATACAAGAGGGGAAATGGGTCAGAAAGAGAGAGGACCCCTTCCAATTCAAGGAAGTAGTTAAGAACACTAAAGTGTAGTGCCACCTCACTTTAGAAGAGCTTATGAAAGTAAAACCAAGGTTGTGGAAGCATATAGCAAATCAACTTCCAAAGTCTAGTAATTCCCACTCTCAAGTAGGATTGCAAAGAAAAGTACCAAAAATGTGCATAAATAAGATAGGAGATATGAGCAAAGTAGAAGAAGGAAATACATATCTTCCTATCACATATTAGGGATACACAATGAAGGCAATCTTAGACTCAGGAGTAGGAGTTGCCATCACCACCACTTCCCTATGGAAACATTGGGGCAAACCAACTTTAAGACCTACAAGACTAAAGTTGTAAATGGATGATGGACATATAAAGAACCCTCTAGGATTTCTCAAAGGAATCACCCTCACAACTTGTGGTGAAGAGTTTGAGCACACCTTTGTTATAAGTAAATTTTAAAAGACTCATGTCTATGAGATGATTTTGGGTAGAACTTTCATGAGAGAGTTGCAAATAGTGCAGAATTGGGGAAGCAATTCCTTGTACTTACAACATTTAAGGGTGAACACCAAGGTTAACCTCAAAGACTATTTGCATAGAGATGTACCACCTCTGCAATGGAATAATATCCACAAAATGCAAGAAGAAATTGAATTGGTGCACTCAAAAAGATCAGATCCCTCATGGATGCACAAGGATACAAACCTATGGATGTATAAAGTTGCAATAGAAGAGTAAAAGAGGCTAGAAGCTAAAAAAATAGGTTCCATAGGAAACAAGATATCACTTCAAGACCCAACCTATGCACCTATGATCTTTCCAGAAGAGAAATTGGAACCCCATGGTTGGGCAAAGATCTTAGCTACAATGGACATAGCAGTAAATGAAGAATCCATCTTCAAGGAGTGTGAGCCCAGTGTAGAGGTGCTGGGAGAAGCAAGCGAAGAGGAATTAGAATTCATCATCATGGATCCCTTTTGTACCTTCGAAGAAGAATACCACTAGTGGGTAGGCACTACAACTCAAGAATAAGAAGAGTATTAGAACAATGTGATGTTTGCTATGTGGGTAGACACAAAGGGTAAGGAAAAGAAAAGGAAAAATAACATTGCCAGACAAGAAGAAGAAGAAGAAGAAGAAGAAGAAGAATCCTTATTTGAGGTGCCCGATAATTTCAAGAAATATGAAATAGAGGACAATAAAATCATGATCAAGCTTGCAAAGAGAGAATCGATCATGCGAGAAGCATAGGATAATAAATAACAAACCAAGAAAATTGTAGTGATGATTGAAGATGGAGAAGAAAGATGCACGTATATAGGACACCTCTTGAGTGAAGGAGAAAAGCAAGAACTAATAAGTCCAGTAAGAAGGTATAGAGATGTGTTTGCACAGAATTACAAGGACTTAAAAAAATTGGATCCCCAAATATGTTCCCATGAGATACCTATGACATCATAGGCCAAGCCAACAAAGTAGAAGCCATACACATACAATGACACTTATGCAGCAAAGATAAAAGAAGAGATAGATGGATTGATTGAATTTGGATTTATCATAATGGATATTCCCTATTATTGTTGTGCCTAAGAAGAAGGGTAAATTGTCTCTATGTGTGTGTTAACTTGAGAAAATTTAATGCTTCAACTATATAATATAGCTATTTGTTTCCTATCATGGAACATCTATTAGAACGTGTAACAAGAAAGGACGTTTACAGCTTCCTTGATGGATTTTCAAGTAACAATCAAGTAGCCATTGCCCTAGAGGATCAATATAAGAGAACTTTTGCAACAGAATGGGGAATCTTTGCATTTTGAGTGATGCCATTTGGGCTCACAAATGCACTTGCTATGTTCCAAATGATCATGTGTCATGTGTTCAAGGACTTCTTGACAAAGAATCTAGAAGTTTAAGTGGATGATTTTGTGCTCATTCCCACATAAGTGTTAAAACAAGATGAAGTATTATCTGTTTTAATTCAAGTCTGGGTTCTTGGGATGGTTAGGGGTCTGTAAACAGAGGCCCTGTTTGTATTTTCCCAAATCTACAGATTCCGTGTATCCACTTACAAACTTGCACACATTAACTATTCGAATATATTTACTGAATACTTCAATACTCTCGCAAACTCACTGTGTAACTTCTACACTTATCGTGTTAACCCAACAATCATTAATACTTCATTAAGACTTAACTTAATTATTAAGCTTAATCAACAGAATTAATGAAGACTAAGATTTACACAGGATTTTGGCAACAGCATTCCACTGCAGGCTCTCGCCCAGACGAATAGTTCGGCGACGACAATGCCTTCTACTTTACGTGACTCTTTCATTAATTTGTCAAGAGTTACAACTGTTGCGCTACACCTTATGTGTGCGACTTTTCAGGGTTTATATATTACAAAAAATTAGGATGCAGAATTAGGAGTTCCTTTCCGACGGCTTACACTGGCACGCACGGTGGACTCGAACCCAAAATTGGTAAGTACACAGTCAAGGTTCATCTATGATGCCCTTACAAAATTTAAAGGATAAAAACTTCCTAGCAATGATTTCCATGGAGCTTCAATTGTTCATTAACGTCTAGCCAAATGTGTCGGCTTGAACTTTGCACCAACAGCTCCCCCTCAAGCCAAACATTTTGGCTTGGTGTTCTTCTTCAATATTCATGAATGTCCTGCAATCCAATCATTGACTTAAACTTGCAAAGTTTTGTACCATCTAATGCTTTAGTCAACAAGTCTGCACATTGCATGTTAGTAGATACATATGCCAACTGAATCTCCTTGCTCAATAGCTTCTCTCTCACATAATGATAGTGGACCTCTATGTGCTTGGTCCTAGCATGATAAATAGGATTTGCTGCAAGATGTAGTGAGCTGGTATTATCTCCAAAAATCATTGGAGATATATTATGCAAACCTAAATCTGTATACAAGAATCTAATCCATATGGACTCTTGAGTAGCATTGGCTAATCCTCTATACTCTGCCTCTGTAGAAGATAAAGCAACAGTAGGCTGCTTCTTTGAAGACCAAGATATAGGTTTATCACCTGCAAATGATAGATAACCTGAGGTACTTCTTCTATCATCTTTGCAACCTGCCCAATTTGCATCTGAATATAGCTTGATGTCCAAGTCTAATGTATACAAAAATTATAGTCCTTGATTTTGAGTGCCTTCATGAGCACTTAACTTTTGGTTTACCTCCATTGAAGTACTTGCAACTTTGACATCCTGCAAATGAAATTTCTTCAACATATCCTGTATATACTTTCTTTGAGTAATATAAATTCCAGAGTTAGTATAGACTAACTCAAGTCCAAAGTGATCCAAGGTCAATAATTTTGAACTCCTGCATCATCTGATTCTTGATCTGCTTGATGCCATCAACATCATTGCATGTGAGTATGATATCATCAACATATACACATAGGTATATTACCTCTTATTTACTCCTTTTGACAAACAGACATGTATCTGCTTAGCTCATGATAAATCCTTGACCCTGAAGGTATGTAGTCAACCTATGGTTCCATGCCCTAGGTGCCTGCTTTAATCCATAAAGAGCTTTGTTTAATTTACATACATATGTTACCTTGCTTGGATCCTCATAGCCAGGAGGTTGAGACATGTACACCTCCTTTGAAATACAACCATTTAGAAATGCATTTTTTACATCCAATTGATACATGTTCCAATTTTTTGATGCAGCCACACTTACCAATACCCTGATGGTTGGCATTTTAGCCATAGATGAGAAGGTTTCTTCATAATCAACTCCTTGGGATTGTGCAAAACCCTTAGCCACAAGTCTAGTTTTGTACCTACTTATTGATCCATCAGAATTCCTTTTGATCTTATAGATCCATCTAGAACCAATTACCTTCATATACTCCTTCTTTGGTACTAGCTCCCAAGTATCACTCTCCTTGAGTGCTTCAATTTCCTCATCCATAGCTTCTTTCCATTCTGTTTTGGTCTTTTCCTCTTCATATGATCATGGCTCTTCAAATGACAAGTCTTTTGCAAGATAAACAGAGTGCTTAGTAACTAGGGAAGTGCCATACCCACATCTGATTGGTTTCTTGCTTTCCCTTTGTGATCTTCTTATTGCTTTATTGGATGATTTAGGTATATCCTCCAACTTCTTCATCTTGCCTTTGCCTTTGGACTTCCATGCCTTGAATTCTTCTAAGTTGATGGTGTCCTCATCATCTGAATTGATGTCTTCAACCTAATTAGGCTCCTCCTTAGTGAGGCTTGGAAACTCCTCTTCCAAGTCATATGGTAAATTTACTTTCCTACATTCACTTTCAAACCAAGAGTCATTCTCATCAAAGACAACATCTCTACTGACCATAAATCCTTTGTTAGAAGGATTGTAGAACTTGTATCCTTTTTCATTCACGTCATACCCTATGAAGATGCACTTTTTTGCCTTAGGGTCTATCTTACCTCTTATTTGAGAAGGGATATGCACATAAGCAACACATCCAAAGATCCTACAATGATCAAGTGAAGTCTTCTACAATGCCATGCTTCATATGGGGTTATCCCATCAAGTGATCTAGATGGCAACCTGTTTACAAGATAAGTGGCAGTAGATACACTTTCTACCCACAAGTAATTAGGTATTTTTTTCTCATTTAACATTGACCTAGTTGTTTCAACAATTAATCTATTTCTCCTCTCTGCCACCCCATTTTGCTAAGGGGTATACCTTGTTGTTATCTCTCTCTTGATTCCTCTTTCCTACAAGAATGTATCAAACTCATTTGAGAAGTAATCACCTCCTCCATCTGACCTTAGTCTCTTAAGGCTTCTCCCTGTTTGCTTCTCAACAAGTGCAAGATACTTTTTAAAGCAACTAAATACTTCAATTTGTGCTTCATAAAGTACAATATAGTCCACATACTGTAATCATCAATGAAAGATACATAATACCTTGATCTAGAAATTGAGGGATCCTTACTTGGTCTCCATACATCTGTATGGACAAGCTCTAGGTAGTCCTCATGCATCTAGCATTTCCTTCAGAAGGGTAACCTGTGTGATTTTCCAAACTGACAAGCACCACATTTATAAATCATGTGTTGCTTGGATACATTAGGTATCCCAAGCACACATTGGTCGCTACATATTTGCTTCAAAGTTCTTTCACCAACATGCCCTAATCTCTTATGCTAGATTTCAAGCTCTGATAGTGTTTGATCTTTGTAGCTATAAACTTCAATATTCCTTGTATCTTCAAGTTCAAAAGTGAATCATCTACCTATCTTTTCTCCTTTGGCAATTCTCTTGAATCCATGTTGGGGATCCTCCACAAATGCTGCACATTGGTTGAACCTGACCTGCAAACCTTTTTCCACAATCTATCCAACACTCATCAAATTCTTGGTAATTGTGGGTATAGAACCCTACTCAACGGATTCCTATTTCCATCAGAGGTCTTAATATTTCCTACTTTAATCATTGAGTGCTTGGTGTCATCACCTGTTTTGACTTGATGCTTATCCTTTGGTTCCTCAAGGTTAGAGAGAAGAGTCACATTGCCTGCCACATGGTTTGAGCATCCTGAGTGAATGTAGAAGAGATGGTCATCATTTATACCTGGTTTTGAAGTCATATTCATAATCAAAAGAGAATCTTCTTACTCCTCTGTGTAGTTGTTGTAATCTTTCCTTGATTTGTAGACTCCTTGGTAGTTGCTATTGTAGTTGTTTTTGTAGTTTTTATTGTATCCTTGATGGTGATTGAATCTTCTTGATTGTGTGTATCCACCTCTTTGATAACCTCTACCTCTCTGATTCTTGAAGTTCCTGTAACACTCATCTGTAGTATGATTTGACAATCCACAAATATTACATGGTGAGGAGTTATAGGGTCTCCCCCTACCTGGCTTACCTCCTCTGCCCCTTCCTCTTGAGGTTCTACCTCTTCCTGCATAGTTGGCTTGGGAGGTAGTTCCTTCATCTTCAACCTTCTTGTTCTTCCCTTTCTCTTTGGACTTACTTTTATCAGTGTATAGGGCAGAAGAGCTATTAGCTCTTGATGAATCTCCATTCTTGTTGAGTTTGGCTTCATGGGTAAATAGTTGCCCCATGAGTGTGGTAAGGTCTCAAATCTGCATGTCCATGTACAAGTCCATGGCAGTTGTGAAGCTCTCCCATTTTTCATCAGCTTTAATTCCATTACTTGTCTTACAATCTGCTCCTCTTCAATTTCTTCTCCTATGCTTGCCAATTGATCAACTAAATCTTTGACTTTGGTCACATACTCTGAGATGCCTTGCTTGGGTTGCTCTCATTGAGTGGTAAAATCAATCCACAATTGGTTCTTCCTAGCCCTTGTGTTGGAAGAGAAATATGAAGAGAATGTTTCCCAAGTCTCTTGGGATGTCTTACAGTTCCTAATATGTGGAAGAAGAAAATCAGAGATTGAGTTAAGCAAGTATGACCTTGCTGATGCATCTTTGGCACACCATGTGTTGAGTCTTTCATGCTCCTCTCTTGTAGGTTGTCCTTTGCTTCTCAATATGGGCATCTCCTCATCTCTTGAGATTTATTCATAAAGGCTTCTTCCTTGCAAGTACATCTTCATTCTCAAGGACCATGCTTGATAGTTGTTCCTGTCCAATTTATCAATGAAAGAAGGAAAGCCATCTCCCATTTTACCTTAGCTTTGCTCTGATACCACTCTTGGGAAAGATGGATGGACACTCCAAGAAATGAGTAGGTACTACCAAATCCTACTTTGTACCAGCCCCGTGTAGCTTTAGAGTTGTGTTGTGGGTCTTCTTAGATTTCCAATGACACTATACAAGTGAATATGTACTTTGGAAATGATGTGAGAAATGATTGAATCAAAATAGACTACTTCCAAGTTGAAGGATTAATGAAAACCTTCTATTTTTGTTCACACACCTGCTGCTTGTTATGCTCAGTGCTACGAGTATAGTAGAAATTAGAAACATTCCTTTTAGATGTATCAAATTAGCTGAGTGAGCTAATGGTTCCAAGTAGAATCACTTAAAATGAATGCACTATACACACAGCAATCAATTTAGTAATTGAATCATTACCCCTGATTTTTTAGGACCTCTGCAGAGTTTGACTAGTGAGTGATTCGATGCGCTTTTCTCCAAATTGGTTGAATGGATTATCTTCAAAATTTTGAGCATGTAGATAACTTGGAGCTGATTCCAACAAGCTATAGAACATTGAAAATGGTAAAGGAATGACTGAGATATGAATAGTACAAGTGGAGTGTTATGAGTGACTATGATAGAGAGATCATAGATAAGCAATGTAGATCTATTGTATAAGAACACAATGTTGTAAAAGAGCATAGGTATGATAATCATAGCCTAATGATGATGAGAAGTGTAGGTTACAATATAGACCTCACTCTCTTACAATCTGGCAATGGAGAACTCGGGAATAGAGTCACACACCCTGCACGTTTTTTGACATCTTTTATAGATGAGATGTTTGAATTCGAATTTGAATCCTCCATTGGCTCTGACTAAAAAAGTAGTCCTCCAATCTAGGAGATATTCCCTCAAATGAATTCATGACTTTTCCAACTAACAAGTCCATGAGTTTGGTGGTGATTACAAATAATCTCTCAAGTAAGAAAAAAATGACTTTTACAAAAGGTAAAGGATAAAAACTTCCTAGCAATGATTTCCATGGAGCTTCAATTGTTCATGAGCTTCTAGCCAAATGTGTAGGCTTGAGCTTTGCACGAACACAAATAAGTACAACATGTCCATTGGGAGGAAGAACAACATTCACAAAGATCCTAGAAAGAGGACAAGCAGGCTAGCGATTAGGAAGAAGAAGGTGAGCATGTCTATACTAAGACTCTCAAAAGATTGAGAAAGACCATAGAGGACATTCATGCCCATAGTCACCTATCTGAGCAAAGGAGTGGGGTCATTTTGGAGCGATTACTTGAGGTAGACAATGTGAACCCCTAGTTTATTGAATCCTTATGCACACTATCCAGAGCAAACAATACAAATCCTTGTGACTTACATCAACCCCCATGACCTCTGTAAATATATCCATTATTGAGAATATTAGCAAAACAATTGAGACTACACTCCACACTCCTCCCCACTCACTCAGGCCTATAATATCACCCTTGAGGATCCTTGAACCCACTCGAGCCACTATCACTAAGTTGCCAGCAACCATAAACCCTCTAATAACCACCATGCCCATGCCTAGATTTGGATTTCATAGCCTTGTGTCGAATACACAAATTTCCTAAACCCACGATAATCCCTTGTATAATACTAGTAATTATGCACCCAAAATATTCTTCTCCAATCTAGTACTCATTCATCCTACATTCACTTCATCTTACATTCACCTACCTATTTTAACATCTACACCCCAACTCCACCCATCCTTTGCTACATTCCCACACCCCCAATATTACTCGTTTCCCTTGATTTTCTTCCTCTTTTTTGTCCATATTCCAACTAAAAACTACATTTTCCTCATTTTTGGAATCCTTTGCTCCTTCACATATGCAACAAGGTCCCCTTTCTTTCCCTCTTGAGCATCACGCTTCAGCACATTTTTTGTCAAGCACCCCAAGCACGACACTACATACCACAACCACCATCTCACTATTCACTATTGACATGATGCACACTAACATGTCTGACCCTATGAACATCAAACCTCCACTTACTGAAGCTCCCCCACCCCTCCACAATGCCACAATCACCAATCCCCCCTCCACCAACATCATCATCACACATTTTTTGTATTTTCCACTACAACTACTCTCCCATTCACATTCCCCTAACAAACAATAGGTTCGACATTGCAATCATGATGGCTACATCGATGATCAATTCAGCCATATTGATAATGATAATTTGTTTTGCCAAGAATACATATTTTTGGCACAAACAAACATCATTCTCTGTAACTAGTTGTTGGGGATGCAAAGGTCATGTGACCTTACCTCCATATTCATGCATATATATATATATATATATATATATATATATATATATATATATGTGTATCATTTATAGAGCATTGCCTCAGAGAGATCATTATGTGGGTTTCAAGGTTCCCATGCATGTGTGTGCATCTCTTCTCTCCTCTCTATCTCTCCCTCCATCTCGTGCTTGCTCCTCTTCTTTGGCACACCAAATCTCTTCATTGGTATTAGAGCTTTCTAAAGGCTCGTGTGCAAGGAGCTTCAATGGAAGTTTAGGGTAGAAGGGATGAATGTGGAGGTTAGCACATCTTGATAGTTTCTCGATATTGTGGCCATAACTCAAGTTAGGAAGCTCAAAGTCATGCGATTTAAATTTTTCTGCATATGTAAGAAAGGAATCACAATGTGAGAGAAGATGGCGGAATCTATTTTGGAGTTTTAGCTCACTAAAAATTCAAAAAACTCAGACATATGTAGAAGACAAATCTACAAATACTTGAACAATTGATCAGTGTTCTGGTTGTACCTCGAGTGTTAGAGATCGTATGGAAGCAACTCAACTTGTTATGCATAGCTTGAGAAAGTAGTTACAATTGCATAAACAAAGAGGGTCCAGATTTAGAGTGCTAGGTCACCAAAAACGCAAAATACAGAGCAATAGTGTTGTAGGTTAAGGTGAAATTGATAGCATATGCTTGTTTTGTGTATATCTTGAGCTATGCACCTTTGATTAACGTGTTTTAAGTATCATTACGTAGCAAATAAAGAGATCTATAGGAATAAAGACTGGAAAACAAACCTTGAAGTTTTGAGCATAAAAAACTCAATATATAGACTATCATATTTTTTGTATGTAACCCTAAAGGTAGTTGATGATTGAAATTATCTTCAAATCTTTTTTGAGCTCTCAATTCAGAGCTTCATTGGTGCAACGATAGTTGGGAGAAGTGCATATGAGCACTTGTGCTTTGCTTTTGCTTTGCATTTGACCATGTATGATCACTCTGGTAGCTCCTCCATATGAGAGTATAGCATGATCTTGTCAAGTATTTGGCATGTGAGATGGCATTGTGATTTACCTTTCAGTTTTATGCCATCACGAGTTTGATTATAGTATTGTCAATGGATGTATAGTGCATTGTGTTCTATATCTTGTTTATGCCACTTGGATATGGCTTAGCTTGTCAGTTGCATAAATTTGATGAGAATTTATTTTGGGTCTTCGTTAGAACTTGTATTTTTGTTTTTGTGTAGGTACATGATCCATGTTGGAACATCAAGCTTATACTATGCTTGAGGTGGTTTTGATCTACATCAAAGGCTATCGCGTCGAAAGAATATCTGTTGGAGAGTTCTTTTATTTATGCTCACTTATTGTACTTTTTTAAAAGATTTTTCTTGAATCTTTTACCATTGTAAAGGCCTTGAGCTTTACATATGTAAAATTATAAAGAGAGAGCCCGAATTCCAAGAATTTGTGGTGGTTGAGTTGCATTCAATCAAGCAATCAATCACTTAAAAGTAGATCAAACTAGATCTTCACTTTTCCTAGATTGTAGGAAAGTGAAATGATTCCCTCCAACAACCATTCCCACCTTCATTTGAATTCAAAATCCACTTCTAGAAGTCGTGGAGCACTTCTAGAGTCTATATAAAGACTTGAAATCACTTGTACAATACATGGAAGCAATTTACATACACTTGTGACCATCATTGTCTTGCTCCTTCAATTCTCTGCATCATCTTCTTCGCCAATAGTAACATTGGAGAGGCTGCTGCTCTCTCTCTACAGAGCTCCCAATTGAGTGCAAGATGGCTTCTTGGAAAGGTATTAGCTTATGCCTATAAGTTTTCATATCATTTGGTGTATCAGGTTGGGAGAACTCCCAGTTTCTATGTCTTAGGGTCAATCTCTACATTTTCCTAAAAAATAGGAGGTGCCACTGTTGAGTGTCTGATTCATTCATATATCATATTTTACTTATTCCTTATAAATTTGTGCATTATATACACTCAACCCCATTTTTATCACTCCCATAAAAGGATTTTGTCTAATTGTAATCACGCTGGTGGCTATGGGAATTTGAAGTTCATTGTCTCTTCCATAGATAGTAAGTTTTTTGAGCTAGTTGATGCATGGACCTATCTGTTTTGTATCGACTCCTTCTCCTTGATACTCCAAAGTACATAGTGCATTTCTTTGCACTTATCACATGCCTATGAGGTCTATTTGAGTCTCCATAAGATCAAGGGTTGTTGGTCTTGTGCTGATTGGTTGGACCAACCTTCGTCGCTTCGAAACGCACTTTTCTACCTCCTACAAGTTTATCCAAGTTCTACATACTAAACTCTATCTCTAACTTTCTATTACCACATATTAGAGGATGGAAGACATGGCAAGAAAATTGGGATGCCCTCGAGACTTTCTTTTCTTCTAGTACCAAAGCAAGAAAAAAGCATCTTTGGAACAAGTTCAAGAAAATGAAGAAGACACCTAAACAAACCATTACAGAGTTTGTTACCAAGGTCAAGGAGATTGCGGATCTGTTAGCATCCAATTGAGAGCTGATTGAAGAAGAGGCTATCATGAGACAAATTCTTAATGGCATTCGAAGTGATAAGCCATTGCAATCCTTCACAGTGGCTTATGATATCATCATGGATGTGTAGACTCCAGACTTCAACATCTTTCTTGGACAACTCCTCAATCAAGACGCCAACAATAGCATAAAAGAAGGTAACTCCTATCATGGTAATTCAACTAGTGCTCTATATGCAGATAAGAAGGACAAGAAGCTGAAAGGCAAGAAGAAGAAAGAAGATGAAGAAGAGACTTCCCAAGCCAACTTCGCAAGCAAAAGCAAGTGGAAAGGGAAGAAGAAAGGACCAAAGCAAGACAAAAGGTCAGAATGTTCAACCTTATGCCATTTTTGATAAGACCAACCACACCACTCAAAATTGTTGGTTCAATGGGAAGACCCAGAAAGGAAGTGGAAGAGGTGGATATGGAAGCAATAGAGTCCGAGGTGGACACAACTTCAACAATAACAATAGAGGCTATAATAGAATCGACTTCAACAATTACTCAGAAGATCAACCACATGAAGACTCATTGCTTCTCATGGATCTAAGCCACAAATAAGTTAAAGAAGATGATCATTTGTTCTTCATAGATTTAGGATGTTCGAATCATGTTGCAGGCAACATTGCTCTTCTATCTGATTTGGAAAGTCCAAAGCATAGACATGAAGAACAAACAGGGGATGATACAAAGCACAATGTGGAGAATATTGGTAATGTCAAAGCTTCCAATGGCAATACAAACATTCTAAGTAAGGTTCTCTATGTACCCACTATCACGAAAACCTAATAAGTGTAGGCTAAATAGGTGAAAAAGGCTTGCAAGTTAGGTTCACCCAACATGGAGCTTTTGTGGAAGATCCATGTCAAGGATTCAAGAAGATAGCCAGAGGTGAAAAGCATGGTAGGCTCTTTACTTTTGAAGTAGGAGAAACCAGGAACATAGTGTTGGAACAGAACAATCACAAATTGATGATTACAAAGAGTTTGGAGCAAGTCTATAATCAGATTGAAGTTCAAGAAGTCACTTGAGGAAGTGAAGAGATCTCAGAAGTGAAGCCTGTATACATATGTATATTACAGTTGGAAATTCTTGTAATTTGAGTATAGATAATCCTAAGACATGAGAGAGTCATTAGAAAACAAGTGTCATAGAGATAGATGTGAAGAGAGTTATCTTCAGAAAATAGCGATGCATATTTCATAGATTTCTCTCAGTCTGATCATGTGGATCAGAAATCCTTTTGTACAAATCTAATTTGGAAGTTATTGAAGCTATGTTCAAAGTTTCATGATCTAATTCCTTTCATGCTGTGAGTATGATCAATAGGAACATTTGTATGTAAAGTCTGCAGAAAGTCGCGCACTTTTTCGTGTCAATGTTTTGCTTAGATCTCAGTGCACAGTGTAAAGTTTTTAATAAGTGAGTACTCAAAATCTAAGTTAGAAGATAAGAAAGCTATGGCTAAAAGCATTTAGCAAAACAGGATCTGTGCTGTGAGAAATCAACTTAAGAAGTTGACTATGTCGAAGTCGTCATTTCTAGAAGACAGTTTCTGACACACTTTTGATCTAAGTGATCAAATTAGAAATCTAATAGTTCTTTTGAAGAAAGGTAGCATGGATATGTGAGTATCATTTGAATGATTAAAATCGAAGTAATACGAAGAGATTGAAGTCTATTTCTGAAGTAGACTCTTGAAGATGAAGAGAGGCTCATACAAAAAAGTATTTCTTAATATATGTGAAAGATAATTTGAAGTTTGTGTAAAGTCTGATCTATTCTTGATATAGAGAAGTTCTTAAGTCAAGATAAATCGAACATTTGGGGATTAAAAGGTCTCCAACAGTGGTATCAGAGTTGAAGGTGCAATACAAGTGAAGTAAAGAGCATTGGAAGTCCTGACTATTGCAGACATTGAAGTTCTTTCAAATTAAAGGAGCACAGGATCAAAGTTTGAAAGAGAACCTGAAGGAGAATCAAGTACGAGTTCAAAGGATCAAGAAGGATTGAAGCTTCATATCAAAGGTACACTTTATTATCATAAATCATAGTAATTGCACACACACAAGATCAAAGATGGGAGAAAGCTTGTAGATTGATAAGCTAGATAGGGAGAACTATCCAACTTGGTCTATGAGGATGGAGGCACACCTCATGAGCAAAGATTTGATGGCATTCATTACAGGAGAAGAAGAAAAGCCTGAGTTTGAAGATCCTAGTGTTCCAACTAGGGAGGAACTTGCAGGTTTGAAGAATTGGATGAAAAAGGATGCTCAAGCTAGGAGCATCATTTACATGGCTGTAAATGATTATCTTCTTCCTCACATCAGAGGATTAGAAACTGCAACAGATGTGTGGAATGCTTTGGAAGAGCATTTCCAAAATACAACCAAGTCAAGGAAGTCTTCATTATGTTCAAAGTTTACAACCTTCAAGAAGAAGAGCTCACAATCAATTTCTGATTATGTGGCAAGGATGAAGGATATTGCAGATAGCTTGGGAGCAGTAGATGAAGACATTCAAGAGGATAATTTGGTAAGGTGAATACTTACAGGTCTGAGAGTAGATGAGAAGTGGAAGCCTTTCATATTGTCCATAGAATTGTCACTTGATCACTTTACTCCTGATCTTAATCAATTGCTAGGACACATGCTAACTTTTGAACAGGACATTAAAGGAGACAATGATAGGAGTGCAAGTCAAGCTATGTACTCCAAGGACAAGAAAAATAATGGCAAAGGGAAGTAGTTAACTGATGATGAAGGATCTTCAAGTCAAGCTAACTTTACAATAGGGAAGATGAACTTCAGAGGTAAAGGAAGAGGAGGTAAGAACAAAGATAATACTAAAGCTTGTTGGATTTGTGGCAGAACCAATCATTTGGCAAATGATTGTTGGTATAACAATCAAAATGGAGGAAATAATAATCAGAGTTTTAATCAAAGAGGTAGAGGAGGCAGAAATCAAAGAGGCAACTTCATAGGAAGAGGTGGTAGGACATCATATGCTAGAGGAGGTGGAAGAAGTTTTCAATCTCAGTCCTACAACAACAATTATTATAATTATGCATCAGATCAGAAGGATGACATGCCTCTCATCTTGAATGCAACTCATGAAGCAGTAGGAGAAGATCAAAGGGTGTTTTATATTGACTCAAGATGTAGTAATCATTTGAGTGCCAATATATCATTGATGACTGATATGGAAGCAAAGGTGAATGGACATACAGTTCAAACAGGTGACAACACTAAGCATAAAGTGGAAAGCATTGGATCAGTGAAGACAAAGAATGGAAGTACACTCTTGAGCAAGGTACTTTATGTTCCTACTATTCCTAAAAATTTGATAATTGTAGGGCAAATTGTGGAGAAGGGATATGAAGTCAGATTCACAAATGATGGTGTTTATGTGCAAGATCCAAATTAGGGATATAGAAATATCATTGCAAGTAAAAAGGAAGGAAGGTTGTTTACTCTCAAAGTCCAAGGTAATGTGGGACATGCTTTGTTTACTTATGGAAGTCAAAAGATGTGTGAGTTAGACCTATGGCATAAAAGGCTAGGTCATTTCAATGAGAGAGCCATAAAGGAAATGTCAAGGAATGATGTGGTGCTTGGTTTGCCAAAAGTTGAAGGGCAACACATGGTGTACAAGTGTGAAGCTTGTCAAAAGCACACAAAAGTTTATACAATAAATCAGGATATAAGTATTCAAATATGCTTGAATTGATTGATACAGATGTGTGGGGTCCTTCAAGGGACTATAGCATAAATGGATCTAGATATTATGTGTTGTTTGTTGATGATGCAACCAGATGGATTACTTTATATGTAATCAAGGACAAATCAGAGCTCAAGAGAGATTTGTATGGCCTAAGCAAGCTCGAAGAGCATGGAATTACATGCTTGTTAAGTTCTTGAATGAATGTGGATTTCAAGCATCAAAGGGAGATAGTAGCTTGCTAGTGAAAGCAAGTGAAAATGGATACATTTACATGTGTATTTATGTTGATGATATTATTGTCACAGGTACAGATGCTCAAGGGATCAATGAGCTTAAGAAACAAATAGAGAAGGAGTTTAAGATAAGTGATTTAGGAAACTTATCTTATTTCTTAGGAATGCAGATTGTATATACTCAACATGGAGTATATGTTACACAAGAAAGATACTTGAAGAATCTTTTGGTCAAATTCAACATGGAGGATTGCAAGCCTTCAAGCACACCATTGGAGGTAAATCATAAGTTGAGCAGGTATGGAGGTGAAGAATTCAATGATATGAAGAAATATCAGAGTTTGGTAGGTAGTCTAATCTATGCTACCTTGACAAGGCCAGATCTATCATATGCAGTAGGTGTGTTATCACAATTCATGCATTGTCCAAAGAAGACTCATTGGATTGCAGCTCAAAGGGTACTCAGATATATCAAAGGAACTCTAAGTGAAGGTCTATATTATGGGTTTACTTCTGATACAAGAATCAAAGTGTTTAGTTATGCAGATTGGGCAGGTGATTCAGATGATAGAAGATCTACTCATGGGTATCTCTGTTATATTGGAGATAAATTAGTTTCTTGGTGCTCAAAGAAGCAACATACAGTTGCTTTTTCATCTACAAAAGCTGAGTATAAAGGAATGGTAGAAGCTGCAAAAGAAGTAATATGGTTAAAGACCTTATTGAAGAGTTTTGGAACTGATCAGAGTACTCCAATTATTTTTGGAGATAATATGAGTTCATTGTATTTGGCAGCTAACCCTGTTTTCCATGCCAGGACTAAGCATATAGAGATTCAGTATCATTTGTTAAGAGAAAAGGTACTTGATAAAGAGATTGAAGTGTTGTATACTCCAACAAAAGAACAACTTGTAGATATGTTAACAAAAAGCTTGGATGGACCTAAGCTATAGAGATTCAAAGAGATGGCACGAGTGAAGAAGAATGGAATAATCACAATTAGTGATTGAGGGGGAGCTGTTGGAACAGAACAATCACAAATTGATGATTACAAAGAGTTTGGAGCAAGTCTATAATAAGATTGAAGTTCAAGAAGTCACTTGAGGAAGTGAAGAGATCTTAGAAGTGAAGCCTGTATACATATGTATATTACAGTTAGAAATTCTTGTAATTTGAGTATAGATAATCCTTAGGATGATAAGGAATAATGTAATAGACACGGGATAACTCTAGAACCATATGTATATAAGTAAATGGTGTAAAGAAATACATGAGAGAGTCATTAGAAAACAAGTGTCATAGAGATAGATGTGAAGAGAGTTATCTTCAGAAAATAGCGACGAGTATTTTGTAGATTTCTCTTAGTCTGATCATGTGGATCAGAAATCCTTTTGTACACATCTAATTTGGAAGTTAATGAAGCTATGTTCAAAGTTTCATGATCTAAGTCCTTTCATGCTGTGAGTATGATCAATAGGAACATTTGTATGTAAACTCTGCAAAAAGACTTCTCAGAGTCGCACACTTTTTCGTGTCAATGTTTTGCTTAGATCTCAGTGCACAGTGTAAATTTTTTAATAAGCGGCACTCAAAATCTAAGTTAGAAGATAAGAAGCTATGGCTAAAAGCATTTAGCAAAAAGGGATCTGTGCTGTGAGAAATCAACTTAAGAAGTTGACTATGTCGAAGTCGTCATTTCTAGAAGACAGTTTCTGACACAAGTTTGATCTAAGTGATCAAATTAGAAATCTAACAATCCTTTCGAAGAACTAATACTCAATATAGTTGCGCAAAGGTGGCATGGATATGTGAGTATCATTTGAATGATTAAAATCAAAGTAATACAAAGAGATTGAAGTCTATTTTTGAAGGAGACTCTTGAAGATGAAGAGAGCTTCATACAGAAAAGTATTTCTTAATAGATGTGAAAGATAATTTGAAGTTTGTGTAAATTTTGATCTATTCTTGATATAGAGAAGTTCTTAAGTCAAGATAAATCGAACATTTGGAGATTAAAAGGTCTCCAACACATAGCTCTATTCCACTTTGGGTCTCAAACCCTAAGTGAGCTTGAAGTGTGGCATAAGAGACTTGCTCATGTGAATGGAAAAACCTTGAAGGATATATGCGGGGATCAAAGTGTTCTAGGACTACCAAACATATCAAAGCAACAAATGATCAACAAGTGTGATGCATGTCAGATTGGGAAGGCACAAAGACAACCATTCAACCACAAAGGCTACATCCACAACAATTTATTGGACTTAGTACATACAGATGTATGGGGACCAAGTCAAGAACCTTCATTGGCAGGATCAAGGTATTATGTCTCATTTATTTACAACCATAGTACGCGGACTGTTCTATACTTTATCAAGAGTAAGAATGAAGTGTTTGATTGCTTCAAGAGTATCTAGCACATGTGGAGAATCATACTGGTAGATCACTCAAGAAGTTGAGACCTGATGGAGGGGGAGAATACTTCTCCAAAGATTTTGATGAGTTCTTGCACAAAAGTATCAAAAGGGAAGTGACTACTAGGTACTCTCCTCAACTAAGTGGAATTGCAGAGAGGACAAACAAGAGATTGGTTGGATCAGCTAGAACAATGCTTGAAAAGAAGAAGTTGCCACATTATCTATGGGCAGAAGCTATTTCAATTGTTGTGTACCTTGTCAATAGACTACCATCCAAATCACTTCAAGGTATGACTCCTTATGAAGCATGGCATGGAAGAAAACCTAGTCTTGGACATTACAAGGTGATTGGTTGTTTAGCTTATCTTCATGTACCATCACAAATAAGAGGTAAGCCAGATGAAAGGGCAACAAAGGTAGTGTTTATTGGATATGATTCAACTCAGATGGGTTAGAGATTCTATAATCCTTCAACCAAGCAATTCACTACAAGTAGAGATGTTGTGTTTGAAGAACACAAGTCTTGGTATGATGAAGACAAACAAAAGGTAACTCTACCATGTGATCTTGATTCTGATTCTAATCGATTAGGAAGTAGGCATAATACATAGGTCCAAGATCTAAGAAGTGATACAGACAATGACCAAGATGAAAGAGAAAAGGATTACAAACTATGGAAGTCAAGAGGAAAAGCAGAGATGCAAGAGGTTGGAGAATGTTCCAAACAAGCACCTAGAAGATTAGCAAGAGAGAAGAAACAGCCAGAGAGGTATGGATATGATTCCACATTTGTTACGAAGCATTCAATCTACTTGTCAAAAGATTCAATTTCAAAGGAACCCTTAACCTATGAAGAGGCAAAGGGAAAACCTAATTGGGAAAAGGCCATGTAAGAAGAAATGGACGCATTGAAGGAGATGGACACTTGGGATTTGGTTCCAATGTCATCCAATCAAAAGATAATTTGTTGCAGATGGGTATATAAAGTTAAAAGAAATTCAGATGGATCAGTTTGTAGGTACAAGGCAATATTAGGTTCCAAAGGATGCTCTCAAACTTATGGTATAGACTATGAGGAAACATTCTCACCCATTGCAAAGATGACTACAATCATTGATAAGTGTAGTTGCTGCAAGGAATTGGAGACTCCTCCAACTTGATGTGAAAAAATGCATTCTTAAATGGTTGGATAAGTGAAGAGGTATACATATCACAACCACCAGGTTTTGAAAACCATAATCATCCATCTTATGTTTGTAGACTTAAGAAAGAATTTTATGGATTGAAACAAGCTCCTAGAGCTTGGAATTATAGTTGGTTACATATCTTCAAGATCAAGGATTCAAACCTAGCAGCTTAGATCCTTCTCTATTCATAAAAAAGGGATCATGATGAGGTTATCTATGTGTATATGTAGATGATATTATGGTGATAGGTGATGATCTAAATGGCATTCAAAGCATCAAGAGACACATGCAAGAGGAGTTCAAAATCAGTGACCTAGGTGAGCTCACATATTTCCTAGGTATGCAGGTGATATACACAGATGAAGGAATGTATTTGACTCAGAGAAGTTACATTCAAGATCATCTTCTCAAGTTCAAAATGGAGAACACAAAACCTACAGGTACACCTTTGGATGAATATTCATGCACTCACCGCGAAGACCACACATGGATGCAGCTAAGAGAGTACTTAAGTATCTCAAAGGTACAATCAATGAAGGTATATTCTATCCTTACTCTTCAGATTTGGATATCCAAATCTATTCAAATGCAGATTGGGTAGGAGCTAAGGATGATAGAAGAAGTACTTCTGCTTACTTAGCATTTACAGGTTCAAAGCTAGTGTCAGGGAGTTCCAAAAATCAACCAACAGTTGCTTTATCCTAAAATTAAGCAAAGTACGAAGGCTTGACCATATCAACTCAAGAGGCAATATGGTTAAAGGCATTGTATATAGATTTGGGACTTGTGAGTTCCAAACCTCACATATTTGGAGATAATGTAAGTTCCATGCATCTGGTGGAAAACCCTATTTTCCATGCAAGAACCAAACACATAGAGGTGCATTACCACTTCATCAAGGAGAAGCTCATGGCAAAGGAGATTGACATTTCTTTTGTTCCAACTGAAAAACAAGTAGTAGATATGATGAGGAAGGCACTTGATGGAATAATGCTTTGTAGATTCAAAGCTATGGCAAGTATTCAACCTATTAGAGAATGAAGACTCAAGAATATTTTAGCTTGAGGGGGAGCTATTGGAACATCAAGCTTACACTATGCTTGAGGTTGGATTTGATCTACATCAAAGTCTATTGCGTCGAATGAATATCCGTTGGAGAGTTTTTTTATTTATGCTCACTTATTGTACGTTTTTTTTAAATCATGGATCTTTCACCATTGTAAAAGCTTTGATATTTACACATGTAAAATTATAAAGAGAGAGCCCAAATTTCACGCATTTGCGGTGGTTGAGTTGCATTCAATCAAGCAATCAATCACCTAAAAGTAGATCAAACTAGATCTTCACTTTTCCTAGATTGTAGGAAAGTGAATTGATTCCCTCCAACAACCATTCCCACCTTCATTTGAATTCAAAATCCACTTCTAGAAGTCGTGGAGCACTTCTAGAGTCTATATAAAGACTTGAAATCACTTGTACAATACATGGAAGCAATATACATACACTTGTGACCATCATTGTCTTGCTCATTCAATTCTCTACATCATCTTCTTCACCAACAGTAATCTTGCAGGGGCTGCTGCTCTCTCTACAGAGCTCCAAATTGAGTGCAAGTTGGCTCGTTGGAAAGGTGTTACTGTCTGATTTATGGTATAAATTTTCATAGCATTTGTTTTAGTAGATTGGGATAAAGCTTAGTTTTTCTGTCTCCGAGTCAATCTCTGCGTATTCCTGAAAAAAATAGGAGGTACCAATGTTGAGTGTCTGATTCATTCCTATAGCATATTTTATGTCACTAGTCTTTTGGTAGCTGTATTTGCCATTATCTATGGTTGGATCAATGATAGGTGGTGATAAATTACTCTTTCTTCTTCTACTATTGGTATCTTCTTTGATTGCTCAATTTAGAGGGGATACTCTATCTAATGTTTCTCCATGATTTTTTCACATCTACTTGGTCAATTTGGAGACTTGGTGAGCAATGGATTTATGTGCATGCTAGATGCATGTTTATGTAAAAGGTAGCTCACATGGTCTCTTCTCAAATGAGATATTTGTGATGTGCATTATGCATATGGATATGCAGGTGTGATCTTGTTGGTGATAGAGTATTATTTCTTGTCTCTTCTTATATTTCTAGTCTCTTGGATTGCTAGCATGTGTTTTCTCAGTTTGATAGCACCGACTTTCTGCGATGGAAAGCTCAGATGTGGCATACATTGGTTCGTGTAAGGTTACACATGTATATGCATAGAGATGCATAGAGGCCTCGTGACATGCAGACAATGTATGGATGGATATGGATGCATTGGCTAGCTCCACTATCTGATTATAGCTTGTGGATTCTATATATGAGCTTGTGATGTATGTGGAGATGAGTAGTGCATTATGGCAGAGACTACATGATATGTATGCTAGTCCATTGACTTGTGTGAGATGTAGATCACATCCACAACTTTGATGTCGACATTGTGGTCATGAGGGCCATATTCTAGGATGTTGCTTCACGTAGATGCAATGATGATGTCAAAAATAGGCACATGATGTAGGTCAAGTAGTGGTTTCTGGATAGTCTATGGTAGTTGATTATGCTAGTGATGGTGCTATCACATTATCCTATGGTTCATCTCAAGATTCCTCTTATTCATTGGATAGCATACATATGGCTTGGTTGATGGGGGAAGTATCTCAACCCCTAAGCAACGATGAAGCGCAAATGACCTCCACAGGTATCCTTCTTTGACCTCTACACACCAAAAGTGCTCTTACTCAGAGCTTATGCAGAGAACTCCAGTGAGCTTTTGTAGACCTGTAGTAGACACCAAGAGCTTTCCAAAAAAACAAATTTTACTTCAAATGAATGCTTACACAAAGAGAAACAATGTCTACAACATGAGCTAGTTGAATGCTCACAACTGCTAGTCAAGCAGAGACCTCACTTCACTCCAGCAAACTTTTCTCAGAGATTATACAGAGAATAAATCTCAAACTTGAGTTAACTTTAGAGCACTCTAATAGCTACCCAATGACACCAAAATCATAGCAAATGGATAACAGAAAGGGAGAACCAGCCCTTACAACAGAGAGCAAAATATTTCCAACAAAGCCTACACACCAAGAGAGATATCAATCACACAACTTCACTAAAATGAATGTTGCTCCTAGATTACTCAAAGAATGCTCCAGAGAATTTGTGAGCATAAACTAGACTCTAGTATCTATCCAATGAGACAAGAATTACATCAAATGGATACAATATGAGGGAGAACCAATGCTAACAACGCAGGGGTAGAGAGTTGCAACACTGCCTGCGCACACACATAGATATGCCTACTAAAAGAAAACAAACAAGAAAGCAAGGGGCTAGCTTAAGCAAGGGGCTTGCTTATCACAACTCTAGAACTTAGTGCTCACTTTACGTGAGCTAAAACTCCAAGAAGATGGCCCAAAAGAAGTTGGGATACATGCTCCTTTTATAGTGAGAAGTCTGCCCCTAAAATCTGGAACTACCTTTCCAAATCAGCCTCCTAACTTGGAGGATTTAGTTGAGATGAATTGGGGAGTGGTTGAGTGACTTTTTTTTATGGAATCTCGTGGCTTTTGGCTTCCTTTGATTGCTCCATATGTCCATAAAAGATTCCCCACGAATTTGTAGCTTGAAGCTTGACTTTTAACACTCCCCCTCAAGCTTCAATTCTTCATCCTCATCCAAACTCCTTCATGTTGATGCATTGCTTGAATTTTGAAATCTTCATTCCATCCAAAGCCTTTGTAAACATGTCGGCAACTTGGTCCTTGGTACCATTATGATGTACTGAAACTTCCTTGGATATCACCTTTTCCCTTATGAAGTGATAGTGCACTTCAATATGCTTAGTTCTAGCATGATAGACAGGATTCGATGCTAGATGAATGCTACTCATGTTGTCACAAAAAATTGGATATGTGTCAACCTGCAAATTAAGCTCCATAAATAACTTATTAATCCACATTAGCTCACATGTGACTTGAGCCAAAGCTCTATACTCAGCCTCGGTGGAAGATAATGCCACCGTGGGTTGCTTCTTTGAAATCCATGAGATGATCTTGCTATCTAGCATGACTAGGTAACCACTTGTACTTCTTCTATCCTCCTTGGAACCGGCCCAATCGGCATTTGAATAAGCTTTGACCTGCATATCATCATCAAATGAATAGAACAATCCTTCATTTCTAGTGGCCTTGAGATATCGTAACATTCTTCTTGCAGCTTGCAAGTGTGTAGTCCTTGGACTATGCATAAATTGTGATAATACTCCAACTCCATATGCTATGTCAGGCCTAGTTATTGTGGCATAATTGAAAGAGCCTACAATAGATCGATACAAAGTTACATCCTCTAATGGCTCTCCATCAATGGAGCTTAGCTTTATATTAACTTCCATGCGATTTGAAATAGGCTTGCAATGTAGCATCCCAAACCTCTCAAGTAGGTCTAGAATATACTTCCTTTGTATGAGCATAATACCTTCTTCTTTGTATACAACTTCAATGCCAAGAAAATACCTAAGATCTCCAAGATCAGATATCCTAAACTCCTTTCCAAGCTTTGCATTGATCTCCTCAATGCCCTTTGTATCATTACTTGTAATGATAAGATCATCTACATACACACACATGTAGACTACAAGTTCTCCTCTTTGTTTGATGAAGAGAGATGGATCCGCCTTGCATTGATTGTAACCACATTTGATCAAATAGTCCACCAATCTTTGGTTCCAAGCCCTTGGAGCTTGCTTTAGGCCATAAAGTGCCTTCTTCAACCTACAAACATGATGTGGAAACTCTTTATGAACAAAACCTAGTGGTTGCTCCATGTATACCTCTTCTTCCAAGTCTCGATTGAGAAAGGCATTCTTGATATCCAATTGGAAAAGCTTCCATCCTTTGCTAACAGCCATTGCAATGAGTGTCCTAATGGTACTCATCTTTGCCACGGGGCTGAATGTCTCTTCAAAGTCCACTCCATAGGTTTGTGCAAAGCCCTTGGCCACCAATCTTGCTTTGAACCTAGAAATAGATCCATCTGAATTCCTCTTTACTTTATACACCCACTTATTACCTATTACCTTCATGTTCTCCTTCTTGGGCACTAGAGTCCATGTTTGATTTTCCTCAAGTGCGTCGATCTCTTCTTGCATTGCCTCTTTCCATTCGGTGTACCTGCTTGCATCTTCATAGCAATTGGGCTCATGATCTTCTACTACTTTGTTCATATATGCATAATGCGTTGCCATGTATGAATCATAAGTAAACCTTTGAGTTGGATACTTAACTCTAGAAGACTTCCTTTCTTCACCTTTTGGAGGAATAAACCTCCTTTGCCTTGGGAACTTGATCTCTTTCTTTGGCGTGGCTTCTTTCTCCATCATGTGTCCTTCATCATCTTCAACTTCATTACCTTCTTCATCCAACTCCACCAATGTTGCTTTGCTTTTGTTGATTGATTGTGCTTCATAGCTTGATGAAGATCTCCCCCTCCATGGTGAGTTCATGCTTGAACTATCTTCATTGATGAAACACCTTGGGCCGCTTAGCTCTAGGTCGATTTGTTGTTCATCATCTCTATGCTTTTCTTCTTCATAGTCCTGCATACAATCATACTTCTTATACCAAGGGAGTAGCTCATCAAATGCTACATCCCTTGATATCCTCAAGTCCTTTGTGTTTGGGTTGAAGCACCTGTAACCTTTATGATCATTTGAATATCCTAGAAACACACACTTTTCTGCCTTTGGTTGTAGCTTGTGCCTCAATTCACTTGGCACATGTACATAACAAGTACATCCAAATATCTTCAGATGGGAAAGATCAGGTTTCTTACCATAATAGGCTTGATATGGTATCAAGCCATGGATCCCTAAGTTAGGAGCCCTATTCATTAGATACACGGCGGTATTTGCTGCATCACTCCAAAACATGTTAGGTACATTCATCTCATTAAGCATTGCTCTAGCGATCTCGGCAATGTATCTATTCTTTCTATCTGCTACTCCATTTCGTTGGGGTGTGTACCTGCATGTTACTTGCCTCTTGATGCCTTGATCTATTAAAAAATCAGAAAACTCATTGGAGAAATATTCTCCCCCTCCATCGGACCTTAGCTTCTTGATATATGTACCTGTTTCCTTTTCTACCATTGCCTTGAATGCTTTGAAACATGTAAACACATCTGATTTGTTTTTGATGAAATAAACCCAAACCATCCTTGTGCAATCATCTATAAAAGTGACAAAGTACTTGTTACCTCCAATGGATTGCTCTTTGGTTGGCCCCCACACATCTGTATGTATCAACTCCAAATGATTCAGTGTTTCTTCAAGGCATGCATCAGTATTATTTGTACCTGAATACCAAGTACTTTTCTCATCAAATGTGACATCCTTTGATACAAGAAATTTCTTCGTGGATGGACTCCACAACTTGTATCCCATTTGCTTATGATCATAACCGATGAACATATATTTTTGAGTCTTTGGTTCCAACTTATGCCTTAATTGAGAAGGAACATAAGCATAGGCTAAGCAACCAAATACTTTGCAATGATCTAATGTAGGTCTCTTAGCTTCATATGGTGTCATACCCTACAAAGCTTTACATGGTAGCCTATTAACCAAGTATGTGGCTATATTTATAGTCTCATCCCACAAATAATTAGGGAAATTCTTTTCTTTCATCATTGATCTTGCAAACTCAACAAGAGTTCTATTTCTCCTTTCTGCTACACCATTTTGTTGAGGAGAGCACCTGCAAGAAACTTCTCTCTTTATACCTGCATTCCATAAATAATCACTAAATTCATTTGAGAAATACTCTCCCCCTCCATTTGATCTTAACCTCTTCAATTTGTCTTGTAATTCTTTCTACATATGCATGATAGTGTTTAAATGTACTAAACACTTTTGACTTGTCTTTGATCACATAAATAATGATCAACCTGGTAGCATCATCAACATATATGAAATATGTTGCAGAGAAAAGAGGCACAAAAGAGGAGCCACAAAATTTTCAAATTAATGGGCATAAAATTTCTTCTTCAAAATTCTAGGAGACTCCTCGAAACTATGTAAATGCACTAGAGGAGTCCTCTAGGTTTCAAGGATAAAAGGTATCCAGAGTATGTATGTAAGCTCAAGAGAGCTTTGTATGGTTTGAAGCAGGCCCCAAGGGCATGGAATTATAGACTTGTGAAGTTCTTGAAAGAGCTTGGTTTCCAAGTGTCTAAGGCAGATAGTAGCTTGCTTGTTAAAGCAAGTGATGATGGGTTCATTTACATGTGCATATATGTTGATGACATAATTCTTATAGGTACAGATGAAAAGGGCATACAAAGTCTTAAGAATCAAATGGGGAATCCATCTATCTCATGGAGTTAGGAGACATATGAGCTATGAGTTTCATTTGATAGAATAACTCCTAAATTGGAGGAATTGAAGGGGTTTGGAGTGCAGAAGAAGAGGAAGGAGGAGATGGAACGAGAGAGAAGAGAGGAGAGACGCGCGGATATGCGTGGGAGCCTCGAAACCCACATAATGAACTCTCTTGAGGCAATGCTCTATATATGATGTATATATATGAATATGGGGGTAAGGTCACATGACCCTTACATCCCCAACAATCTCCCACTTAAGGGTCAATGTGACCATAAGTGGTAACATATACAAAGAATGATGTAGGACTATACAATAATGTACAGGAAGAGTCCGGATCTCTACCCATACCAGATCAGCCTACACCAACCGCCTCGAACAAGGTGTATCCATGCACCTCAAACTGCTCTAGACTCATATCAACAAGAGCCGAGCTCATATATGACTGACGCAAGAACTGATGAAGTTCCTGCAAAGCTCCCACTCGCTCTATGCCTGTGTCAATCATCGAACGACTGACAACTCCAAGTGCAAATGCTCCAATAGCAACTGCAATGTCTGCTCTCGAGCATAACAACTCGTACATCAGACTCCCGAATGCTGACGAAACCTGTGCTATCCTGGCTAGCCTAAGTATGCCAGCCATGCCTGTATCCAAGGCATCCAAAGCACCATCATCAAGACCAACATGTCCTGAAATATCTGTGTCAACATCTGGCATGAGCGAATCCAAGAATGACTGCATAACTGCTGACTCCTCAGCATCTAAATCAGCCATGCTCACAACCAAGGATGTATCTCGCTGTGCATCCTGAGAGCTAATATGCTCTACCATACACTGTATACCATGAGAGCTATCATGCTCTACCAAACCAAGTGTATCATCATGCTCCACATGAGCTAACTGCACAACATCAACACCAAGATCAAACTGATGATCACACTCTAACCGAGTATCATCATAATGCTCTGCATGAGCATCCATATCATGCTCTAAAGCATCCAAATGATCATCCAAAGTGTGCTCTATAAGAGCATCCATATGATCAAAACAATCATGCTCTCCATAAGCATCATGAACATCCAAAACATGCTCTACATATGCATCTATTTGAGCATCTGAATCCTGCCATACATGTGCATCATGAATGTCAATAGACCTATCTGTAGGTAGATAAAATGAGACATGACGAGTCTCACATCGCACATAAGGCTGAACTCCCACTGAGACGAGACTATCTCTCACATGAAGTACCTGCAGTGGATACATGTGCCCAATCCTAGCACCTCTGACAAGCATAAGCTGTCCCAACTGCAACTGAAAATGATGCTCACCAAGGAATGCATAATATCTGCTCTCCTGTAACTGGCTAACTGAAATCAAGCTCATAGGGAATGAAGGCACATAGCGTACATGTCTGAGTATAAGTGATGCTCCACTAGGTAGCATAAGACATACATCTCTTGCACCCTCAATATCATATATCGTACCATCAGGCAACTGCACACATCCACGACTCTCACCTGAGAATCGATAAAACCACTCACGATATGGAGTAACATGAAAACTGGCTAATGCATCAAGCAACCAAGCCATATGTGTGCCATCCAATGAATAAGAGGAATCCAAAGATGAACCATAGGAGAAAGTGATATCACCATCACTGGCATAATCAACTGCCATAGACTCTCCTGAAACTACTACCTGACCTGCATCACATGCATATCTCTGACGTCGTCGTCGCATCCGCCTGAAGCAACGTCGTCGAATATGGCCCTCATGACCACAATGCCAACATCGAAGTCGTCGATGTGATCTATGTCTCACATGAGTCAATGGACTCGCATACATATCATGTAGTCTCTGCCATAATGCACTACTCGTCTCCTCATACATAACAGACTCATATATAGAATCCACAAGCTGTAATCGGATAGTGGAGCTGGCCAATGCATCCATATCCATCCATACGTGGCCGGGCATGTCACGAGGCCTCTGTGCATCTCTATGCACATACACGTGTAACCCTGCACGAACCAATGTATGCCACATCTGAGCTTTCCATCTCGGAAAGTCAGTGCCATCAAATCGAGAAGACACCATGCTGACAATCCAATAGACTAGCAATATAACAAGAGACTAGAAACAATACTCTATCCTGAATAGGATCACACCTGCATATCCATATGCATAAGTCATATCACAAATGTCTCGATGGAGAAGGAACTATGTGAACCACCTGTCACATAACCATGCATCTAGCATGCATATAAAACCATGAGCATAAGCCTGCTCACCAAGTCTCCAAAGGGACCAAATAGATGTGAAAGAATCCTGGGAAAAATTCGACAGAGTATCCCCTGAAAACTGAGCAATCAAACAAGATAACCAATCAGCAAAGAACAATGAATAATCTGTCACCACCTGTCACTGATATAAATCAAGAGGATAATGGCAACTACATGTGCCAAAAAACTAATGGCGATACACGCCAATACAATGGCAATACAACTCCCACTCAAGAATAAATCCTGCAAGATGGTCCAACTTGTCACAAACAACCTGTGACCAAGTCCAAGTGAATGGAGATAGTCAATGATCCAAAGCTATCGCAAAAGCTTCAAGATCCACTAGAGTTCTCTTCTAGCATAAAAGCTGTCGAAATTTCGGCAGCATCTCCTTTGTAAAATGGACTCTAGAACCAAAATAACCATGTGGGAATCACCATCCACATATGCCAAGAATCACACTGGCAAATATATATCAATCAATGACCAAATGCTAATAACGGTGACAAACAAACGTGTAATTGAGGCTCCAATCTGGATCATGTACCTGCAAAGAAAACAAAAGATACAAGTACCAAACAAGATCCAAAATCAACTCTCATAAAAGTATGTGCAATCGGCAAGTAAATCCATAACCAAGTGGCATAAGCAAGATGTAGACCACAATGCCACTATACATCCATGATCGAACTCATGATGACATAAACCTCAAAAAGAGTATACCACAATGTCATCTTACATGCCAAACGCGTGACAAGATCATGCTCTACTCTCATATGGAGGAGCTACCACAATGATCATACATGTACAATGTCTTGAAGCTCTGAAAATAAGAGCTTGCACACCAAAAATTCTCTCTCGAAGAAGTTCCAAAGCAAATTCAACCTCCAAGTGCAATTAGGGTTGTTTGGGCAAAACTGTACTGCTCTGTGTTTTGCTGTTTCAGAGGTGATAACCTCTGAATCTGAACTTTTGGTCTTCAGCAAACTTGAAGATCTGCTTCTTGGCTACGTAACGACATAAAGAACACCTCAATCGGAGGTGTGTAGCTCAAGATATGCTTAAGACAATCACCTGCTGTCAATTTCACTTTCACTTGCAACAGTACTGCTCTGTATTTTGCAGTTTCGGTGACCTTGCACTGAGAATCTGAATCTAAGTTCTTCTACAAAGTTGTAGCTATCTTTTCAAGCTACAAGCAGCAAGTTGAATCATCGCATTCCGAGCTGTAGAACTCAAGTTATGACAAAAAAACCGACCTGTTGTCCTACTCAATGTAGATTCGCCTTCTACAATTCTCTGCGTTTTTCGAATTTTCGGCACTTCAGAAGTCCGAACCAGGTTCTGCGCCCTTCTGTGTTAGCTACGCACAGAACTTTAAAACGCGTCAATCCGAGCTTCTTAGCTCGAGTTATGACCGAAATACTGAACAGCTGTCAAGAGATGCCGACCTGCACTTCTACCTCTTCTCACCTAAGCTTCCATTGAAGCTTCTTGCACACCAGCCTTCAACATGCTCTGATACCAATGAAGGGGTTTGGAGTGCAGAAGAAGAGGAAGGAGGAGATGGAACGAGAGAGAAGAGAGGAGAGACGCGCGGATATGCGTGGGAGCCTCGAAACCCACATAATGAACTCTCTTGAGGCAATGCTCTATATATGATGTATATATATATGAATATGGGGGTAAGGTCACATGACCCTTACATCCCCAACAGGAATCACTTTTAGTTCAAGACAAGTTTGAAATTCAAATTCAAACTTAGATGAAAACACTTATAAAATGCTTAAGGAAAACTTGCAGCCAGGTGGCTTCATTGAGTCCTCCTTCTTTGATCTTTTGTAAGACTTGGGTAGCTTAGACTATAGCTTACTCATTCCACTATTATTGAGCAGCATTGCAATGCCAATGATCTTGTATAATCATGTGCAATAATACATATACTTCATTGATCATCTCTATCTACTTCTCTGCTATGACTACTCAGAACAGTGAACTTTCTCAGGTCATATCTCAATGAGTTCTCAACCATTTTCCATGATCTATAGCTTGTTGGAACCAACTTGAAGTCTATTGTAGTATATTGTATGTTTTTGAAGTTTCCAAACATTTGGTTCAGCCATCTAGGAGAAATCAACATCGAAGTGCTCATTGGTCAGTTACTATTCAATCCCTAAAAAGTCGGGGGTAAGCATTGTATTGCTAAATTGATTTCTTAGAGCATACTTTATCTTTTATAATGATTCCACTTGTAATCATTAGATATCTAAGCTAATTTGATTCTCTCAAAAGGAATTTAATCAATTGATATTGTACTGTGAGCATTGAGCAGAAGAACCAATTGGTGTATAGACCAAAATAGCAAGTTTTGTGACACTAGCTATACATGAAGTAGTATGTTTTGATTCAATTGTTTTAAGCATCAACTCCAAAGTACATAGGTACTTTCTTGGTGTCATGTGCAAGATAAAAGGGGCTAATATCAAACTCTAAAGTGATTTAGGGTAGGTACAAAGTAGGTTTTAGTAGTATCACCTCACTTCCTTAAGGTATCCATCCATCTCTTCCAAGAGTGGTATAAGACCAAGTTGAGGTAAAATGGGAGATGTTTTCCCTTCTTTCATTGATAAATTGGAGAGGAATAACTATCTAGCATAGTCCTTGAGGATGAAGACATATCTACAAGGACGGAGTCTCAATGGATACATATCAGGAGATGAGGAGATGCCCATATTTAGAAGCAAAGGTCAACCTACAAGAGAGGAGTTAGAAAGACTCAACTCATGGTGTGCCAAAGATGATTTAGCAAGGTCATATCTACTTAACTCTATTTCTGACTTCCTTCTTCCTCATATTAGGAATTGTAAAACTTCCCAAGAGACTTGGGATACTCTATCTTCATACTTTTCTTCCAATACAAGAGCTAGAAAAATTGTGGATTGAGTTTACTACTCAAAGGAAGCAACCTAAGCATAATGTTTCAGAGTATGTGACCAAGGTAAAAGATGTGGCTGTTCAATTGGCAAGAATAGGATAGGAGATTGAAGAGGAGCAAATAAGGAGGCAAATAATCAATGGCATCAAGGCAGATGATAAGTGGGAAGCTTTCACAACTGCTATGGACCTTTACATGGATATGCAAATCCCTGATCTTACCACTCTCATGGGACAACTCTTTACCCATGAAGCCAAGCTCAACAAAAATGGAGAACCATCAAGAGGTAACATTTCTTTTGCCCTCTATACAAATAAAGGAAAGTCTAAGGATAAAGGAAAGAGCAAGAAAGTTGAAGATGAAGGTACTACTTCTCAAGCTAACTATGCAGGGAGAGGTAGGAAATCAATAGGAAGGGGTAGAGGAGGTAAGCAAGGTAGGGGGAGACCTTTCAACTCTTCCCCATGCAATATATGTGGACTATCTAATCACACAATAGCTAAGTCCTATAAGAACTTCAAGAACCAGAGAGGAAGAGGATTTCAAAGAGGTGGCTACTCACAATGAAGAGGAAGATTCAACCATAATCACGGCTACAACCATGGCTACAACAACAATTATCAAAGAGGATACAAATCAAGAAAAGACTTCAATAATTATATAGAGGATCAAGAGGATTTTCTTCTCATTATGAACATGACTTCAAAACAAGGCATGAATGATGAGCACCACTTCTATATTGACTCAGGTTGTTCAAACCATCTACCACACAATGTAGCTCTCCTTGATCTTGAAGAGCCCAAGGGAAAGCACCAAGTGTAGACATGTGATGATACCAAGCATTCAGTTGTCAAGGTAGGAAATGCCAAAACTTCTTATAGGAATAGAAATTTATTGAGCAGAGTTCTTTATGTACCTACTATCAAAAAGAATCTGATGAGTGTTGGATAGATATGGAAAAGGGTTTGTAGGTTAGGTTCAATAAATATTGAGGACCCCAACATGGATTCAAGAGAATTTCCAAAGGAGAGAAAATAGGTAGATTATTTACATTTGAGTTTGAGGACACTAGAAACATTGCACTTTATATTTACAAAGTTCAAACATTGTCTAAGTTAGAGATATGGCACAAACGATTAGGGCACATTGGTGATAGAATATTGAAGCAGATATGTAGAGATCAATGTGTACTTGGGATACCTAATGTATCCAAGCAACACATGATCTATAAATGTGGTGCATGTCAGTTTGGTAAATCACACAGGTTACCTTTACAAAGAAAGGCTATATGCCGCTGAGGATTATTTGGAACTTGTCCACACAGATGTGTGGGGACCAAGCAAGGATCCTTCAATTTCAGGCTCAAGGTACTGTGTGTCATTTATTGATGATTTCAGTAGGTCGACTATCTTGTATTTCATGAAACATAAAGATGAAGCATTTAGTTGCTTCAAGAAGTATCTTGCACTTGTGGAAAATCAAACAGGGAAAAGCCTAAAGAGGATATGGTCACATGGAGGAGGTGAGTACTTCTCCAAGGAATTTGATGCATTCCTTGTGTCTTCAATCTCAAATGTGAATAATCTACTAGAATTCTCACCTTTAGCAATCCTTTTAAAGGCTTGTTGAGGGTCTTCCACATATGCTCCATGCTTAGTGAATCTAACCTATAAATCTTTCTCAACAATCTGTCCAACACTAATTAGGTTTTTGGTTATAGTTGGCATATACAGAACTTTACTCAAAAGGTTCATGCTACCATCAGATGTCTTGAGAGTTCCAATTTGCTTGACTGAGTGTTTAGTATCATCACCTATCTGAACTTCATGCTTCCCTTAAGCTACATTTCTATCACATGATTGGAACAACCTGAATCAATATACAAAAGATGCTATTCATCTTTACCTTGCTTGGATTTCATGTTCATGATGAGTAGTGAATCTTCTTGGTCTTCAGTATAGTTGTTGTAGTCCCTTCTTCCTCTCAAATCTCCTTGATAATTGTTGTTGTTGTAGCCTTGGTTGTAGTTATGGTTGTAGTTGCCTCCACCATTGTAGTATCTACCTTTGGATTGTCCATAGTTACCTCTATGGAAGCCTCTTCCCCTTTGATTACTTGTATTCTTGAAGCATTCTTTTGTGGTGTGGTTGGTAGGACCACAAATGTTGCAAGGTGAATTGTTGTAGGATCTCCCCTTGCCTTGCTTTCCTCCTCTACCCCTTCCTCTAGCACCTCTTCCTCTTCTTGCATAATTATCTTGAGAGGTACTAGCCTCTTCTTCATTTTTGCTTTTATCTTTATCCTTAGCTTTATTCTTATCTGCATAAAGGGCAGAAGATTGGTAACCTCTAGAGTTGTCACCATTCTTATTGAGCTTTGTCTCATGGGTGAAGAGTTGCCGCATCAAGGTGTTGAGGTCACATATTTGCATATCCATGTAGAGGTTCATTGCTATGGTGAAGGACTCCCACTTATCATCAGCTTTGATACCATTAATGATTTGCCTTACGATGTGTTCTTCTTCTATCTCCTTCCAATGCTTGCAAGCTGATTAGCCACATCTCTCATCTCGGTTACATAATCAACCACTCTTTGATTTGGTTGTTTCTTTAGAGTTGTAAATTCCATCCATAATTGATTATTCCTATCTCTTGTGTTTGAGGAGAAATATGATGAGAGTACTTCCTAAGTCTCTTGGGAGGTCTTGCAATTCCTAATGTGTGGTAACAAGAAATGAAAGATTGAGTTTAGTAGACAAGACCTGTCGAGAGCATCCTTTGCACACCATGTGGTCAACCTTTCTTGCTCTTCCCTTGTAGGTTGATGCTTGCTCATGAAGATTGGCATTTCTTCATCTCCTGAGAAGTATCCATATAGACTTCTCCCTTGAAGGTAGGCTTGCATCCTTAGAGACCATGTTGACTAGTTGTTTCTATCCAATTTGTCAATGAAGGATGGAAATCCATCTCCCATCTTGCTTGTTGTTGCTCTGATACCACTCTTGGAGGAGATGGTGCATCGTCTTCAGAGATGAAGTGGTGTTGCTTGATCCTGCTTCACACCTGCTAAGAATGATTGCTGGAGAGTGTAGTGGGCCTCTTTAGCTAGCTAATGATCATAAATAATCATGTATGTTGCTTGGAACATGATCCACTAATCAATGAATCAAAATAGATAGGTAGGAGTCAATCCAAGAACAGAAAAACTTGCTATTTTTGTTCCTACACCTATTCAATGTTTTGAACAGTTCTCTGAGCACAATAGAAATTGGCTTCATTCCTTGGGAAACTCTAATTAGCTTAGTAATCTATCAATCATGAGTGATTTCATAAAAAATGATTGACTATACACAAAGAAGGATGTTTAATAAATCTTAAGACCATCCTGATAATTTTGGGGTTCAATAGTCAACAGACCAATGATCAAAGATGAGTTAATATCTCGCGATCCAAAAAACTAATGCTAATGAAACTTTGTATTCATGTACTAGACAATATGTTGAATCTACTATGCTTTAAATCATGACAAAAAAGTAATGCTAATGAAACTTTGTATTCATGTACTAGACAGTATGTTGAATCTACGATGCTTTAAATCATGACAAATGATCAATCATGCACAGAGAACAAGCTCTAAGAAGATCACTATTTTGATGGAGTAATAAAAGAGAGGTGAATGAGAATGTAATGATCATATATGTATTAAATCATATAGAAATACAATGTCATTGGCAATCCTAAATTGCTCAATGTGTGTGAGGTGAATGAGCTATGAGATACACTCTCACTTCACAATGAATCTCCCTCAAAATGATCTCATGGGCTCGAGATGCACGTGGGTCTTTTTGATCCTCTTCTTATCGTTGTACTTGGAGCCAAAGTTTGAATTCAAATTCAAAGATCTACCCAAAAGTGAATCCTAAAGTATAGGATAGATTCCCTAATCACTCATCAACCAAATGAGTCGTGATTTTAGTGCTTGCTAACTCCACGTGGATGTGTACCACTTTTACAAAGGTAAATGTGAAGAACCTTTTACAAGAGGTTGATCATACGAAGCCTTACATAAGTTATGTCAATAAATCAAGTATGAGCTAATCAACCAAGAATGTGGGCTTGGCATTAATTGCACCAACAATAAGAAAGGACACATGAAGAAAGATTGGTATGCATTAAAGAATGCTAAAGGCAAGTGAAAAATGTTGGTGGGCATGTTAATCAGCTACTTGCACGATCTAATCTGATTGAAACTTGACAATACTATGCCTACTAAGGTGCTAATGGTGGATTCTCGTTCCCACATGTGGCTGCTATATTCTATTGTTTCTTTCCATGTGACACCACATAGAGAATGGTTCTCTACTTATGTAGCAAATTCTCTTGGTATCGTGAGACTTGGTGACTCTTACCAGTGTGACATTGTGGAGATTGGAGATGTGGTTGTGCAGGTCATTGATGGTTCAAAATAATGCATAATGTATGACAAGTACCTCAAATATCACAGAGTTTGATGTCAGTTGGTCAACTTGATGACCTTGGTTATAAGGTGGAACTCTATGCTTAGTCCTTTCACATATCAAAGGGAAATATGGTTATTAAAAAAAGACGCAAAGTTGGCTCACGTTATCCTTTATTTGTATCATAGAAAGAACACTTCGTAGCTATTACTAAATAGCCTATGGATTGTATTTGGCATGACCATTTGTTTCATATATCATGTAGTGGAATGGAAAATCTTTCTTGTTCTGACTACTTACCTATGTTATCTTTCTTTGATTTTTCATTTTGTGCGCATTGTGTACAAGACACACATTGACTCTTCAATTCAGCCTTTAGATCTTGTTTATATAGATGTGTGTGGTCCTATGCCCACAAGGTCATTAGGTGGTTCTCTTTACTTTGTCACTTTTATAGATGATGCTACTAGAAAAGTCTATGTATATCCTATCAAAGAAAAGGATGAGGTATTTCCTACTTTTAGAAAATGGATTGCTTCACTTGAGACTAAAAAAGGAACTAAGCTTAAGGCTTTACATTTAGATAATGGTGGTGAGTATACCTCACATGAATTGAACTTGTTTTGTTAGTCCCAAGGAATTTGTAGAAAGTCTACAAGTACTTATACCCTAGTACAAAATGGTTTAGTTGAAAGGATGAATAAAACTATTTAGGATAGAGTAGTTTCTATGTTGTATCTTGAAAACCTTTCACAAGGCTTTTGGGCAGAAGCAATATTAACAGAAGTCATGTGATTAAGCTTTCACCTGGTACTAACAAAGGTTGAAAGTGGCACAAGAGTTATGGACATGGAAGCCCCCATATTATGATCATCTTCAAGTTTTTGGGTGTGAAGCATATGTTCATATTCCCAAGAACCTTAGATAAAATCTAGACCATAAGTGAAAGAAATTCTTTTTTCTTAAATATGGTCGAGAAGGCCAATTTGGATATCGCTTATGGGATCTTGAAACATGGTCTGTGATCATAAGTAGTGATGTGATTCTCAATGAGTCTAAGATGCATAAACAAATCATTAAGGTTGAAGTGAGAAGAGTGGTGTTTGAGGATTCTAGTCCTCCAGTTAGCATGCATAAAAATGTTGTGCATAAGAATGTTCAAGACAATGTCCAATCAGATCAGTCTACAAATGTTCCAGCTCAAGAACCATTAAGATGCTCTACATGTTTCTCACATCAACATGATAGATATGTTCTAGGTTTGGATTTTATTATGGTAACATATTTTGGTGAACCTTCTTGCTTCAAAGAGGCTATGCAGAGAGGATCATGTCAAGTGGGAGTGTGCCATGAAGAGAGTTGGATTCTATTCACAAGAATTATACTTGGGATTTAGTACCTTTGCCAAAGGGTAGGAAAGCTTTACCATGTAAATGGGTATATAAACTAAAATTCACATCAGATAGTGCTTCTCAAAGGTATAAAGCATGACGTGTTGCAAAGGGTTTCAAGAAACAACATGGTTTTGATTTCGAGGGAATCTTCTCTCTAGTGGTCAAGATGACTACCTTGTAAATGTTGCTTGGATTCCTTGCAATGGAGGACTTAGAGCTAGTCCAAATGGATGTGAAAACATATTTCTTGCATGGAGATCTTAGAGATGAGATCTATATGGAACAACCAAAGGGTTATGTAGTTCGTGGCAAGGAAAGTCTAGTTTGTAAGCTGAAAAAGAGCTTATATGGACTTAAACAGCCCCCTAGACAATGGTACCAAAAGTCTAATGCTTTAATGAAGTCTCTAGGATATTCTCAAAGCAATTAGGATCATTGTCTCTACACAAAGAGATGCTCAGATGGTAGCTTAATATGTTTGATACTTTATGTCGATGATAGTTGATTGCTAGGAAGTCCTCTAATGACTTGTCAATTCTCAAAAAGAAGTTGAGTGCAACATTTGATATGAAGGATATGCGCGATGCCAAACATATTCTTAGCATGTGCATCACTTGTGATAGGAGTAAAAGATGCATATACTTGTCTCAAAGTGAGTACATATCCAAAGTACTTCATAGGTTCCATATGCAGGGTGGAAAGGCATTGAGTACAACTTTACCAACATATGTGAAATCCAACTTGGATGATTTCCCCAAATCAGATGAGGAAAAGGAATTCATTATCAAAATTACTTATTAGTTTGTTGTTGGTAGTCTCATGTATGCTATGGTAGCTGTGAGACTAGACATTGCATTTACAATGGGAGTTGTGAGCAGATATATGTTGAACCATAGAAAGAAGCATTGGGAAGTGGTCAAGAGGATTTTGAGATATCTAAGTGGCACTAAGGACAAGTGTCTATTCTTGGGTAGAGGGAAAACATCCATTATTGGTTACAATGATTCTGATTATGCTAGTTGTGTAGACAATCCTAAGTCTACATCAGGGTACATTTCTCATTTTGCTAGATGTGCTATATCTTGGAGATCTTGTCTTTGAGAATATATAACTATTTCCACTATAGAAGTAGATTATGTTGTGTTGGAGTTTATTGACCTCCAAAATATAGCTAGAAGTAGGTGGAACCCCCTAGGAATAAGTTGACCTTCTCACAAACTTCATCACAGAAAACGAGTCATGCTTGCAAAGCTTACTCTTCTCTACTCGCTTAGAATTTTTTAAAACTGTTTTATGCACATATACTAGAGACCAAGAGCTTTCCAATGAGACAAACAACACTCAATTTGGGTAAATACACAAGGAGATATGACCTCTGCACATTTGAGGTTTAATGGAGACCTTCAGCAGGGGTGAAACCCGAGAATAAACACTACTTGCAGAGAGTACTGCTCTCAACTCACAAATCCAATGATTATGAAAATTGATAGTATGAAAGTAGACAGTAAGCACTTTCATATGAGGTATCAAACATGTAATTTGAATATATAATGAGGGAGATACAAGCTCTGCAATCTCTGCATACAAAACTACAGTAGAGTAGAGATACACATATGACTCTCTTGGACTTCCCACAAGATCATGACTTGTGTCCTCTTTTTATAGCATGGGGAACTAATCTAAAACCTTCCTTATACATTTAAATTCGTGGTAGACACTTGGGTGGAGGTATTACATGACTCAAGTGCTCAAATAAGCAAAGTATTGATGGACTTTGAGAACTAGCCACATCGACTTTCCACTAGGACACCACTGCAGCTCCCTTGTGACTCACTAATTTGACTCACCATGTTCTAGAACTCACGTGGTATTTTGGCTATATTTTATGAATAATATGAGCCTTCTTGAAGTATTTGAAGACTTCCCAAAGGTATTTACATAATTTGAAACTTGTACCCTACATAAAACAAATGTTCGCAACATGGATGTTGGCTTATGTAGCCACTCTTCTTGAATGGAAGTCTCGCTTGCTTCCCTAGTTGACAAGATTCACATAAATGCTTCATACCTTGTCCTTGGAAGTTGGGAAGACCTTCAACCAGCCTCTTGAATTGCATTTCCTTCATTCTTTGTATGTTGATGTGACCTATCCTCTTGTGCCACAAGTCCAACTCCGAAATCCTCTTGTTTCCATATGTGAAGTAGACATGTTGAGTGGAATGAGAATTTACCTCCAAAGTGAAGAGTCTCCCTTGCTTCTTTCCTCTTGCTATGACCTTGTAACCTTGCTCAGGGTTCTCCACAAAGCATCCATCTTTGCTGAACCTTACTTGATAGCCTCTTTCAACCATTTGCCCAACGGACACCAAGTTCTTTGTGATAGTAGGTACATGCAAGACATCCTTGAGACATCTTCCTTCCTCCTTGTCATCCAAAGCTACATCTCCAACATGGGAGATCTCATGGGCTATATCATCACCTGTTTCTACATGTCCTTTACCTTTGGGAACATGTAGATTAGTAAACCAAGAAGCATTGCAACTCATATGGTTGCTACATCCACTATCAATATACCAAGTGTTATCTACTTTGCTTGAATTCCCATTCATGTGCATCATCAAGAGATTGTCATTTTCTGAACTTGTAGAAGCATAATTACCTTGGCCTTTGTATGAAGAACCTTGATTATAGCTCCTTTGGTTTCCTCCTTGGTAGCAATCTCTAGCATAGTGGCCAAACTTTCCACATATGTAACATCCTTTGCCATCTTGATTCCTGTTTTGTTGATGTCGTCCTCCTCTTCCTCTTGTTCTTCCTCTCCCTCTTTGTGATGAGGTGCCTTGGTCATGTCCTTGATTGCTTGAGTGGCCTTGCCTTCGAGGAAACCTTCCTTTGCCCCTTCCTTGTCCTTGTCTTCCTTTGCCCCTTTGATTACCTGCATAGAAAACTTGTGCATCCTTGCTTTTAGTTGAACTTCCACCTATGTTCATTTCTTTGGTGACCATGAGAGCAACCAATTGCTCAAAATTGGGAAGATTATCCCTTACATAAACTAAAGTGGTAAAGGGTTTCCACTTCTCATCATCTCTCAAACCATTGAGAGTATAAGCCACAAGATCGTCATCGTCTACGTGGCTTCCAATGGATCCCAATGCATCTAATAACTCCTTGACCTTAAGTATGTAGTCATTTATGCTACTCCCTGAGCTCTTCCTAAGGTTGTTGAGCTCATTCTTGAGTTGGATCTTCCTTGCTTTGGTGCTTGTTGAATAAAGCCTTTCAAGTGTCTCCCATACCTTCATGCTTGAATCCAAGTCTTGGATATGGCCGATCATGCTATTGCTAATGTGTTGGGAAAGAATAAAGATAACCCTCTTGTCTCTTTCATTCCATTCCCTAAAGGCCCTTCTCTAATAATTGGTTGGATTCTCATCCAACCTAGGTCTTGGTTCACTTCCACTAATCAACCCCCAAAGGCCCTTGCCCATAAGACAGTTGGAGACCCTAAATCTCCATGGTTGATAGTTCCCTTTGTCTAGCTTTTCAATTTGAGTGTTGAAGTCTCCCATATCTAGTCTTTGATACTTGAACTAGCCCTTTGGTAATGCTCCAATGTGTGTAAAATGAAAATGAGGCTCTGAGGTTACCTCAATCCAAAGCTTTCCTTAGATGAACACCTTGTGCTCTTGAAACTTTGAGTAGAATAGCTCCCCCTTGATGTGAGCTACCTCCAAGAAGCTTTTGTTGATGAAATTCTTCAACCACCAACTCCAAGAGGTCTTCTTGCTTGTATGTGATACCTCCAAGATGCCCAAATGCTCTGATACCACTAAAGGAGGAAGTATCTCAACCCCTAAGCAACGACGAAGCGCGAATGACCTCCATAGGTATCCTTCTTTGACCTCTGCACACCAAAAGTGCTCTTACTCAAAGCTTTTGCAGAGAACTCCAGTGACATTTTCTAGACCTGTAGTAGACACCAAGAACTTTCCAACAAAACAAATTTTACTTCAAATGGATGCTTACACAAAGAGAAACAATGTCTACAACATGAGCTAGTTGAATGCTCACAACTGCTAGTCAAGCAGAGACCTCACTTCACTCCAGCAAGCTTTTCTCAGAGATTATACAAACAATGAATCTCAAACTTGAGTTAACTTTAAAGCACTCTAATAGCTACCCAATGACACCAAAGTCATAGCAAATGGATAAATAGAAAGGGAGAACCAGCCCTTACAACAGAGAGCAAAATATTTCCAACAGAGCCTACACACCAAGAGAGATATCAATCACACAACTTCACTAAAATGAATGTTGCTCCCAGATTACTCAGAGAATGCTCTAGAGAATTTTTGAGCATAAAATAGACTCTAGTATCTATCCAATGAGACAAGAATTACATCAAATGGATACAATATGAGGGTTGCAACACTGCCTGTGCGCACACATAGATATGCCTACTAAAAGAAAACAAACAAGAAAGCAAGGGGCTAGATTAAGCAAGGGGCTTGCTTATCACAACTCCAGCACTTAGTGCTCACTTTAAATGAGCTAAAACTCCAAGAAGATGGCCCAAAAGAAGTCAGGATACATGCTCCTTTTATAGTGAGAAGTCTACCCCTAAAATCTAGGAACTACCTTTCCAAATCAGCCTCCTAACTTGGAGGATTTAGTTGAGATGAATTGGGGAGTGGTTGAGTGACTTTTCTTGATGGAATCTCATGGCTTTTGGCTTCCTTTGACTGATCCATATGTCCATAAAAGATTCTCCACGAATTTGTAGCTTGAAGCTTGACTTTTAACATTGGTTACTTGATGCATTAGCCAATTTTCATGTTACTCCATATTGTGAGTGGTTTTGTCAAATCTAAGGTGAGAGTCATTGATGTATGCACATGCCTGATGGTACGACATATGACATTGAGGGTGCACACGATGTATGCCTTTTGCTACCTAGTGGATGTGAAGAGATGGATAGGTATGTGCTTGAAGATGAAGAGGTGTTGCAAAATCCTTGATCTACACCAGCCAATTGAACTCCAGGAGTATATGGTGGGCCCTTTTAGCTTGCCAATGGATGTATTAGACACCCTATGTACCTTGGAAGATCACTCTCAAAAAGATAGATCAAAACAGATAAGTTGGAGTTAGCTCAGAGGTGAAAACTTGCTATTCTTGGTTCATACACCTGTCCAGTGTTTTACATAATTCTCTGAGCACAGCAGCAATTAGCTTAATTCCTCTTGGGGAAGTCTAGCTAACTTAAAGAGCTAACGTTCAAGATTAATCTCATAAAAAATAATGAACCACACACTGAGAATGAGTTTTAACAAGTGATGACATCATCCCGATTTTCATGGGCTGCTATAGAAATAGACCAGTGAGCAGAAACATCAACATAACTCAAAATTTAGAACTTCAATGATTATGAAAATTTGTATGGGTTTACTAGACAGTAAGCTGAATCCAACAAGCTTTAAATCACTGAATTTGGATAAGTAACCACTGAGAAATGGCTCTGACAAGATGAGTGAAAAAGTCGGGTACCTGACAGAGAAGTGAAGATGAACAGACCCTGTTGACTTCAAATGAATATAACTGAAGATTGCAACATCCAAATGACATGAAAATTTGTGAGCATATAGTAGACTTATAGAGATAACTTTACCAAGTTAAATCACTGAAAATGATGCACCAAGCTCAGAGAAAACATCTCTGCAAGTTGACTGAGAAAACTGAGAGTAATGGCAGTGAGTAGTACACTTCACAAGAACATGGAAAGATGAAACCAAATAATCATGAAAATGAAATTAAATTGCTTGTACAATACAATGACTTACTGATACATATGTGTGCCTTGTAATCACACCTTGATATGGCATAAAGCTCAGCTCTTGGAGGTCTTCACATAGGTCTCTCTAACCACGACTAAAACTGCCATCTATTTATAGTTGAGTTTGGGAGGCTAACTTCCCTCAATCACTCTCCAATCAATCAATGATTGATTTGATTCTCTACCTACCACAAATCACGAATTTGTGGCTCCTCTTTCCATTCTTGATCAAGTGGACTCAAACACTTCAGATTCTCTTACTTTTACATTAAGTAAACTCTTTAAAAGTTACAAGAGGTAGTTCACAAGTGAACTTTACATAGTCTTCATTTTAAGGCTTCTTTTATGACTTTGTGGGACTCAAGCCAATACTTAGGCTTGTCATAGACTTGCTCCAACAGCTCCCCCTCAAGCCAAGTATGCTTGAGGTCTTCAATCTTCCAAGATTACCTGCAAACCAATCATAGCCTTGAATTTGCAAAGCTTTGTACCATCCAATGCTTTGGTTAGAATATCTGCACATTGTTGATAAGTGGACACATATGATATTTGAATCTCTTTGCTTAGAACATTCTCTTGTACATAGTGATAATGAACTTCAATATGTTTAGTCCTTGCATGAAAAATAGGATTAGCAACCAAGTGAATAGAACTCATATTGTCACCAAAAATAGTTGGAGTTCCAAACTCCAATCCAAGATCTTTGAATAATGTCTTCATCCACATAGCTTCTTGTGTAGCTATGGCAAGACCTCTATATTCAGCTTCAGTAGAAGAGAGAGCAACTGTGGGTTGCTTCTTGGATGACCATGAAATAAGCTTTGAACCTACAAAGGTAAGATAACCTGAAGTGCTCCTTCTATCTTCCTTGGAGCCAGCCCAATCTGCATCAGAAAATAGCTTCAAACCTAAATCAGATACATAAGGATAATAAAGTCCTTCATTTATGGTTCCTTTGAGATACTTGAGAATCCTTTTGGCAGCATCCATATGTGGTTTCCTTGGTGTGTGCATAAATTGACTTAGCACACTCACACTGTAACATATATCTACTCTTGTCAATGTGGCATAGTTGAGACTACCCACTAGACTTTGATATGATGTGATGTCCTATATGAGTTCACCTTCATGTGAGCTCAATTTGTGATTGACCTCCATTGGAGTACCTGCAATCTTACAATCTTGCATCTTGAATTTTGCCAACATGTCCTTAATGTACTTTCTTTGAGTGAGAAACAAACCATGATATTTGTAGACAACTTCCAAACCTAGGAAGTAGGTAAGTGAACCCAAATCACTTATCTTGAACTCTTCTCTCATCTGATCTTTGATCTTCTTCATACCATCTGCATCATTTCTTGTCAATATAATATCATCTACATATACACATAGGTAGATGACCTCAGAGTTACTCTTTTTAATATAAGAGTGAACTGCCTTGCTTGGTTGAAAGCCTTTGTTCTGCAAGAATGAAACAAGCCTGAAATTCCAAGCTCTTGGAGCTTGCTTGAGACCATACAATGCTTTGTTAAGTTTACACACATAATCAGGATAAACTTGGTTCTCAAAACCAGGTGGTTGTGCCATATATACCTCTTCTGTTATCCAACCATTCAAGAATGCATTCTTTACATCTAGTTGAAGTATCTTCCAATTCTTGGAAGAGGCAATACTAAGCAAAACCCTAATAGTAGGCATCCTTGCCTTATACCTGTTAATTGAACCATCAGAATTCTTCTTGAGTTTATAGACCCATCTTGAGCCTATTACCTTCATGGATGAAGTCTTGGGCAGCAAATCCCAAGTGTTGTTTTCCTCAAGTGCTTCAATCTCTTCCTTCATTGCATGCTTCCATTCTGTTTTTGCTTTGGCCTCTTCAAATGATGATGGCTCCTCTTGGTTTATGTCCTGTGCTATGTAGATAGAATGTTTAGTTACTAATGAGGTGTCAAACCCATACCTTTCTGGTTTTTTCTTTTCCCTCATAGATCTTCTTAGGCCATGATGTGATGATTCTGCCTCATGTCCAAGTTCCTGCAATTTTGCTTTACCTTTAGACTTCCATGCTTTGATCTTTTCCATGTGAGATTCTTCATCATCCTCTGAGGTGTCTTGTTCTTCAATCTTCTGTTGTTCTCTACCAAGCTTTGGAAAATCTTCTTCAAGATTATATGGTAAATTGACCTTCTTGCATGAATCTTCATACCATGAATTGTTCTCATCAAAAACTACATCTCTACTTACCAAGAATCCTTTGTTGGTAGGGTTGTATAACCTGTAGCCCTTTTGATTGTTGTCATATCCAATAAATACACACCTTTCTGCCTTTGGATCCATCTTGCCTCTAACCTGTGAAGGAACATGAGCAAAAGCAATACATCCAAAAATTTTACAATGATCTAAGCTTGGTCTTCTTCCATTCCAAGCCTCATATGGAGTCATCCCATCAAGGGATTTTGAAGGCAACCTGTTAATCAAGTAAGTGGCTGTAGATACAGCCTCAGCCCATAAGTAATTAGGTAAATGCTTTTCATTTAACATAGACCTTGCAGCTTCAACAATTGTCCTATTCCTCCTTTCTGCCACTCCATTTTGCTCAGGAGTGTACCTTGTAGTTACCTCTCTTTTGATTCCTCTTTCTTGAAGAAAAGAATCAAAATCATGGGAGAAGTATTCTCCCCCTCCATCTGACCTTATCCTTTTTAGTGATTTACCTGTTTGATTCTCCACAAGAGCCAAATATCTTTTGAAACATGAAAAAACTTCATCTTTGTGTTTCATAAAGAATAGGATAGTCCATCTGCTGCAATCATCAATAAAGGAAACATAATACCTTGATCCAGATATTGAAGCTTCCTTGCTAGGTCCCCATACATCTGTATGAACCAACTCCAAGAGATCTCCATGCATATAACCTTTCTTCATGAATGGTAACCTGTGAGACTTTCCAAATTGACATGCACTACACTTATAAATCATATGTTGTTTTAACAAATTAGGAAGTCCAAGTACACTTTGGTCCCTGCAGATTTGCTTTAATGACCTTTCACCAATATGTGCTAAGCTTTTTTGTGCCATACTTCCAATTCTGTGAGTGTCTGACTACCATAATTAAAGAGAGCAATGTTTCTAGTGTCCTATAATTCAAATGTGAACAATCTACCTGTCTTTTCACCTTTTGCAATTCTTCTGAATCCTTGACTTGGATCTTCAACAAATGCTCCTGCTTTTGTGAACCTGACTTGCAACCCTTTCTCTACTATCTGCCCAACACTTATCAAATTCTTTGTAATGGTAGGGACATAGAGTACCTTACTGAGTAGATTGATGTTTCCATCGGGTGCTTTGACATTACCTATTTTCTCCACAGGATGTTTTGTATCATCTCCTGTTTGTACCTCATGCTTATTCCTTGGATCTTCTAAATCTGATAGGAGTGCCACATTTCCTGCCACATGATTTGAACAACCTGAATCTATGTAGAAAACATGCTCGTCAGATTTACCTTGTGGCATAGCCATGTTCATGATCAATAATGAATCCTCTTTGTTTGAGTCTTCTGTGTAGTTATTGTAGTCTCTCCTTCCTTTGTAGCCTCCTTGATAGTTTGAATGATTGTAGTTGTTGTAGTTGCCATGGTAGTTGTTGAACCTTCCTCTTGAGTAGCCATAACTTCCTCTATTGTATCCTCTGCCTCTTTGATTCCTGGAATTCCTAAAGCAATTTTCAGTTGTATGATTAGTTAATCCACAAATAGAACATGAGTTGGAGTCTTGGGATCTCCCCTTGCCTTGTCTACCTCCTCTTCCTCTACCTCTGCCATGTCTTCCTCTACCTGCATAGTTAGCTTGATATGTACCTGCTTCATCATCCACTTTCTTTGCCTTTCCTTTGTTATCTTTAGACTTGCTTTTATCCGTGTATAAAGCTGAAGATTGATTACCTTTAGAGCTTTCTCCATTTTTGATAAGCTTTGCCTCTTGAGTAAGTAGTTGTCCAATGAGTGTGTTGAAATCAGGTACATGCATGTCCATGTACAAATCCATAGCTGTGGTGAATGCTTCCCACTTGTCATCTGCCTTCAAGCCATTGATCACCTGCCTTACAATTTGCTCTTCATCTATTACCTCTCCAATGCTTCCCAACTGATCCGCTATGTCCTTGAGCTTTGTGATAAAATCAGTCACATTTTGTTTGGGAGCCTTCTTGAGAGTTGTGAACTCCAGCCATAGTTGATGCTTCCTAGCTTTGGTACTTGAAGAAAAGAAAGCTTCAAGTGCATCCCACACTTCCTGAGATGTCTTACAACTTCTAATGTGAGGCAACAAAAACTCTGAGATAGAGTTGAGGAGATAAGACCTTGCAAGTGCATCCTTGGAGCACCATGTGCTCATACTTTCTTGCTCTTCTTGTGTTGGTTGACTTTTGTTCCTGAAACTTGGCATAACTTCATCTCCAGCCACATAACCATATAAACTTCTACCTTGGAGATAACCTTCCATTCTTAATGACCAAGCTGAGTAGTTACCTCTGTCCAATTTGTCAATTGATGAAGGAAATCCATCTGCCATGTTGTCCAACCTTGCTCTGATACCACTGTGAAGAGATGGATAGGTATGTGCTTGAAGATGAAGAGGTGTTGCAAAATCCTTGATCTACACCAGCCAATTGAACTCCAGGAGTATATGGTGGGCCCTTTTAGCTTGCCAATGGATGTATTAGACACCCTATGTACCTTGGAAGATCACTCTCAAAAAGATAGATCAAAACAGATAAGTTGGAGTTAGCTCAGAGGTGAAAACTTGCTATTCTTGGTTCATACACATGTCCAGTGTTTTACATAATTCTCTGAGCACAGCAGCAATTAGCTTAATTCCTCTTGGGGAAGTCTAGGTAACTTAAAGAGCTAACTTTCAAGAGTAATCTCATCAAAAATAATGAACCACACACTGAGAATGAGTTTTAACAAGTGATGACATCATCCCGATTTTCACGGGCTGCTACAGAAATAGACTAGTGAGCAGAAAAATCAACCTAACTCACAATTTAGAAATCCAATGATTATGAAAATTTGTATGGTTATACTAAACAGAAAGCTGAATCCAACAAATTTTAAATCACTGAATTTAAATAAGTAACCACTGAGAAATGGCTCTGACAAGATGAGTGAAAAAGTCGGGTACCTGTCAGAGAAGTGAAGATGAACAGACCCTGTTGACTTTAAATGAACATAACTGAAGATTGCAACATCCAAATGACATGAAAATTTGTGAGCATATAGTAGACTTATAGAGCTAACTTTACCAAGTTAAATCACTGAAAATGATGCACCAAGCTCAGAGAAAACATCTCTGCAAGTTGACTGAGAAAACTAAGAGTAATGGCAGTGAGTAGTACACTTCACAAGAACATGGAAAGATGAAACCAAATAATCATGAAAATGAAAGTATATTGCTTGTACAATACAATGACTTACTGATACATATGTGTGCCTTGTAATCACACCTTGATATGGCATAAAGCTCAGCTCTTGGAGGTCTTCACATAGGTCTCTCTAACCACGACTAAAACTGCCATCTATTTATAGTTGAGTTTGGGAGGCTAACTTCCCTCAATCACTCTCCAATCAATCAATGATTGATTTGATTCTCTACCTACCACAAATCACGAATTCGTGGCTCCTCTTTCCATTCTTGATCAAGTGGACTCAACCACTTAAGATTCTCTTACTTTTACATTAAGTAAACTCTTCAAAAGTTACAATAGGTTGTTCACAAGTGAACTTTACATAGTCTTCATTTTAAGGCTTCTTTTATCACTTTGTGGGACTCAAGCCAATACTTAGGCTTGTCATAGACTTGCTCCAACAGTGGAGCATTACTTCTACGCAGACATGAACGTTATGGGCCTTCATTCTCTATGAGCTTGATTTCTACTCAGCTAGTTATAGGAGAGTACATATTATGCATTCCTCGATGAGAAAACTTTTTGGTTGCAGTTGGGATGCATAATTAAACACATCCTTGGTTGTTAGGATGGCTACTTTGGATGTTGAGGAGTCACCAATTATGCAGACATTCTTGGATTCACTCATGCCAAATGTTGACACAGATATGTTGGGGATTCTTTAGCAAAACAGGACTTGACTATTTGTAGGAGAAGAAGAAGAAGAAGAAGAAGAAGAAGAAGAAGAAGAAGAATAAGTAATACACTTCCACGAAAGGTTTCTGTATCTTGATTACAATGAAAAACACAATGGGTGTGTCTAGAATAAGACAAAGTCTTCTCTGTGTAGATGCTTAAAACCCAAAAGCACACACACACACACAAGCATACAAGATACCAAAAGTTCTTGTGTAGTCCACCTTCTCTATACCAGACCTCCATCCTCTCTAGTAGCTTGCTCTTGTGCACCCCTTGCAATCAAGCTTCCAATAGGGTAGGAGGAAGGGCCACCTTCTGTCGATGTGCAACACCTCCTCAATGGTACCTTGTTCCACCTTGATTGCCTTCCTCCATGGTTCTCTGCTCTCTCTCTCTCTTTGCACACTTGATAACCTTCCTTGCACCCTTGTCTCTCTCTTTGGTTCTCAGCATCACACTGGTTCAATGTGTCTCTTGCTCTTCTATCTCTCTCTCTAGTATAGATTATGCTCTCTATTGCTTAGTCAAACTCCAAGAATGCTAAATGCCTTGTTATGAGTGTTGATTCCACTTACATATGTCACTTCTAATTGATAGTGTATCTTGATGCTCACTTTGATGTCCCAAGAATTACTAAATGTGTAAAGCCAATGAATCCCTATTTTTTTGTGTAGTGACTTTAGGAGAAAAACAAAATTTTAAATGTGGGGGCCATACGTACACTTTTGCATACCGCTTCCTCTTCATATGACTTCACGTTTGAACTTCAATTCTTCAAAATGTGTGCCTAAGGAAGGGTTCACCTTAACCTTCCAAAGCACTTAAAACCCTTGAAAACCTTACAAAAAGACAATCTAAAACTTGCATTCAACTTTTTTGCAAAACTATTGTGAACAAACTATTTGTGCAGTACTTGTGCACCCTTATTCGTGCTCACTTGTGCACCACCTGTGCACCAGTTTGGACTTTTGCACCACCTGTGCATCACTTGCAAAGTCACCATTTTGACCTTTGACCAGCTTTGCCATTGATAAAACTTTGACCTTTGACTAAATTTACCATTGACCAATCAAGAGTTGCCCACCATCTAATGGGCTTTTTGGGACTAGCCCAAACCATGAGTAGAGAGGGGTCACCTCGACATCTATTGTGTAAAAACTTCAAAATGATATATAAGCAACCACCCAATCCACCAGAAGCATGAAAGAACAAGTACAATGGAGTAACCAAAACTAGATACTAGTTCATTGAGGAAGAAGCTAGATAATTGAGGGTAGGAAGGAAAGGTTAGGGAGGATTTTTGGATTAACAAGGATAGGGCATGGAGAGGGAATGGCAGGACTGGGTTGAGGTATAAAGCGAGGTGCATGGAGTATGAGTTGGGGCTGTGGATATAGAAAAACTGCCAAACATGGAAGCTACATATGATTCATATGGAAAAATGAGAGACATGTGGGAAAATAAGGAGGGAATATACTATGTGGACCACATGCAGGATAAACAACACATGTTAAATGTGTACAAAATATGTGGATTTGGATCAAAAGCATTATAAAATATTGGATTATGGTGATTAATGCAAAATAGGAGTCCAATAATGTAAAGAAACATGAAATTGACCCCAAGTTTGAAACAAATGGACATTCAAGGTGCAATCTAGAGCCAAAATATGTCACTCAATGTATGCATCTCTATGGTGGGTGGGGGGATGGGGGGAGAGGGGAGAGAGAGAGAGAGAGAGAGAGAGAGAGAGAGAGAGAGAGAGAGAGAGAGAAGAAAGAGGTAGAGAGAAGGTAGAGAGAGGATGAGAGAAGGTGGAGAGAAGGTGAGAGCAAAGTAGAGAGAGAAGATAAAGAGAGGTAGGGAGAAGTAGACAGAGGTAGAAAGAGAAGATAGAGAGAGTAGAGAGAGAGGCTTTTTTACGAATAAGAAGAAAACACTGGAGAGGGATGCTTTTACTTTTAGTATTAATAACCAAAAATCTAGATAAATCCAAAAAATGCCAAAAAAATGAAAAAATTTGAAAAAACTCATAAAATTCTGAAAAAAAATCCATAACTTCTAAAACTTTTGCTACACTCAAAGCCACGGAGAGCCTCCTTTTTTCTCCTATTTTTTCAAGAAAAATAGCGATGAAAAAATGTAAAAAATCTAAAAATTCCTAAAAAATTCCAACAAGGTGTTCATGAAATGAACTATGACATGGCTTGTAATTTGCATGAAAAAACTAAAGAAAAAGCTTAACAATTGATGAGAATATGTACAACAAGGCTATGTACAACCTAGATAGATTTTGCAAGTTCTAGGTGATCCAGAAAGCTTCACTTTTGTTGATGATAGGCCTCCAGCCTAGATTGGATGAATAATGCAAGCTCTTCACCCTCCATAGTCTCTAAGTGTATCGCACTCCTTTTGGATTGCCTTGCTTTTGGGCACACTGACCATGGGATAAAAGCCACCCTTAATCCCCCATTGGAATAACATTTCCATCATACTCCATTTGTATCTCTATTTTAGCTAATCTTTGATTTGATTTGTAATGTTTCTGTCCCTCTTGAGTGACACTCATGAGCTTCATGTCAAGCTTTCCTGCATCACTGACAAGTAATGCTTAGAAGAGGGAAATCACTTACCACATATCCTTTTTTGCTACAGATGGTGCACCACAATCCATTTTTTATGCCCCCTCCATGAAGTTCATGTAGTTCTTGTCATAGTTGTGCTAACTCCTCTACTTTGACCTCTTCTTCTTTCTGTAACTTTCAAGCTTTAATGTCATGCATCAATTGAGTTACTGCATTTTCTTCTTCTTTTTAGGGCTTGTTCCTCCTTAAACTCTCAAGTTCTTTCCTCGACTCTGTCAATGGATCCTCAAATTCCATATCATATGGAATATTACCAGAAATTGTTCCATATTGGGATCTGATTTGCTCTATCCTTGTTGCTATACAAATACATTCCTCAATTTTTGCTATAGGGAGCCAACTCCTTAATTTTGCATTGTGTTGAAATTGGAAGTCGTTTGTCCAACCACTTCTTGACAAAGAAGACATATGGGGGGTCTAGTAATTTAACCATGAGTGCTTTTGCTCTAGTGACAAATTCTGGAAATCTCTCCCTTCTACCTAATCTTAAGTTTTCTAGTTCTTCAGTAATATTCTTTATCATATTCCCTTGTTGGAACTGTGTCTTAAAATCATCCTTCATTAAGTCCCATCTAGTAAAATGGTTTCCAACAAATTGATTGAACCATTTATCTACTAATGCTTCCAATGTTTCTTGAAAAAGAATTAAAAATGCATCTTTTCTTCCCATTAGCCCCCTTGTTTTGCATAAGGCCCAAAATCTTCAAACATATTCATCAGGGTCTTCATGCACTAGTCCTCTAAAAGATGGAAATTTGGTATTTAACCTTGAAAGTAGAGTTTCTAGGTCTACCTAAGCCGCCATATTTCTAACTAAGGATGTTGATGACAAAGGGTTGTTTGACCTTCGTAGCTTTTCTTCTTGTTGCTTTGCAAGGGACCCTCAAAGTTTGAGATGGGTTTGTGGTCATGAGCTATGCAAGTAAAAGAAAAATTACCTCTTAGAGAGTTCCAAGTAAAAGAAAAATTACCTCTCAATCCAGCATTGTCGGTACCTTTGCACTTCTTCCATAGTTTGTAATATTGGTCCTCTTATGCTCAAGCCACCTTGTGGTCCCACCAGGCATACCAAATTTTGTTAAGGGATTCTTTAGCAAAAAGGGACTTGAGTATTTGAAGGAGAATAAGAAGAAGAAGAAGAAGAAGAAGAAGAAGAAGAAGAAGAAGTAAAACACTTGCACTGAAAGCTTCTGTATCTTAATTACAATAAAAAATACAATGGGTGTGTCTAGAATAAGATAAAGTGTTCTCTACACAAAGTGCTCAAAACCCAAAAAGCACACCCACAGAAGAATACAAGATACCAAAGTTCCATGTTCAGTTCACCTTCTCTGTACCGGACCTCTACCCTCTCTAGTAGCTTGCTCTTGTGCACACCTTGCACTCAAGCTTCCAATAGGTTAGGAGGAAGGGCCATTTGTATTGACGTGCAACACCTCCTCAATAGTACCTTGTTCCACTTTGATTGCCTTGCTAAAGGGTTCTCTCCACACTCTCTCTCTCATACACAGTTGATCACCTTCCTTTCACTCTTTTCCCTCTCTCTTTGCTTCTCGACATAGCACATGTTCAATGTGTCTCTTGCTTCTCTCTCTCTCTCTCTCTCTCTCTCTAAGTAGAGACTATGCTCTATTCTGCTTAGTCTAACTTCAAGAGTGCTAAATTCCTTGTTGTGAGTGTTGATTCCACTTACGTATGTCGCTTCTAACTCATAGTGCACCTTGGTTCTCACTTTGATGTCCTAAGAATTACTAAATGTGTTAAGCCAACGAATCCCTATTTTGTCTTATAGTGACTTTAGGAGGAAAACAAAATTCTTCAAAATGTGTGCCTAAGGAAGGGTTCATGAACCTTGCAAAGCACTTAAAACCCTTGAAAACCTTACAAAAAGATAATCTGCAACGTGCATTCAACTTTTTTGCAAAACTACTGTGAACAAACTATTTGTGCACTACCTTTGCACCCTTGTTCTTGGTCACTTGTGCACCACCTTTGCATCACTTTGCACTTTTGCATCACCTATGCATCACTTGCAAAGTCACCATTTTGACCTTTGACCAGCTTTGCCATGACCACTTCGACCTTTGACTAAATTGACCATTGAGTAGCTCAACAAGATATGTCAAGACATGTTGGTCTTGATGATGGTGCTTCGGATGCCTTGGATATAGGCATGGTTGACATGGTTAGGTTAGCCAAGATAGCAGAGGTTTCATCAACATTGAGGAGACTGATGTACGAGTTGCTATGCCCCAGACTAGACATTGGAGTTTCTATAAGAGCATTTGCACTTGTAGTTTCTAGTCATTCGATGATTGACACATGCATAGAGCAAGTTGGAGTTTTGCAGAGTCTAAAGTAGTTTGAGGTGAATGGATACACCTTGTTTGAGGCACTTACTGTAGGTTGATCGGTATGGGTTCAGATTCAGAATCTTCTTGTACATTATTGTCGAGTTCTACATCATTCATTGTATGTGTTACCACTTATGTTCATATTGACCCTTAAGTGGGAGGAAGTTAGGGATGTAAGGATCATGTGACCTTAACCCCATTATGTGGGTTTTGAGGCTCCCACGCATGTGTAGGCATCTCTCCTTTCCTCTCTCTCCTCCATCTCCTCCTTGCTCCTCTTCTTTAACACACCAAAGCCCTTTGCCAAGCGACTCAACTAGAAGAAAGATGTTGGAGTTAGACATGTGTGGAAGCACACAAACAACACAAGGAAGAAGAGAAGCTTAGAGCACAACACACAATACTGAATGTATTACCACTAGAAGGTACAAAGATCAATAACTTGTTAGGGCTATAGGCATATATACAAGCTGGGGGAAAAAACCTCTTAAAGAGGGAAAAAGTGCCCTAGCGGTCCTAGTGTGTTCACACACATCACTACCTAAATATATCAACAAATCCCCCCTGGGAGTGATGCGGTGAAGAAGGAGCTGGCACTCATGTGTATGGAAGTGCCAATCTTTGTGGAATCAGTCCACAAAAGGAAGTGAGCCCAAAGATTTGCAAAAAGCTTCAAACTTCTCCCTAAGTAGAGCCTTCATGAAAAAGTCTACAATGTTCTCCTACGTGGGCACATATGCCAAGTTGATCTCCCTAACAAAGAACCTTTCCCTTACATAATGGCAATGCACCTCAATGTGCTTAGTGCGAGCATGGAACAAAGGGTTCCTTGTAATTGCCAATTCATTATGACTATCAGTGAACATGGTGGTGGAAGAAGACTGACCCACACCCAAATCAGCCATAAGACGTCTAAGCCACATACACTCAACAGTCACTGTGAAAGCTACCCTATACTCAGCCTCACAATTGGAAGTGGCCACAGTAGGTTGCTTCTTGCTCAACCAAGATATACATGAAGTACCAAGCATGAAGCAAAATCCATTAGTGGACACACGAGTTTCATAGAAACCAACCCAATCATTGTTAGAAAAAGCATGCAAATCTAGCGTTAGTGATTGTTGGAAGATTTATCCTCCAAATGCACAACAAGAAGCTTGAACCCTTCCCAAGACCTATCTGCCCTCAAACCAGTACTCACTAAACTCATATATCCCAATTCCCAAATTCAATTCAAAAACCCTTTTAGCCAGAGACACTAGAGAGTAAGTGTAGCTCAAGCGTAAGCACCACCTCCTTTACTTGTCAATCCGCGGAGACGTGAGGACCGGTATGAAGACCACGAGCAAGTGAAGGCACAAGTGTGTGACTGAAAGCACACCAACATGCACACACATACACACACACGCGCACAAAGTAAGATCAAAGAGAGGAACAATGGAAAGCTTCGATTGCAAAAGAGTTCTCTTACAAAAGCTCTATTCTCTCACAAGCTAACCTCAAAAATGAGCTCTCTAGCTCTTTTTATAGTTTTTTGACTAGATTTGGCCCTGTCCAGACCTAGTGTCCGGCCTAGTTAAAAATTAGGTTCCAGGGCTAATTTGAGGGCTCAAACAGAGTCTAAAAATTATGAAAATTGGTAGGATGATACTTCTAATGCTCCTCAAGCTCGAGGACTCCTCGGCTTGCACAAAATGGAGCTACAAAAATAGAAAATGGTATTTACAATGGTTTTAGTGATGGAAATCACTATTTTTGTAGGGAATTCTTGTGAAAATTTGACATACACTTCTTGGAGCTCCCTACTTGCTCCTTCTTCTTGTGTGTCCACCTCTTAGATGTGTTCTTATGCTTTGTTCTTGACCTTGAGCTTCAACACTCCCCCCCCTCTTGAGTCTGTCATCCCTGACAGACCTTTGTTGTAGTGGTTGTTCCAAGTAGTGCCTTGAGAGGGAGCGTCCCGTCTGTCTGAACAAAAGTCGTCTGACTTCCAGATGTGTCTGGTTCTTCATCTATCACTGCGAGTTTTTGCAAGTTGTAGTTTCTTGGTATATGCTTTGTCCTGGGAGTCCAGCATGATTGTGTCGTTGTGAGTCTCCGTTGATGTTTTCTAGATCTTCCACAGTTGATGTTCATAGTAGTCATGCCAAGTACTCCTAACCCATATTGAGTGATGGGTAAGTGTGTTTGTGCATGGGTTGAGGAAATTATGTGCCTTGTGCACGGCCTTGTAATGTAGCCCTATGAATGCTTACTTGGAAAATGCATTGGAAGAAGTATGGTGCAAAAATTGTGGGTCTTGAGCGAAGTGCCCAAGGGTATTCTGACGAAGAGGTTTCCTAATCTATCATGGTTATGGTGTTGCCAGAGTAAAGATACTTACCAGGGAGAAGGTTGATCGATGTTCATCTCTTCGTGTTGTACACTCGGCCTTTGGAATGGAACATTGTTGATGAATGTCCATATTGATGGTCCACTGATGAGATCTTTTGAGTGGTTGATCCTCTCTCCTCTTTTCAAAGCAACATTTGCCAACTACTGAGAATTGAATTTCTTTATATTCTTTGGCAAACAACATTGGGTAACTACACCACGCTGAGTTTCACATATTCTCTTTAGCTCACCATACGCAGGAGTCTTCTCCTCCAGAACTACCCTTTGCAGATATCTCCTTGGATGCTCGCGTACATGAAGTAGTTAAGCATCACTCAAGTTGCGGACCTTCAAGCTTTTCATTCCTACCATGGTAAGAGAAAATCAGAGTTGTAGATGCCATGTTCATGCCAAGTGCCTGCCATCTACCAGATAAGGCAACAATAATATCATCTGCTAGCCGAGACACAGTTTTATCCAAATTGATAAATGCCTAGTAATCAACAATTCCACCTTCAACTAAGCATGACTCATTGAGGTTCCAAGAGCCAAGCCTAGAGACAATTTTTTTTTTTTTTTTAGGAACAATGTCACAAAACAAGAAGACAGAGTTTAGTATCAATCAATAAAAATCTTTGACATAACAATGTGCTCTTGTGCCTGGGATTCTCAAGTGTGTCTATGCACGGCCGTGTAATGTGGCCCTATATTAATGCATACTTTGGAAATGCATGACCTGAGTGGTGCAAAAGACAGGGTTGTGCAAGGAGCACATGGTTGTCGCTCGTCGAGGCCTGATGTCACCTACAAATATTGATGTCATCTTTGTTGGAGGTATCCATTGGATCTCGAGATGACCACTGATCCTTCCTCTTGATAGGGGCCCATTTTAGAACAGCATTTGGCACTGTAGAGATTACTTCAGGCGTCTTCCTCGTTGGATGCTTTCTGAACTGTGGTATCCAATGTGGTTGGCGCTTTGGTTTGATGGAGGCTACTTGTACTTTTGTCTTCCAAACCCATATCCTTTTTGCACGTCTTCCTACTATTGTTGAAGAGTTGATTTGATCTCCTTTCGGTCTCTGTATGTGGTTCTTACCCTCTTCTCCTTTTTGCTTCTTTGTTGAGACCTTTCGCATGTGGGAGAACACAGGTTGTTGTAGATGTAAGAGCTTCTTAGGTACCCACATCTATAATCGCCCTTGTTGAGCTTCAACTAATTTCTTAGGCACCCAAACTTGTTGGATACCTTGTGATTGAGCTTGTCCGAGCTGCTTCCTTCGTCTTCTGACCTGGTTGGCTTGCCTAGATGGGATTTGTGGGGGCAAGGTTGGTGGTTGCTCTCCTTTGCGTACCCAGATCTGCTTCATGTTCGGAACTGCTTTCTTATCGAATGGTGTCTATCTATTTGATGTAGCAGTTGTCGTGATCGGTTGTGTTTGCTTGTGTGGTGGACTCACTACTATGGCTACTTGATTCTTTGGAGAAGAAGAAAGATCCACCCGCCTTCGAACCTGTTCTTCCACGATTGACTCCTTCTGCATCATAGAGCTTTTGACACATACAACATCTTCTTCCATATGATTAGTCTTAGAAGAACTACAAGATGTGACATGTAGATTTGTGAGCATGCCATTTTCTAGTTCTAATGTAAAGCATTGTCCCTGGACCCAAACTTGAAGAAGTTGACTTCTTAGGTTTAAGTTGACTGCATTGTCATAAATCCAATCTTGTCCTAAGACAAGTGGTTCTGTAAGGTTCTCATCTTGACACACTAGCACTTTGACTTTCATTGGAACATCTTGCAGGTAGATGGGAAGTTCCACTTCGCCCAAACAAGGGGTTTCCACACCTCCCAATCCTATGAGATAAGCTTCTATGGGATTGATGTTCAACTGCAAGCTTTGGCAATAGGATAGTCTAACTGCTCTACTTGCTGCACCTGAGTCAATCAATGCCTTTACCGTCCTTGCACCCTTCCTTTGTCCTATATCTATGGTCACAAAGGGTCTTCGGTCAATGACTTGAGAAGTCGCTATGCCTGACTTTTGGCACATATCCATGTGATATTTTGGGGCTTTTGAGTTGACATCTAGGCCTAATCGCCTTAACTTATTTCGCCCAATACGCTCTCTGGCCTCGGCCTGTGCTTCTTCTCTCACTCTTAACTCTTATTCTTTTCGTTTCTTAGCAGTGTTGAGTCTCATTAGCATGTCCTCAGTAAGAGGTTCTTGATATAGCTTGACTCTACAACCACTAATATAGTTTGGCAAGATATCTCCTTCTAGAGTGGCCAACTGAACTGCACCACTAGTGGAAATTCTATTAATGATCATGGGTCCGTATCCTCTTTTTTCCAACTTACGGGCATGTTGTTTTAGTGTGTAAACCAACACTAGATCTCCCTCTTTCAATCCCTTATCCTTCATGTGTGCATCAAAGTATGCCTTTTGCCTCTTCTTTGCAGCGTAGATGCCTGCTGCCGCTCGTAGCCTCGTCTCACCTAAGCGTTCGAGATCAAAGATCCTAGAGGACAATTGATGCCCATTCCACTCATAATCTTGTGCTACTTTTAAGGCAGGGATTAAGAAATCTAATGGTAGCACAGCGTTCTGTCCGAAGACCATTTGAAATGGGGTGGCATTGAGTACCGTTTTGTAGGCAACTCGATAAGCCCAAACAGCATGATGAAGTTGTTTGTCCCAATCAGAGCGTTTATTATTTACCAGTTTTGTCAATACGTTACAAAGGATCTTATTGGTACTCTCGGCTTGTCCATTAGCTTGTGGGTGATAGGGGGCAGACTTCTTATGTATCACCAAGAATTCTTGGAGAAGATTTTCAATGACTTCATTCAAGAAGTGTGTGCCTCTATCGCTTACTAACTCTATTGGTAATCCATATCTCGTGAACACATTCTCGAATAAGAACTTAGCCGTAGTCTGAGCATCATTCTTTGTTGTGGCTTTCACTTCTACCCACTTGGTAAGGTAATCTGTGGCTACAATAATATACTCTGCATGGGAGTTTCTAGCTGGGGGGTTAATAGGACCTACAAAGTCTATACCCCATTTCGAGAATGCACGTCCTCCCATCATTGGCCTCAAAGGCATCTCGTCTTTTCTAACTGGATATTGTGCACGTTGACATGTGTCACATTTCTTCACATATGTATGTGCATCCATATGAAGAGTGGGCCACCAAAGTCCTGAGAATAGAATGGTCTTGATTACTCGATCAAGACCGAAGTGTCCACCTGCGACACCGTTGTGTGCAGTTTCTAAGACTTTCAAATAGTCTGATTCATGAACGCACAGTCTTAAGTAACCATCTTTGCCTCTTCGGTATAAGTTGTCTCCTAATAAGGCATAGCCTTGAGTCTCTTGCTCCATGCTTCGTCTTCTTGCTAGACTAGCCTCTTTGGGTAATCTTCCCGATCTCATAAACTCTACCAATGGAGCACTCCAATCAGGAATTAATGACACTTGATAAAGGGTGGCATGCTCCACTGGTGGTCTCTCTTTGCATATTGGACAATTCTTAATCCACTCATGTATTTCTTTGTCCATGCTAGGCCAATACACTCCTAAACGCTTCAGATTTTGCAATGTTCGTTGTTTAGAATAGTGATTTCCTAGCAATCCTTCATGAGCTTGCTGCAACCAACTACTATGTTCGTCATCCTCGACACAACAAGCTAATACACCCTCAGTATCTTGTTTGTACATGCTTCCTGCTAATATGTGATATTTTTGTGATTTTACAATTTCTTCTTGTGATGTTTTCACATTCTTATTTGCAGGGCCGAAGGTTAGGACTGGTACCAACTTATTTGCCCATTTAGGAACAACTTCTAAATTGAACAGATAAGCATCGGTTAATTCGTCAGACACTCCTTGTGGTGACTCTCCTGAAGTGATGCGAGAAAGGTGGTCTGCCCGAAGGTGGGTTTTACCTTTCCTGACAACAACTTCAAAGTCATACTCCATTAGTAAGAGGAACCATCTTACTAAGCGTCCAATATTGCAAGGTTTATTGACCAAATATAACAAAGCTTGATGATCAGTGAAAAACTTGAACTTGTTGGCCAATAAATAGTGTCTAAATTTCTTCACAACATATACCATGCCTAACCCTCTCGCTCATTTGTGGTATAGTTCTGTTCAGCTACAGTGAGCTATTTACTAGCATATGCTATGGGCAAATCTAAGTTTCCTTCACTTGTGGGTTGTGCAAGCACACATCCTATGGCATGATTGGATGCATCCACATGGACATGGAACGGTTTATTCCAATCAGGAGTGGTCAGTATTGGTGTTGTGCACAAACGTTTCTTTAGTTCATTGAAAGAATTCTTGCATTCATCGTTCCACTCAAAATTAGACAACAAGGCATAAACGGGTCTAGCTATGATCGCGTACATGTGGATAAACCTACAGTAATATCCACAATGGCCCATAAAGGCTTGTACCTCTTTAACATTCCTTGGCCTTGGTAGCTCCGCTATGGCTCGTACCTTATCTTCATCTGTTGAAATTCCATTCTTAGAAACAATATGACCTAAGATTTTACCTTGACGCACCATGAACACACACTTTTCTGGGTTCAGACACACTCGATATTCTCTACACTTGTTGAAGATTTGTCGGAGCTCAGGGATGTGAAATCTTCTTTCTTGGGAATGAGCACATAAATCATCCACATACACTTCTAAGCTCTTTCGCAAGAACTCTTTGAAGACATGACACATGAGCCTTTGGAATGTTGCAGGTGCGTTGGTGAGCCCAAATGGCATCACACGAAATGCAAAGATTCCCCACTCTATAGCAAAAGCTGTTTTGTGTTGATCTTCTGGGGCAATGGCTACTTGATTGTAACCTGAAAACCCATCAAGGAAGCTATAAACTTCCTTGCCTGCAACACGCTCCAAAAGGTGTTCTGTGATTGGAAGTGGATAACTATCTCTGATAGTAGCGGCATTAACTTTTTTAAGGTTAATACACACTCGCAACTTTCCGTTCTTCTTGGGCACCACTACAATGGGGGACACCCACTCAGTATGCTCAATCTCATAGATAAATCCAGCTTCAAGCAGCCTATCAATTTCTTCTTTTATCTTGGTTGCATAGGTATCATTATATGTGTAGGGCTTCTGTTTGGTGGGCTTGGCATCAGTAGTCATGGGGATAGTATGAGAGCAAATTCTTGGATCTACCCCTTTCAAGTCTCTATAGTGCCACGCAAACACATCCCTATATTCCCTTAATAGCGCTACAAGCTCCATTTCTTCTCTTGCACTTAGGTCATCTCCTATATATGTGCATCTCTCTTCATTCTCTTCGATGGTCACTACAATCTTCTTGGTCTTTTCTTTATTATCATATGATTCTCCTATGATGGCCTCTCTCTTAGGCATTCGTACCAAAATTTTGCGATCGTCAACTTCATATTTCTTGAAGTTTTCTGGTACTTCAAACAATGATTCCTCCTCTTCCTGTTTCACTTCTTTTCTTTTCTTTTTCTTTTGACTACTCTCACTTCCATCCTTTGAATTTACCGTTTTAATACTTGTGAGAGGTTCTTCTTCTTTCTGGGTGAACACTCCTATATCTTCTAGATAATGCTGCTTTGAGTTAAAGCAACTATCCATCACAATGGACTCTATATCATCCTCATTCTCTTCTTCTTCTATGACATCACTAGGGTCACATTCTTCTAGCAAGGGCTGACACATGAACACTGAGATATCATAACCCTCCTCATCACAATGAGGTGTCCATTGTTCTTCATTGACAGCAATGTCCATTGTGGCTAAGATTACTAGCCAACCATGAGGCTCAAATTCCTCATCTGGAAAGATCATCGGTGTGTAGGCTGGGTCTCTAACTACTCTATCTCCTGGCGAAGTTCCTTCTTCTCTTGCCTTCAAGCATTTTTCCTCTTCCTCTGCAACCTTGCACATCCATAAATGAGTATCTTCATGCAGCCATGATGGATCAGGTGAACTCTCACAATGCACAGAGATTGAATCTTCTTTTGCTTTGTGGATAGGATTCCACTGTAGGGGTGGTACATCTATGAAGGAGTAATCCCTCAAATTGACCTTGGTGGTGACCCCTAAGTGCTGCAAGTACAAGGAGTTGGTTCCCCAATCCTGTACTATTTGCAATTGTCGTAGGAAGGGTCTTCCTAGGATCATCTCATAGACGTTATTTTTCTCAAAGTCACATATAGCAAATGTATGTTCAAACTCCACACCACAAGTGGTTAGAGTTATCCCTTCGAGCAATCCTAGAGGTCTTTCAAAATGACCGTTGGCCATTTGAAGCTTCATTCTAGTTGGTCTTAATGTGGGTTTGCCCCATTGCTTCCACAAGGAGGTGGTCGCAATGGCAACACCAGCACCTGAATCTATGATTGCTTTGGTTGTGTAACCTTGGTAGGTGATTGGAAGATAAGTATTACCTTCTTCACCCTCACACATGTCCCCTATTTTGTCTAGAGGTATCTCTGGTACCCTTTGTTTAGAGCTTGCTTTTGGCATATTGGACTCAAGTTCTGGGACCTGATCCTTCACATGATTCCATAGCTCACGTTTTGCTTTGAGCAGCTCTTCTACAGTGAGATGACATTGAACCTTAGATTTCTTCACGACATCAGTGTTCCTTGGGACCACTGAGTCTTCATGTCTGACCAATATTGTGGGAGCTCTGATCTGAAGAGATTCAGATTCCAATGGGCCTGGAAATTGAGGCAGTTCTTCTAAGGTATTAGATTCAAAATCTAATCCTTTGTCTTCTTGTTGTTCTGCTTCATCTCCGTAAATAGATGGAATGTCTTGGGGAAATTGATCATGAAGATCATCAATCTCAGGAATAGGAGGGGAATTACCCTTCTCCTTGGCCTATTTATCTTCTTGTATTTCCCGCAAGAACTCTTGAGAGTACTGTTGAATTGAAGGAGGTATTCCGGCATCCGTGGAATTAGGAACATAAGCTCCCATTGGTGGTGAGCTTCCTCTTTCAATAACTGGTTGAGCCTGTGGAGGTAAAGACACTTGTGGTTTGTTTACCAATTGCTCTAATCTTTCTAGTAAGCCTTGGAAATGCAAATCCGGTTTGACAAAGTTTGTCTGATTGAACTTTTGACTAGTCTCGAGTATAGCTTGAGCTTGTTCTACCATTTTCATGCACATTTTCATCCGTTCAATCTCTAAATCTGCTCTAGGGTAACTCTTGTCTAGGTTCGTAGCTGTAGGACCTTCTTGAAGTTGAGCCTGGTAGGCCTTGAACATCATGTCCAAGCCTTCTGGGGTTGGATATGCAAGAACAGACCCTGGTTGCGGTCTATTTACAATGGGTGGTGGGGTGGGATGAGGTGGAGTGGATGGAGTTTTGACATGCGAGGGGCTTTGCGATGCAATGTCTTCTATTTTTGTTTTCGCTTCTTTTAAGCTTTCTTCTAGTTCCGATAACTTTTTATTCCACTTGCGATTGGCCTTCTCTCTGGTATCCTTCCATGTTCTTGTTTTCCTCTTACTAGGCTCTCCTGATTCACTCGAATCTGATTGTTCTGCTGGTTCATCCTGTTTTAAGGCTTGTGCCCTAGTGACAGCTTGTATAGGAGCCACATTGCTACTACTTAAACTTGAATCTGTCACTAAGCCTACCACATTAATGGGTGTAATCTTGGGTGCACTAGAGGGGTTTCTTGGACAATCTCTGGGGAGATGGTCTTTGCCACAATCAGAACAAAAAGCCTGTATTGTGATAGCATGTCCTTGACTCGGAGATGGTGGGTGGGGACAGTCACGAATGAAATGGTCACCTTGACATCTGAAACAAGATCCTCTAGGGGCTTGTGGTCTCATTTGTCTCAAATGGGGCCTAGGGTTAGGATTTGTGTACATGACATTGGAGTATTCTAGCTCCCAATTTTGCTCCATAGGTGGTGCCTCATATTGATACGAGTAAATCTCACTATGTTCAGGTGACTCTGTGTAATAAGCATGTGGACTACCTTCATGGGAGTAGTCTGAACTATGAGCATGAGAGTCATTATCTAGTATCAATGGGGTTAGTGGCACCAATGCTCTATTTGGATTTTCCTCTCCCACAGCATATTTGACTGGAATCACGTTGGCCGGAGCTGGTGGTTGGTTTCCCAAGACAGGTTGTGGCCTATATGGTGCCTGATATTGTTGTTGTGGTCTATAGTATGGCTGTTGGTATTGGTTCTGATACCTACCTTGTGGGTAAGGTTGTTGATAATTCTGTCTAACAGCCTGCCTCTTATAGGAACAATCTTGAGCCGTGTGGTTTGTATATTTTCTCTCAATAGTGCAATATGGATCATTCCTTTCTCTCATGTTTTGGTTGTGCAATGGGCATACATTAGCCATGTGGTCGCTATAACACCGATTCAATGGAGTGACTCTCTGTGTTTGTTTATTTTGGACTCCCAGCTTCTTGGCAACTTGTTCAGCTATCTCCTCTATTTCCGTGGAGATTTTTGAAGTATGACTAGTAGAACTATCAGAATCCTTATAGAGTTTGGACAATCCTAACTCCTCACCCAAGTTATCTTCTATGTCAATGCACGTCCGCACACACTCTTCTATGGATCTAGGCTCCTTCAAGTATACATATGATCTTAACTTTGTGCTCAGTAATCCATCTAAGAACAAAGCCACTTGTGTGGCTGGTGTGGGTAGCTCTAGAGCAGGGCATCTCACTAGATACTGTCTGAACCTTCTACCTGCTAGCCGCACTGTTTCTTGGGGTGTCTGCTTGAAGCAGTGGATCAAAGATGATGTGTTATGCCTGATACCACTCTTGGAAAATTCTACAATGAATTCGTCTAGCAGTTGACCTATATCACGATAGTTGCGACTACTTAGTGGTTGAAACCAAGCTAAGGCAGTGCCCTTAAGAGTCAAACCAAATGCCTCGTACTGGGTGAACAAATCCTCAACCTGTTCAGCTCTTAACACTTGTTTAAACTCGGCCACATGATCATAAGGATCTCCTGACCCGTCAAAATAATTCTTCATTGCCTTGATCACTTGAGTGGGTCTAAGGGTTCTTGGGTGCTCTCAGAGTCTAGGCGATGGAAAATCATGTTCATCTCTTTGTTGCCTATGTGCTTGATATCTCTCTCTTTCAGGTCTTTCATTTTCAAATCCTGACCTATTCCTGCCCGCTGTGTGTGCAAAACTTACCTCAGGTCTCTCTCTAGTTCTTTCTCTCTGGGCTTCATGAGCTTGGGATGATCCTACTCCTTGGAGGCCATGGGAAACATTGGATCCTCGTGGAGGGAAAATCAATTCATTCTTCCAAGTATATGCATGTCTATCATGTTCTGTTACCAAGAATATCTTCTCTGATTTGTTATCCAGGTAGACAACTTTGCCTGGTATCTCAGGATCTTTGAATTCATAGATGATAACTATGCCCAATTGGCTAGGTTGATCTGGCTTGAATCTCCAAAAGGCTTCCTCTGTTTCTCTATTCAAGAAGAGTTCTATGCTTTTGTTGTCTTGAGGGATCCAATCTGGTGTGATCACTCTGGTCAAAACTGACTTACCTCTAGGAGTCTGGGGTCCTTGTCCTAGATTTCCTTGTTCTAGGTCTCCTATCTCATTCTCATGAATGATATTTCCAAACTCATCGGTCCTATCTGGTTGGTTGGTAACCACATACATGGTTCCTTCCTTATCAATGTATGAACCCTCTTCGAACTTGACCACCAGGTGTTCAAGTCCAAAGGATTGATCTGGATTTTTGAGTTGGACCACTGATTGCCTTAGGCCATCCTCATAGATGCGAGCACCTAATCGGTTGGTCCGAATATATTCCAACTGTGTCTTATAGGGACCTTCTAGTGTTTGTAGATGGGCAGTCCCTGAGCCACCTACAGGTTTTCCCATGCTAAAAGACATTTCTGAATCACTTGTGTCTGAACTTAGTAAAAGATGACCACTTAGTTGTTGTGCCCAAGACTTGGATGTATGGTTGACACTAGCCTCATAAGATCTAATGCTTTGTTTATCCTTGCCTAAGTGTCTACCAGATCTCAGGTTCATAAGCTTTAGTCAAGAGTCCAAATTTTCCCTTTGGTATGGTTCAAAATTCTTTGGAGCCCCCTTGGTTCCCTAGTCCCACTTGAGGGTCAACTTCAAATTATCCTATCTCAAAATCAACGCCCTTGTTGAGCTTCAACTAATTTCTTAGGAACCCAAACTTGTTGGATACCTTGTGATTGAGCTTGTCCAAGCTGCTTCCTTCGTCTTCTGACCTGGTTGGCTTGCCTAGATGGGATTTGTGGGGGCAAGGTTGGTGGTTGCTCTCCTTTGCATACCCAGATCTGCTTCATGTTCGGAACTGCTTTCTTATCGAATGGTGTCTTTCTATTTGATGTAGCAGTTGTCGTGATCGGTTGAGTTTGCTTGTGTGGTGGACTCACTACTATGGCTACTTGATTCTTTGGAGAAGAAGAAAGATCCACCCCCCTTCGAACCTGTTCTTCCACGATTGACTCCTTCTGCATCATAGAGCTTTTGACACATACAACATCTTCTTCCATATGATTAGTCTTAGAAGAACTACAAGATGTGACATCTGGATTTGTGAGCATGCCATTTTCTAGTTCTAATGTAAAGCATTGTCCCTGGACCCAAACTTGAAGAAGTTGACTTCTTAGGTTTAAGTTGACTGCATTGTCATAAATCCAATCTTGTCCTAAGACAAGTGGTTCTGTAAGGTTCTCATCTTGACACACTAGCACTTTGACTTTCATTGGAACATCTTGCAGGTAGATGGGAAGTTCCACTTCGCCCAAACAAGGGGTTTCCACACCTCCCAATCCTATGAGATAAGCTTCTATGGGATTGATGTTCAACTGCAAGCTTTGGCAATAGGATAGTCTAACTGCACTACTTACTGCACCTGAGTCAATCAATGCCTTTATTGTCCTTGCACCCTTCCTTTGTCCTATATCTATGGTCACAAAGGGTCTTGGGTCAATGACTTGAGAAGTCGCTATGCCTGACTATTGGCACATATCCATGTGATATTTTGGGGCTTTTGAGTTGACATCTAGGCCTAATCGCCTTAACTTATTTCGCCCAATACGCTCTCTGGCCTCGGCCTGTGCTTCTTCTCTCACTCTTAACTCTTCTTCTTTTCGTTTCTTAGCAGTGTTGAGTCTCATTAGCATGTCCTCAGTAAGAGGTTCTTGATATAGCTTGACTCTACAGCCACTAATATAGTTTGGCAAGATATCTCCTTCTAGAGTGGCCAACTGAACTGCACCACTAGTGGAAATTCTATTAATGATCATGGGTGCGTATCCTCTTTTTTCCAACTTACGGGCATGTTCTTTTAGTGTGTAAACCAACACTAGATCTCCCTCTTTCAATCCCTTATCCTTGATGTGTGCATCAAAGTATGCCTTTTGCCTCTTCTTTGCAGCGTAGATGCCTGCTGCCGCTCGTAGCCTCCTCTCACCTAAGCGTTCGAGATCAAAGATCCTAGAGGACAATTCATGCCCATTCCACTCATAATCTTGTGCTACTTTTAAGGCAGGGATTAAGAAATCTAATGGTAGCACAGCATTCTGTCCGAAGACCATCTGAAATGGGGTGGCGTTGAGTACCGTTTTGTAGGCAACTCGATAAGCCCAAACAACATGATGAAGTTGTTTGTCCCAATCAGAGCGTTTATTATTTACCAGTTTTTTCAATACGTTACAAAGGATCTTATTGGTACTCTCGACTTGTCCATTAGCTTGTGGGTGATAGGGGGCAGACTTCTTATGTATCACCAAGAATTCTTGGAGAAGATTTTCAATGACTTCATTCAAGAAGTGTGTGCCTCTATCGCTTACTAACTCTATTGGTAATCCATATCTCGTGAACACATTCTCGAATAAGAACTTAGCCGTAGTCTGAGCATCATTCTTTGTTGTGGCTTTCACTTCTACCCACTTGGTAAGGTAATCTGTGGCTACAATAATATACTCTGCATGGGAGTTTCTAGCTGGGGGGTTAATAGGACCTACAAAGTCTATACCCCATTTCGAGAATGCACGTCCTCCCATCATTGGCCTCAAAGGCATCTCGTCTTTTCTAACTGGATATTGTGCACGTTGACATGTGTCACATTTCTTCACATATGTATGTGCATCCATATGAAGAGTGGGCCACCAAAGCCCTGAGAATAGAATGGTCTTGATTACTCAATCAGGACCGAAGTGTCCACCTGCGACACCGTTGTGTGCAGTTTCTAAGACTTTCAAATAGTCTGATTCATGAACGCACAGTCTTAAGTAACCATCTTTGCCTCTTCGGTATAAGTTGTCTCCTACTAAGGCATAGCCTTGAGTCTCTTGCTCTATGCTTCATCTTCTTGCTAGACTAGCCTCTTTGGGTAATCTTCCCGATCTCATAAACTCTACCAATGGAGCACTCCAATCAGGAATTAATGACACTTGATAAAGGGTGGCATGCTCCATTGGTGGTCTCTCTTTGCATATTGGACAATTCTTAATCCACTCATGTATTTCTTTGTCCATGCTAGGCCAATACACTCCTAAACGCTTCAGATTTTGCAATGTTCGTTGTTTAGAATAGTGATTTCCTAGCAATCCTTCATGAGCTTGCTGCAACCAACTACTATGTTCGTCATCCTCGACACAACAAGCTAATACACCCTCAGTATCTTGTTTGTACATGCTTCCTGCTAATATGTGATATTTTTGTGATTTTACAATTTCTTCTTGTGATGTTTTCACATTCTTATTTGCAGGGCCGAAGGTTAGGACTGGAACCAACTTATTTGCCCATTTAGGAACAACTTCTAAATTGAACAGATAAGCATCGGTTAATTCGTCAGACACTCCTTGCGGTGACTCTCCTGAAGTGATGCGAGAAAGGTGGTCTGCCCAAAGGTGGGTTTTACCTTTCCTGACAACAACTTCAAAGTCATACTCCATTAGTAAGAGGAACCATCTTACTAAGCGTCCAATATTGCAAGGTTTATTGACCAAATATAACAAAGCTTGATGATCACTGAAAAACTTGAACTTGTTGGCCAATAAATAGTGTCTAAACTTCTTCACAGCATATACCATGCCTAACCCTCTCGCTCAGTTGTGGTATAGTTCCGTTCAGCTACAGTGAGCTGTCTACTAGCATATGCTATGGGCAAATCTAAGTTTCCTTCACTTGTGGGTTGTGCAAGCACACATGCTATGGCATGATTGGATGCATCCACATGGACATGGAATGGTTTATTCCAATCAGGAGTGGTCAGTATTGGTGTTGTGCACAAACGTTTCTTCAGTTCATTGAAAGAATTCTCGCATTCATCGTTCCACTCAAAATTAGACAACAAGGCATAAAGGGGTCTAGCTATGATCGCGTACATGTGGATAAACCTACGGTTATATCCACAATGGCCCATAAAGGCTTGTACCTCTTTAACATTCCTTGGCCTTGGTAGCTCCGCTATGGCTCGTACCTTATCTTCATCCGTTGAAATTCCATTCTTAAAAACAATATGACCTAAGATTTTACCTTGACGCACCATGAACACACACTTTTCTAGGTTCAGACACACTCGATATTCTCTACACTTGTTGAAGATTTGTTGGAGCTCAGGGATGTGAAATCTTCTTTCTTGGGAATGAGCACATAAATGATCCACATACACTTCTAAGCTCTTTCGCAAGAACTCTTTGAAGACATGACACATGAGCCTTTGGAATGTCTTAGGTGCATTGGTGAGTCCAAATGGCATCACAAGAAATGCAAAGATTCCCCACTCTCTAGCAAAAGCTGTTTTGTGTTGATCTTCTAGGGCAATGGCTACTTGTTTTGTATTCTGTGATTGGAAGTGGATAACTATCTCTGATAGTAGCGGCATTAACTTTTTTTAAGGTTAATACACACTCGCAACTTTCCGTTCTTCTTGGGCACCACTACAATGGGGGACACCCATTCAGTATGCTCAATCTCATAGATAAATCCAGCTTCAAGCAGCCTATCAATTTCTTCTTTTATCTTGGCTGCATAGGTATCATTATATGTGTAGGGCTTCTGTTTGGTGGGCTTGGCATCAATAGTCATGGGGATAGTATGAGAGCAAATTCTTGGATCTACCCCTTTCAAGTCTCTATAGTGCCACGCAAACACATCCCTATATTCCCTTAATAGCGCTACAAGCTCCATTTCTTCTCTTGCACTTAGGTCATCTCCTATATATGTGCATCTCTCTTCATTCTCTTCGATGGTCACTACAATCTTCTTGGTCTTTTCTTTATTATCATATGATTCTCCTATGATGGCCTCTCTCTTAGGCATTCGTACCAAAATTTTGCGGTCGTCAACTTCATATTTCTTGAAGTTTTCTGGTACTTCAAACAATGATTCCTCCTCTTCTTGTTTCACTTCTTTTCTTTTCTTTTTCTTTTGACTACTCTCACTTCCATCCTTTGAATTTACCGTTTTAATACTTGTGAGAGGTTCTTCTTCTTTCTGGGTGAACACTCCTATATCTTCTAGATAATGGTGCTCTGAGTTAAAGCAACTATCCATCACAATGGACTCTATATCATCGTCATTCTCTTCTTCTTCTATGACATCACTAGGATCACATTCTTCTAGCAAGGGCTGACACATGAACACTGTGATATCATAACCCTCCTCATCACAATGAGGTGTCCATTGTTCTTCATTGACAGCAATGTCCATTGTGGCTAAGATTACTGGCCAACCATGAGGCTCAAATTCCTCATCTGGAAAGATCATCGGTGTGTAGGCTGGGTCTCTAACTAGTCTATCTCCTGGCGAAGTTCCTTCTTCTCTTGCCTTCAAGCATTTTTCCTCTTCCTCTGCAACATTGCACATCCACAAATGAGTATCTTCATGCAGCCATGATGGATCAGGTGAACTCTCACAACGCACAGAGATTGAATCTTCTTTTGCTTTGTGGATAGGATTCCACTGTAGGGGTGGTACATCTCTGAAGGAGTAATCCCTCAAATTGACCTTGGTGGTGACCCCTAAGTGCTGCTAGTACAAGGAGTTGGTTCCCCAATCCTGTACTATTTGCAATTGTTGTAGGAAGGGTCTTCCTACGATCATCTCATAGACGTTATTTTTCTCAAAGTCACATATAGCAAATGTATGTTCAAACTCCACACCACAAGTGGTTAGAGTTATCCCTTCGAGCAATCCTAGAGGTCTTTCAAAATGACCGTCGGTCATTTGAAGCTTCATTCTAGTTGGTCTTAATGTGGGTTTGCCCCATTGCTTCCACAAGGAGGTGGTCGCAATGGCAACACCAGCACCTAAATCTATGATTGCTTTGGTTGTGTAACCTTGGTAGGTGATTGGAAGATAAGTATTACCTTCTTCACCCTCACACATGTCCCCTATTTTGTCTAGAGGTATCTCTGGTACCCTTTGCTTAGAGCTTGCTTTTGGCATATTGGACTCAAGTTCTGGGACCTGATCCTTCACATGATTCCATAGCTCAGGTTTTGCTTTGAGCAGCTCTTCTACAGTGAGATGACATTGAACCTTAGAGTTCTTCACGACATCAGTGTTCCTTGGGACCACTTAGTCTTCATGTCTGACCAGTATTGTGGGAGCTCTGATCTGAAGAGATTAAGATTCCCATGGGCCTGGAAATTGAGGCAGTTCTTCTAAGGTATTAGATTCAAAATCTAATCCTTTGTCTTCTTGTTGTTCTGCTTCATCTCCGTAAATAGATGGAATGTCTTGGGGAAATTGATCATGAAGATCATCAATCTCAGGAATAGGAGGGGAATTACCCTTCTCCTTGGCCCATTTATCTTCTTGTATGTCCCGCAAGAACTCTTGAGAGTACTGTTGAATTGAAGGAGGTATTCCGGCATCCGTGGAATTAGGAACATAAGCTCCCATTGGTGGTGAGCTTCCTCTTTCAATAACTGGTTGAGCCTGTGGAGGTAAAGACACTTGTGGTTTGTTTACCAATAGCTCTAATCTTTCTAGTAAGCCTTGGAAGTGCAAATCCGGTTTGACAAAGTTTGTCTGATTGAACTTTTGACTAGTCTCGAGTATAGCTTGAGCTTTTTCTACCATTTTCATGCACATTTTCATCCGTTCAATCTCTAAATCTGCTCTAGGGTAACTCTTGTCTAGGTTCGTAGCTGTAGGACCTTCTTGAAGTTGAGCCTGGTAGGCCTTGAACATCATGTCCAAGCCTTCTGGGGTTGGATCTGCAAGAACAGACCCTGGTTGCGGTCTATTTACAATGGGTGGTGGGGTGGGATGAGGTGGAGTGGATGGAGTTTCGGCATGCGAGGGGCTTTGAGATGCAATGTCTTCTATTTTTGTTTTCGCTTCTTTTAAGCTTTCTTCTAGTTCTGATAACTTTTTATTCCACTTGCGATTGGCCTTCTCTCTGGTATCCTTCCATGTTCTTGTTTTCCTCTTACTAGGCTCTCCTGATTCACTCGACTCTGATTGTTCTGCTGGTTCATCCTGTTTTAAGGCTTGTGCCCTAGTGACAGCTTGTATAGGAGCCACATTGCTACTACTTAAACTTGAATCTGCCACTAAGCCTACCACATTAATGGGTGTAATCTTGGGTGCACTAGAGGGGTTTCTTGGACAATCTCTGGGGAGATGGTCTTTGCCACAATCAGAACAAAAAGCCTGTATTGTGATAGCATGTCCTTGACTCGGAGATGGTGGGTGGGGACAGTCACGAATGAAATGGTCACCTTGACATCTGAAACAAGATCCTCTAGGGGCTTGTGGTCTCATTTGTCTCAAGTGGGGCCTAGGGTTAGGATTTGTGTACATGACATTGGAGTATTCTAGCTCCAAATTTTGCTCCATAGGTGGTGCCTCATATTGATACGAGTAAATCTCACTATGTTCAGGTGACTCTGTGTAATAAGCATGTGGACTACCTTCATGGGAGTAGTCTCAACTATGAGCATGAGAGTCATTATCTGGTATCAATGGGGTTAGTGGCACCAATGCTCTATTTGGATTTTCCTCTCCCACAGCATATTTGACTCGAATCACGTTGGCCGGAGCTGGTGGTTGGTTTCCCAAGACAGGTTGTGGCCTATATGGTGCCTGATATTGTTGTTGTGGTCTATAGTATGGCTGTTGGTATTGGTTCTAATACCTACCTTGTGGGTAAGGTTGATGATAATTCTGTCTAACAGCTTGCCTCTTATAGGGACAATCTTGAGCCGTGTGGTTCGTATATTTTCTCTCAATAGTGCGATATGGATCATTCCTTTCTCTCATGTTCTGGTTGTGCAATGGGCATACATTAGCCATGTGGTCGCCTCCGCAAGTATAACACCGATTCAATGGAGTGACTCTCTGTGTTTGTTTATTTTGGACTCCCAGCTTCTTGGCAACTTGTTCAGCTATCTCCTCTATTTCCGTGGAGATTTTTGAAGTATGACTAGTAGAACTATCAGAATCCTTATAGAGTTTGGACAATCCTAACTCCTCACCCAAGTTATCTTCTATGTCAATGCACGTCCACACACACTCTTCTATGGATCTAGGCTCTTTCAAGTATACATATGATCTTAACTTTGTGCTCAGTAATCCATCTAAGAACAAAGCCACTTGTGTGGCTGGTGTGGGTAGCTCTAGAGCAGGGCATCTCTCTAGATACTGTCTGAACCTTCTACCTACTAGCCGCACTGCCCTTGGGGTGTCTGCTTGAAGCAGTGGATCAAAGATGATGTGTTATGCCTGATACCACTCTTGGAAAATTCTACAATGAATTCGTCTAGCAGTTGACCTATATTGCGATAGTTGCGACTACTTAGTGGTTGAAACCAAGCTAAGGCAGTGCCCTTAAGAGTCAAACCAAATGCCTCGTACTGGGTGAACAAATCCTCAACCTGTTCAGCTCTTAACACTTGTTTAAACTCGGCCACATGATTATAAGGATCTTCTGACCCGTCAAAATAATTCTTCATTGCCTTGATCACTTGAGTGGGTCTAAGGGTTCTTGGGTGCTCTCAGAGTCTAGGCAATGGAAAATCATGCATCTCTTTGTTGCCTATGTGCTTGATATCTCTCTCTTTCAGGTCTTTCATTTTCAAATCCTGACCTATTCGTGCCCACTGTGTGTGCAAAACTTACCTCAGGTCTCTCTCTAGTTCATTCTCTCTGGGCTTCATGAGCTTGGGATGATCCTACTCCTTGGAGGCCATGGGAAACATTGGATCCTCGTGGAGGGAAAATCAATTCATTCTTCCAAGTATATGCATGTCTATCATGTTCTGTTACCAAGAATATCTTCTCTGATGTGTTATCCAGGTAGACAACTTTGCCTGGTATCTCAGGATCTTTGAATTCATAGATGATAACTATGCCCAATTTGCTAGGTTGATCTGGCTTGAATCTCCAAAAGGCTTCCTCTGTTTCTCTATTCAGGAAGAGTTCTATGCTTTTGTTGTCTTGAGGGATCCAATCTTGTGTGATCACTCTGGTCAAAACTAACTTACCTCTAGGAGTCTGGGGTCCTTGTCCTACATTTCCTTGTTCTAGGTCTCCTATCGCATTCTCATGAATGATATTTCCAAACTCATTGGTCCTATCTGGTTGGTTGGTAACCACATACATGGTTCCTTCCTTATCAATGTATGAACCCTCTTCGAACTTGACCACCAGGTGTTCAAGTCCAAAGGATTGATCTGGATTTTTGAGTTGGACCACTGATTGCCTTAGGCCATCCTCATAGATGCGAGCACCTAATCGGTTGGTCTGAATATATTCCAACTGTGTCTTATAGGGACCTTCTAGTGTTTGTAGATGGGCAGTCCCTGAGCCACCTACAGGTTTTCCCATGCTAAAAGACATTTTTGAATCACTTGTGTCTGAACTTAGTAAAAGATGACCACTTAGTTGTTGTGCCCAAGACTTGGATGTATGGTTGACACGAGCCTCAGAAGATCTAATGCTTTGTTTATCCTTGCCTAAGTGTCTACCAGATCTCAGGTTCATAAGCTTTAGTCAAGAGTCCAAATTTTCCCTTTTGTATGGTTCAAAATTCTTTGGAGCCCCCTTGGTTCCCTAATCCCACTTGAGGGTCAACTTCAAATTATCCTATCTCAAAATCAACGCCCTTGTAGAGCTTCAACTAATTTCTTAAGCACCCAAACTTGTTGGATACCTTGTGATTGAGCTTGTCCGAGCTGCTTCCTTCGTCTTCTCACCTGGTTGGCTTGCCTAGATGGGATTTGTGGGGGCAAGGTTGGTGGTTGCTCTCCTTTGCGTACCCAGATCTGCTTCATGTTCGGAACTGCTTTCTTATCGAATGGTGTCTTTCTATTTGATGTAGCAGTTGTCGTGATCGGTTGTGTTTGCTTGTGTGGTGGACTCACTACTATGGCTACTTGATTCTTTGGAGAAGAAGAAAGATCCACCCGCCTTCGAACCTGTTCTTCCACGATTGACTCCTTCTACATCATAGAGCTTTTGACACATACAACATCTTCTTCCATATGATTAGTCTTAGAAGAACTACAAGATGTGACATCTGGATTTGTGAGCATGCCATTTTTAAGTTCTTATGTAAAGCATTGTCCCTGGACCCAAACTTGAAGAAGTTGACTTCTTAGGTTTAAGTTGACTGCATTGTCATAAATCCAATCTTGTCCTAAGACAAGTGGTTCTGTAAGGTTCTCATCTTGACACACTAGCACTTTGACTTTCATTGGAACATCTTGCAGGTAGATGGGAAGTTCCACTTCGCCCAAACAAGGGGTTTCCACACCTCCCAATCCTATGAGATAAGCTTCTATGGGATTGATGTTCAACTGCAAGCTTTGGCAATAGGATAGTCTAACTGCACTACTTGCTGCACCTGAGTCAATCAATGCCTTTACCGTCCTTGCACCCTTCCTTTGTCCTATATCTATGGTCACAAAGGGTCTTCGGTCAATGACTTGAGAAGTCACTATGCCTGACTATTGGCACATATCCATGTGATATTTTGGGGCTTTTGAGTTGACATCTAGGCCTAATCGCCTTAACTTATTTCGCCCAATACGCTCTCTGGCCTCGGCCTGTGCTTCTTCTCTCACTCTTAACTCTTCTTCTTTTCGTTTCTTAGCAGTGTTGAGTCTCATTAGCATGTCCTCAGTAAGAGGTTCTTGATATAGCTTGACTCTACAGCCACTAATATAGTTTGGCAAGATATCTCCTTCTAGAGTGGCCAACTGAACTGCACCACTAGTGGAAATTTTATTAATGATCATGGGTCCGTATCCTCTTTTTTCCAACTTACGGGCATGTTGTTTTAGTGTGTAAACCAACACTAGATCTCCCTCTTTCAATCCCTTATCCTTGATGTGTGCATCAAAGTATGCCTTTTGCCTCTTCTTTGCAGCGTAGATGCCTGCTGCCCCTCGTAGCCTCGTCTCACCTAAGCGTTCGAGATCAAAGATCCTAGAGGACAATTGATGCCCATTCCACTCATAATCTTGTGCTACGTTTAAGGCAGGGATTAAGAAATCTAATGGTAGCACAGCATTCTGTCCGAAGACCATCTGAAATGGGGTGGCGTTGAGTACCGTTTTGTAGGCAACTCGATAAGCCCAAACAGCATGATGAAGTTGTTTGTCCCAATCAGAGCGTTTATTATTTACCAGTTTTGTCAATACGTTACAAAGGATCTTATTGGTACTCTCGGCTTGTCCATTAGCTTGTGGGTGATAGGGAGCAGACTTCTTATGTATCACCAAGAATTCTTGGAGAAGATTTTCAATGACTTCATTCAAGAAGTGTGTGCCTCTATCGCTTACTAACTCTATTGGTAATCCATATCTCGTGAACACATTCTCGAATAAGAACTTAGCCGTAGTCTGAGCATCATTCTTTGTTGTGGCTTTCACTTCTACCCACTTGGTAAGGTAATCTGTGGCTATAATAATATACTCTGCATGGGAGTTTCTAGCTGGGGGGTTAATAGGACCTACAAAGTCTATACCCCATTTCGAGAATGCACGTCCTCCCATCATTGGCCTCAAAGGCATCTCGTCTTTTCTAACTGGATATTGTGCACGTTGAAATGTGTCACATTTCTTCACATATGTATGTGCATCCATATGAAGAGTGGGCCACCAAAGTCCTGAGAATAGAATGGTCTTGATTACTCGATCAGGACCGAAGTGTCCACTTGCAACACCGTTGTGTGCAGTTTCTAAGACTTTCAAATAGTCTGATTCATGAACGCATAGTCTTAAGTAAACATCTTTGCCTTTTCGGTATAAGTTGTCTCCTACTAAGGCATAGCCTTGAGTCTCTTGCTCCATGCTTCGTCTTCTTGCTAGACTAGCCTCTTTGGGTAATCTTCCCGATCTCATAAACTCTACCAATGGAGCACTCCAATCAGGAATTAATGACACTTGATAAAGGGTGGCATGCTCCACTGGTGGTCTCTCTTTGCATATTGGACAATTCTTAATCCACTCATGTATTTCTTTGTCCATGCTAGGCCAATACACTCCTAAACGCTTCAGATTTTGCAATGTTCATTGTTTAGAATAGTGATTTCCTAGCAATCCTTCATGAGCTTGCTGCAACCAACTACTATGTTCGTCATCCTCAACACAACAAGCTAATACACCCTCAGTATCTTGTTTGTACATGCTTCCTGCTAATATGTGATATTTTTGTGATTTTACAATTTCTTCTTGTGATGTTTTCACATTCTTATTTGCAGGGCCGAAGGTTAGGACTGGTACCAACTTATTTTCCCATTTAGGAACAACTTCTAAATTGAACAGATAAGCATCGGTTAATTCGTCAGACACTCCTTGCGGTGACTCTCCTGAAGTGATGCGAGAAAGGTGGTCTGCCCGAAGGTGGGTTTTACCTTTCCTGACAACAACTTCAAAGTCATACTCCATTAGTAAGAGGAACCATCTTACTAAGCGTCCAATATTGCAAGGTTTTTTGACCAAATATAACAAAGCTTGATGATCAGTGAAAAACTTGAACTTGTTGGCCAATAAATAGTGTCTAAACTTCTTCACAACATATACCATGCCTAACCCTCTCGCTCAGTTGTGGTATAGTTCCGTTCAGCTACAGTGAGCTGTCTACTAGCATATGCTATGGGCAAATCTAAGTTTCCTTCACTTGTGGGATGTGGAAGCACACATCCTATGGCATGATTGGATGCATCCACATGGACATGGAATGGTTTATTCCAATCAGGAGTGGTCAGTATTGGTGCTGTGCACAAACGTTTCTTCAGTTCATTGAAAGAATTCTCGCATTCATCGTTCCAGTCAAAATTAGACAACAAGGCATAAAGGGGTCTAGCTATGATCGCGTACATGTGGATAAACCTACGGTAATATCCACAATGGCCCATAAAGGCTTGTACCTCTTTAACATTCCTTGGCCTTGGTAGCTCCGCTATGGCTCGTACCTTATCTTCATCTGTTGAAATTCCATTCTTAGAAACAATATGACCTAAGATTTTACCTTGACGCACCATGAACACACACTTTTCTGGGTTCAGACACACTCGATATTCTCTACACTTGTTGAAGATTTGTCGGAGCTCAGGGATGTGAAATCTTCTTTCTTGGGAATGAGCACATAAATCATCCACATACACTTCTAAGCTCTTTCGCAAGAACTCTTTGAAGACATGACACATGAGCCTTTGGAATGTTGTAGGTGCATTGGTGAGCCCAAATGGCATCACACAAAATGCAAAGATTCCCCACTCTGTAGCAAAAGCTGTTTTGTGTTGATCTTCTGGGGCAATGGCTACTTGATTGTAACCTGAAAACCCATCAAGGAAGCTATAAACTTCCTTGCCTGCAACACGCTCCAAAAGGTGTTCTGTGATTGGAAGTGGATAACTATCTCTGATAGTAGCGGCATTAACTTTTTTAAGGTTAATACACACTCGCAACTTTTCGTTCTTCTTGGGCACCACTACAATGGGGGACACCCATTCAGTATGCTCAATCTCATAGATAAATCCAGCTTCAAGCAGCCTATCACATTTCTTCTTTTATCTTGGCTGCATATGTATCATTATATGTGTAGGGCTTCTGTTTGGTGGGCTTGGCATCAGTAGTCATGGGGATAGTATGAGAGCAAATTCTTGGATCTACCCCTTTCAAGTCTATATAGTGCCACGCAAACACATCCCTATATTCCCTTAATAGTGCTACAAGCTCCATTTCTTCTCTTGCACTTAGGTCATCTCCTATATATGTGCATCTCTCTTCATTCTCTTCGATGGTCACTACAATCTTCTTGGTCTTTTCTTTATTATCATATGATTCTCCTATGATGGCCTCTCTCTTAGGCATTCGTACCAAAATTTTGCGGTCGTCAACTTCATATTTCTTGAAGTTTTCTGGTACTTCAAACAATGATTCCTCCTCTTCTTGTTTCACTTCTTTTCTTTTCTTTTTCTTTTGACTACTCTCACTTCCATCCTTTGAATTTACCGTTTTAATACTTGTGAGAGGTTCTTCTTCTTTCTAGGTGAACACTCCTATATCTTCTAGATAATGCTGCTCTGACTTAAAGCAACTATCCATCACAATGGACTCTATATCATCATCATCCTCTTCTTCTTCTATGACATCACTAGGGTCACATTCTTCTAGCAAGGGCTGACACATGAACACTGAGATATCACAACCGTCCTCATCACAATGAGGTGTCCATTGTTCTTCATTGACAGCAATGTCCATTGTGGCTAAGATTACTGGCCAACCATGAGGCTCAAATTCCTCATCTAGAAAGATCATCGGTGTGTAGGCTGGGTCTCTAACTAGTCTATCTCCTGGCGAAGTTCCTTCTTCTCTTGCCTTCAAGCATTTTTCCTCTTCCTCTGCAACCTTGCACATCCACAAATGAGTATCTTCATGCAGCCATGATGGATCAAGTGAACTCTCAGAATGCACAGAGATTGAATCTTCTTTTGCTTTGTGGATAGGATTCCACTGTAGGGGTGGTACATCTCTGAAGGAGTAATCCCTTTTGACCTTGCTGGTGACCCCTAAGTGCTGCAAGTACAAGGAGTTGGTTCCCCAATCCTGTACTATTTGCAATTGTCGTAGGAAGGGTCTTCCTAGGATCATCTCATAGACGTTATTTTTCTCAAAGTCACATAAAGCAAATGTATGTTCAAACTCCACACCACAAGTGGTTAGAGTTATCCCTTCGAGCAATCCTAGAGGTCTTTCAAAATGACCGTCGGCCATTTGAAGCTTCATTCTAGTTGGTCTTAATGTGGGTTTGCCCCATTGCTTCCACAAGGAGGTGGTCGCAATGGCAACACCAGCACCTGAATCTATGATTGCTTTGGTTGTGTAACCTTGGTAGGTGATTGGAAGATAAGTATTACCTTCTTCACCCTCACACATGTCCCCTATTTTGTCTAGAGGTATCTCTGGTACCCTTTGCTTAGAGCTTGCTTTTGGCATATTGGACTCAAGTTCTGGGACCTGATCCTTCACATGATTCCATAGCTCAGGTTTTGCTTTGAGCAGCTCTTCTACAGTGAGATGACATTGAACCTAAAAGTTCTTCACGACATCAGTGTTCCTTGGGACCACTTAGTCTTCATGTCTGACCAGTATTGTGGGAGCTCTGATCTGAAGAGATTCAGATTCCCATGGGCCTGGAAATTGAGGCAGTTCTTCTAAGGTATTAGATACAAAATCTAATCCTTTGTCTTCTTGTTGTTCTGCTTCATCTCCGTAAATAGATGGAATGTCTTGGGGAAATTGATCATGAAGATCATCAATCTCAGGAATAGGAGGGGAATTACCCTTCTCCTTGGCCCATTTATCTTCTTGTATTTCCCGCAAGAACTCTTGAGAGTACTGTTGAATTGAAGGAGGTATTCCGGCATCCGTGGAATTAGGAACATAAGCTCCCATTGGTGGTGAGCTTCCTCTTTCAATAACTGGTTGAGCCTGTGGAGGTAAAGGCACTTGTGGTTTGTTTACCAATTGCTCTAATCTTTCTAGTAAGCCTTGGAAATGCAAATCCGGTTTGACAAAGTTTGTCTGATTGAACGTTTGACTAGTCTCGAGTATAGCTTGAGCTTGTTCTACCATTTTCATGCACATTTTCATCCGTTCAATCTCTAAATCTGCTCTAGGGTAACTCTTGTCTAGGTTCGTAGCTGTAGGACCTTCTTGAAGTTGCGCCTGGTAGGCCTTGAACATCATGTCCAAGCCTTCTGGGGTTGGATCTGCAAGAACAGACCCTGGTTGCGGTCTATTTACAATGGGTGGTGGGGTGGGATGAGGTGGAGTGGATGGAGTTTCGGCATGCGAGGGGCTTTGAGATGCAATGTCTTCTATTTTTGTTTTCGCTTCTTTTAAGCTCTCTTCTAGTTCCGATAACATTTTATTCCACTTGCGATTGGCCTTCTCTCTGGTATCCTTCCATGTTCTTGTTTTCCTCTTACTAGGCTCTCCTGATTCACTCGACTCTGATTGTTCTGCTGGTTCATCCAGTTTTAAGGCGTGTGCCCTAGTGACAGCTTGTATAGGAGCCACATTGCTACTACTTAAACTTGAATCTGCCACTAAGCCTACCACATTAATGGGTGTAATCTTGGGTGCACTAGAGGGGTTTCTTGGACAATCTCTGGGGAGATGGTCTTTGCCACAATCAGAACAAAAAGCCTGTATTGTGATAGCATGTCCTTGACTCGGAGATGGTGGGTGGGGACACTCACGAATGAAATGGTCACCTTGACATCTGAAACAAGATCCTCTAGGGGCTTGTGGTCTCATTTGTCTCAACTGGGGCCTAGGGTTAGGATTTGTGTACATGACATTGGAGTATTCTAGCTCCCAATTTTGCTCCATAGGTGGTGCCTCATATTGATACGAGTAACTCTCACTATGTTCAGGTGACTCTATGTAATAAGCATGTGTACTACCTTCATGGGAGTAGTCTCAACTATGAGCATGAGAGTCATTATCTGCTATCAACGGGGTTAGTGGCACCAATGCTCTATTTGGATTTTCCTCTCCCACAGCATATTTGACTGGAATCACGTTGGCCGGAGCCGGTGGTTGGTTTTCCAAGACAGGTTGTGGCCTATATGGTGCCTGATATTGCTGTTGTGGTCTATAGTATGGCTGTTGGTATTGGTTCTCATACCTACCTAGTGGGTAAGGTTGCTGATAGTTTTGTCTAACAGCCTGCCTCTTATAGGGACAATCTTGAGCCATGTGGTTCGTATATTTTCTCTCAATAGTGCAATATGGATCATTCCTTTCTCTCATGTTCTGGTTGTGCAATGGGCATACATTAGCCATGTGGTCGCCTCCGCAAGTATAACACCGATTCAATGGAGTGACTCTCTGTGTTTGTTTATTTTGGACTCCCAGCTTCTTGGCAACTTGTTCAGCTATCTCCTCTATTTCCGTGGAGATTTTTGAAGTATGACTAGTAGAACTATCAGAATCCTTATAGAGTTTGGACAATCCTAACTCCTCACCCAAGTTATCTTCTATGTCAATGCACGTCCGCACACACTCTTCTATGGATCTAGGCTCTTTCAAGTATACATATGATCTTAACTTTGTGCTCAGTAATCCATCTAAGAACAAAGCCACTTGTGTGGCTGGTGTGGGTAGCTCTAGAGCAGGGCATCTCTCTAGATACTGTCTAAACCTTCTACCTGCTAGCTGCACTGTTTCTTGGGGTGTCTGCTTGAAGTAGTGGATCAAAGATGATGTGTTATGCCTGATACCACTCTTGGAAAATTCTACAATGAATTCTTCTAGCAGTTGACCTATATCGCGATAGTTGCGACTACTTAGTGGTTGAAACCAAGCTAAGGCAGTGCCCTTAAGAGTCAAACCAAATGCCTCGTACTGGGTGAACAAATCCTCAACCTGTTCAGCTCTTAACACTTGTTTAAACTCGGCCACATGATCATAAGGATCTCCTGACCCGTCAAAATAATTCTTCATTGCCTTGATCACTTGAGTGGGTCTAAGGGTTCTTGGGTGCTCTCTGGCCTCGGCCTGTGCTTCTTCTCTCACTCTTAACTCTTCTTCTTTTCGTTTCTTAGCAGTGTTGAGTCTCATTAGCGTGTCCTCAGTAAGAGGTTCTTGATATAGCTTGACTCTACAGCCACTAATATAGTTTGGCAAGATATCTGCTTCTAGAGTGGCCAACTGAACTGCACCACTAGTGGAAATTCTATTAATGATCATGGCTCCGTATCCTCTTTTTTCCAACTTACGGGCATGTTGTTTTAGTGTGTAAACCAACACTAGATCTCCCTCTTTCAATCCCTTATCCTTGATGTGTGCATCAAAGTATGCCTTTTGCCTCTTCTTTGCAGCATAGATGCCTGCTGCCGCTCGTAGCCTCGTCTCACCTAAGCGTTCGAGATCAAAGATCCTCGGAGTCTAGGCGATGGAAAATCATGTTCATCTCTTTGTTGCCTATGTGCTTGATATTCTCTCTTTCAGGTCTTTCATTTTCAAATCCTGACCTATTCCATCCCACTGTGTGTGCAAAACTTACCGCAGGTCTCTCTCTAGTTCTTTCTCTCTGGGCTTCATGAGCTTGGGATGATCCTACTCCTTGGAGGCCATGGGAAACATTGGATCCTCGTGGAGGGAAAATCAATTCATTCTTCCAAGTATATGCATGTGTATCATGTTTTGTTACCAAGAATATCTTCTCTGATGTGTTATCCAGGTAGACAACTTTGCCTGGTATCTCAGGATCTTTGAATTCATAGATGATAACTATGCCCAATTGGCTAGGTTGATCTGGCTTGAATCTCCAAAAGGCTTCCTCTGTTTCTCTATTCAAGAAGAGTTCTATGCTTTTGTTGTCTTGAGGGATCCAATCTGGTGTGATCACTCTGGTCAAAACTGACTTACCTCTAGGAGTCTGGGGTCCTTGTCCTACATTTCCTTGTTCTAGGTCTCCTATCTCATTCTCATGAATGATATTTCCAAACTCATCGGTCCTATCTGGTTCGTTGGTAACCACATACATGGTTGCTTCCTTATCAATGTATGAACGCTCTTCGAACTTGACCACCAGGTGTTCAAGTCCAAAGGATTGATCTGGATTTTTGAGTTGGACCACTGATTGCCTTAGGCCATCCTCATAGATGCGAGCACCTAATCGGTTGGTCCGAATATATTCCAACTCTGTCTTATAGGGACCTTCTAGTGTTTGTAGATGGGCCGTCCCTGAGCCACCTACAGGTTTTCCCATGCTAAAAGACATTTCTGAATCACTTGTGTCTGAACTTAGTAAAAGATGACCACTTAGTTGTTGTGCCCAAGACTTGGATGTATGGTTGACACTAGCCTCAGAAGATCTAATGCTTTGTTTATCCTTGCCTAAGTGTCTACCAGATCTCAGGTTCATAAGCTTTAGTCAAGAGTCCAAATTTTCCCTTTGGTATGGTTCAAAATTCTTTGGAGCCCCCTTGGTTCCCTAGTCCCACTTGAGGGTCAACTTCAAATTATCCTATCTCAAAATCAACGCCCTTGTTGAGCTTCAACTAATTTCTTAGGCACCCAAACTTGTTGGATACCTTGTGATTGAGCTTGTCCGAGCTGCTTCCTTCGTCTTCTGACCTGGTTGGCTTGCCTAGATGGGATTTGTGGGGGCAAGGTTGGTGGTTGCTCTCCTTTGCGTACCCAGATCTGCTTCATGTTCGGAATTGCTTTCTTATCGAATGGTGTCTTTCTATTTGATGTAGTAGTTGTCGTGATCGGTTGTGTTTGCTTGTGTGGTGGACTCACTACTATGGCTACTTGATTCTTTGGAGAAGAAGAAAGATCCACCCGCCTTCGAACCTGTTCTTCCACGATTGACTCCTTCTGCATCATAGAGCTTTTGACACATACAACATCTTCTTCCATATGATTAGTCTTAGAAGAACTACAAGATGTGACATCTGGATTTGTGAGCATGCCATTTTTAAGTTCTAATGTAAAGCATTGTCCCTGGACCCAAACTTGAAGAAGTTGACTTCTTAGGTTTAAGTTGACTGCATTGTCATAAATCCAATCTTGTCCTAAGACAAGTGGTTCTGTAAGGTTCTCATCTTGACACACTAGCACTTTGACTTTCATTGGAACATCTTGCAGGTAGATGGGAAGTTCCACTTCGCCCAAACAAGGGGTTTCCACACCTCCCAATCCTATGAGATAAGCTTCTATGGGATTGATGTTCAACTGCAAGCTTTGGCAATAGGATAGTCTAACTCCACTACTTGCTGCACCTGAGTCAATCAATGCCTTTAGCGTCCTTGCACCCTTCCTTTGTCCTATATCTATGGTCACAAAGGGTCTTCGGTCAATGACTTGAGAAGTCGCTATGCCTGACTTTTGGCACATACCCATGTGATATTTTGGGGCTTTTGAGTTGACATCTAGGCCTAATCGCCTTAACTTATTTTGCCCAATACGCTCTGTGGCCTCGGCCTGTGCTTCTTCTCTCACTCTTAACTCTTCTTCTTTTCGTTTCTTAGCAGTGTTGAGTCTCATTAGCATGTCCTCAGTAAGAGGTTCTTGATATAGCTTGACTCTACAGCCACTAATATAGTTTGGCAAGATATCTCCTTCTAGAGTGGCCAACTGAACTGCACCACTAGTGGAAATTCTATTAATGATGATGGGTCCGTATCCTCTTTTCTCCATCTTACGGGCATGTTGTTTTAGTGTGTAAACCAACACTAGATCTCCCTCTTTCAATCCCTTATCCTTGATGTGTGCATCAAAGTATGCCTTTTGCCTCTTCTTTGCAGCGTAGATGCCTGCTGCCGCTCGTAGCCTCGTCTCACCTAAGCGTTCGAGATCAAAGATCCTCGGAGTCTAGGCGATGGAAAATCATGTTCATCTCTTTGTTGCCTATGTGCTTGATATCTCTCTCTTTCAGGTCTTTCATTTTCAAATCCTGACCTATTCCTGCCCACTGTGTGTGCAAAACTTACCTCAGGTCTCTCTCTAGTTCTTTCTCTCTGGGCTTCATGAGCTTGGGATGATCCTACTCCTTGGAGGCCATGGGAAACATTGGATCCTCGTGGAGGGAAAATCAATTCATTCTTCCAAGTATATGCATGTCTATCATGTTCTGTTACCAAGAATATCTTCTCTGATGTGTTATCCAGGTAGACAACTTTGCCTGGTATCTCAGGATCTTTGAATTCATAGATGATAACTATGCCCAATTGGCTAGGTTGATCTGGCTTGAATCTCCAAAAGGCTTCCTCTGTTTCTCTATTCAAGAAGAGTTCTATGCTTTTGTTGTCTTGAGGGATCCAATCTGGTGTGATCACTCTGGTCAAAACTGACTTACCTCTAGGAGTCTGGGGTCCTTGTCCTACATTTCCTTGTTCTAGGTCTCCTATCTCATTCTCATGAATGATATTTCCAAACTCATCGGTCCTATCTGGTTGGTTGGTAACCACATTGTTGGCAGCAGTCAGGGAACCGAAGGAGCCACAAGACGAAGAGAGTCGGAGCGAAGGGACAGCACAAGCAGACATGGCAGTCAAAGAAGATCTGGCAAGTAGGCCATCTAAATTTTTCAGACATCAAGGATTTGAGCACACGAGAAGACAGAGCAAGTAGGGAGCTCAAAGGTATGTATGACAAATCAATAGAGGAAATCCCTACACAAATAGTGATTTTCATCACTAAAAACCATTGTAAATATCATTTTGTATTTTTGTAGCTCCATTTTGTGCAAGCCAAGGAGTCCTTGAGCTTGAGGAGCTTTAGAAGTATCTACCTGCCAATTTTCATATTTTTGAGATCTCGTTTGAGCCCTCTAATAAGCCCTGGAACCTAATTTTTAACTAGGCCGGACACTAGGTCTGAACAGGGCCAAAGCTAGTCAAAAACTATAAAAGGAGCTAGAGAGCTCATTTTTGGGGGTGGATTGTAATTGAAACAAACTTGTAAGAGCTTTTTTTGAAAGTAATCTAAGAACTCCATTGCTTCTCACTCTTTGTCGTGCCGTGTGTGCGCGTGTGTGTGTATGTGTGTGCATGTTTGTGTGCTTCTCACTCACGCACTTGTGCCTCCACTTGCTCGAGGTCTTCATACCATCCTCACGTCTTCCCGGATTGACATTAAAGGAGGTGCTACTCATCACTGAGCTACACCAAATTTTGGCGCCGTTGCCGGGGAACGAGCTTTGAGGACGAGCGTGTGATGGTAAGACGTAGAGTTGACGCGTTGGAGTTGTAGGTATTTCCTTCACTTTCATCTATTTTCTTGTTTTTTCTTCACCATCCTCACCACCATCATCATGATCACCATCTTCCACCTCCATTTCCATCATCGCGAAAATTTCAGTTGTTTGACTATATCACCATCTCCACCTCATTTCCCTCATTTCACTTGTGAGAGAGAGCGAGAGAGCGAAATTGCGTGTGCTGTTTTTGCATGTTTTTTGAGCTGTCTTGCAGGTACAGGTCACATCATCGTCCCCAGCACTCTGCGCAGGTACGGATTTCGAAGTAACTGTCTGTGTGTCGCCGACTTCTGTCAATCGTGACCGACAGAAAAAACGCTCAAATCACCAAACAAAGTGCAAAACCATGATCTACAGGCCTAGAGCTTCCCAAAAATGTGTTTAGTTTCTTGAAATTCCTCAGATTTCTGTCAATCACGATCGCTCTGTCAATCGCGACCGACAAACCACGACGGACAGATCTGTCAATCGCGATCGACACGTCAATCGCGATCGACAGCCCAGACGGCTCTTTCAATCGCGACCGACAGAGTCAACGACCGATTGACCACGACCGACGGACCCATACGCGTGACACGTGTCAATCGGGACCGACTCATCAATCGCGACCGACACAGTCAACGATTGTTTGACCACGATTGACAGCCTCGACGGCTCTGTCAATCGCGACCGACACAGTCAACGATTGTTTGACCACGACGGACAAACCCTCGCGACGGACCTGTCAATCGCGATCGACCCATCAATCGCGATCGACAGAGTCAACGACTGTTTGACCACGATCGACTGAATTTTCGGCCACGTGTCAATCGCGACTGACCAGTCAATCGCGACTGACAGCCACGACGGACCTGTCAATCGCGATCGACACGTCGATCGCGACTGACCTGTCAATCACGACCGATAGACTTTGCGAACACGTTAGAAGGGCAATTTAGGTAAAATTTTTAAGGTAAAAATAGTGGTCTAAATTTTGGCCAAGTGTGGGACAAACACAAGGGTGTAGTATTGCATTGCGAGGGCATGACTCAAGTAAGCTCGAGAATTCCTGTTTGCCTCTTAACCTAGTTTAATCCGGTTTGAGTCCCAAAACCCTGAACTGGCATAACTTTCTCATACGAAATCCGTTTGCTGTGATTTCTGTTTTGTTGGAAAGCTCGTGGGGAGCACAACCAAAACATCGACTGGTTATAGTTAAATTAAGACCAGGAATATTAGATAGGGTATGTTGAAGTTGACCATACCCAAGGGGAACAAAGTTCAGGGGTCTCTAGAGTTGTGTCCAAAAAGTCATAGTGCAAATTGGTGAAGTGTTACATGCATGAAAGTGATTGGTTCTGTCTTTTGAATTTAAGTCTTGAGCTAACAGTGGGCCTTTTACAGGTCCTTTGAGAGCAGCGAAGGGTACGCAAAGCAAGAGTAAGTGCAGGCTTGGGAATACGCGTCCTGGGCACACCAGGGCAACAATACAAGGAAAGGAACTCAAGGTTGGAAAACCTGCAACACCCTCTGTCAATTCTTAGTTTAGGCTAAGTGCGGGTAGTGTTAGAAGTAATTCCAGGCAACGATAGGCACGAGATAAATCAAAGACTATCTAAGAAAATCAAGTGCAAGTTAAGAGATAACCTGTGTGTGTGTGAACGACAACTTTAAAGGAAAAGAACCTAACGGGAAACGACCAAACTAAAGTGCGAAATTAAACTCAAGTGTTCCTAATGACGTGATATCAGACAAGAGTATAAACACGATAATCCACATAAAAAGAACCAAGCAACCGATACAAAAGGACTCAGAAACGTGGTTGTACCTGGGAGAAATTGGGTTAATCAAATAGGCATATGAACCTTAGATCAGGACGGCACCTAGTAAGGGAGAGACAAAGCCTTAGGTCTTCAGAGGCTAGTGTCAACCACACTGCTAGGTCTTGGGCCCAGCAGTTGAGTCACCACTCGTGCTACCCAAGTTCTGAGACTAGTGAATCAGAGATGTCTCAAGGTATGGAGAGACCTACGGGAAGTTCAGGTGTGCCATACTTGCACAGGGTAGAAGGCCCATACAAAACGCAGTTGGAATACCTTAGGTCCAACCGATTAGGTGTTAGCATCTATGAGGACGGCCTAGGAAGATCTGTGGTACAGATTAAGAATCGTGATCAATCCATTGGACTAGAGCGGCCAGCTGTCAAGTTTGAAAACGGAGCATACTTGGACAAAGAAGGAACCATATACGTAGTTACCAGTCACCCAGATAGGACGGACGAATTTGGGAATGTGATCTCAGAAGCGGAATGTGACCTAGAGCAAGGAAACATGGGTGCAGAACCTAGAACCCCTCGAGGTAAATCGGTTCTCACTAGGATTATCACACCGGAATGGATCCCCCAAGACAACAAGAGCATAGATTTGCTCCTCAATCGAGAAACTGACAAAGCCTTTTGGAGGTATAAATCTGATCAGCCAACTGATATAGGAACAATCATGATCTACGAGTTTAAGGATCCTGATAGCCCAGGTAGAGTGACCTACTTAGATCACGCTTCGGAGAGGATCTTTGTGGTGACAGAAAATGATAGGCATGCTTACACTTGGAAAGGTGAATTCGTTTTTCCCCAACCAAGATTGAAGGTATCTTATGGTCACCCTGGAGCTGAAACATCCCAAGCTCATGGAATGCAAAGAGACAGAAGTAGAGATAGACCAGAAGTAAGCTTTGCCAACCCAGTGGGCAGAGAAAGAATGAGGAGGGAAACAAATAGAATGGAACCTGAGATGCTTAGAGCTCACAGGAATCAAATAAATACGGATGAGTTCCCTCTACCATGACCTAGAGAGCACACAAGGACGTTGAGACCGACTCAGCTAGTTAAGTCCATGAAGAACTACTTTGATGGCACGGGAGATCCATACGATCATGTGGCTGAGTTTAGACAAGTCCTGAGCGCTGAACAAGTGGAGGATCTATTCCCGCAATACAATGCCTTTGGTCTGACCCTTAGGAACACTGCCCTGACATGGTTTCAGCCACTAAATGAGTGGCAGTTCAGGAGCATAGACCAACTCCTAGAGGCTTTCATTATTGAATTCTCTAAGAGTGGCATAAGGCATAATACCTCCTCACTGATTCACAGCTTCAAGCAAAACCCTCAAGAGACCGTGAGACTGGCAGGAAGAAGATTTAGACAATACTTAGAAAGATGCCCTGTTTCAGAGTTACCCACACCAGCCAAGCAAGTGGCTTTATTCTTGGATGGATTGCTAAGTACCAAATTAAGATCATATGTGTATTTGAAGGACCCTAGGACCATAGAAGAGTGTGTACGCATGTGTATTGACATTGAGGATAACCTAGGGGAGGAGTTAGAGCTTGCTAAGATATACAAAGATTCGGATAGTGCCTCTAGCCTCTCTTCCACGCAATCCACATCAATCGAGGAACTTGCAGAGAAAGTAGCTCAGAAATTAGGTGTAACTAGCAAACAAATCCCGAGGTTTGCCCCTATGAAAAGATGCTATACTTGTGGCGGTGACCACATGGCGAATGTATGTCCCATTATGGCCCAACCCCAAGTTAATCCTAGTAGTCAGTACTGCACCATAGAACGAAGGTACACCAATCACACCGCGCAAGATTGCCCCTACAATAAGCAAACCGTTAGGCAGACGTACCCTCAGCCATACCCGCAACAAGGAAGATACCAGAACCAGTACCCACCTCAGCAGTATGCTAGGCCTCAACAAACCTACCAACCCTATCAAAACCAACAAAGGCCTCAGCCTGTGCTAGCACAACAACCCCCTGCCCCAGCTAATGTGATTCCGGTAAAGTATGTTGTTGCAGAAGAAAACCTGAATAGAGCTATAGTCCCTGTAACACCATTGCTTTCTGAAAGTGACCCGAGTGACCATAGCTTTGATTCTACACATGTTGACAGTCCCCAGGCGTACTACATGCAGTCTCCAGAACATGGTGATTCCTATTACAGCGAAGAGCCAAATGAACCTAGTTGGGAGTCAGATTACACAAACGTCATGTACGCAAACCCCAATCTTAGACCTCAACCTAGGCAAGTAAGACCTCCATTCCCAAGAGGACCGTGCTACAGATGCCAAGGAGATCACCTCATTCGTGATTGTCCCTTACCTCCACCTACACAAACTCAGTCAGTGACGATCCAAGGCTTTTGCCAAGATTGTGGAAAAGAGCATCTCTTACGAGATTGCCCAAAGAACCCCAATAATATGCCAAAAATCACTCCTATCAACGTTATTGGGTTAGTGGTAGATTCCACAGGAAGTGTCACTTCCACTACTCCCGTACAGGTAGTCACTAGAGCTCAAGCATTGCAGCAAAATCAAGGGGTAAACCAGGATAAGAACCCAGAGGCTAGTGAAACCGAGAGCATAACAAAGAAAAGGACTAGAGCATGGAAAGATAGTCGGGAAAGAATGAAAAGACAATGGGCTAAAAAGATGAGCGACCTTGAGGAAAGCATAAGAGAAACCAAAGCCAGGATAACTGAACTCACCTCTCAAACCCCCTCTCACACTATCCCACCACCACCATTCCCATCGCCATCCGAACCGCCACCTTCCGACCCACCTCATATGATTCCACCACCCCCTAGAGTAGGATCAGTATTAGCTGATCCCACTCCTGAAGATATAGACATGATGCTTAAAGCATATCAGGCCAGAATCCAAGAAGGGCCAAATGTCACAGATCATGAAAAGTGTTACCCTAGAGCTGATCTAGAGATAGAAAGAACCAAGCTTTGCGCGAAAATGGTCGCATTGGCTCAGACTATGTTTGAAGCCAGTCGCCTTTTCAATTACTCGGGCTCAGCCAAGACGCAATTACACTTGGATGGACTTCTGGAGAAGTTAGAGGGCATAATTGCAAGATCTGCCAAGGAAGAAGAAAATCAAGAAAGAGATAACGCAAGCAAAAATATGACCCATCCCCCACCGAAAGCTTATGTGCCAAATTCCATTGAACCAGACAATTCCCCCTCCTTAGAAAGAATAAAGAATCTAATGGCACAATCACAAAAGGAACCAGCCTCTCAACACAAGGGCAAGGCAAGTGGAAGAGTAAGCATTCCTGCTCAAGAAGCCTATGTGCCTGAAGCCTATGTGCCTAACTCTACGGAGCCAGACACATCATCTTCTATGAATCGGTTCACACCAGAATTCCTACGCGAGATTCAAGAAGACAAATGGGCCAAAGAGAGTGAAGTCCCTCCTCCTATTGAACTTGTGGATGATGCGCATGACCAATTTCCACAAGATATCCCATCCATTTATGAGGAGCAGGAGAGCACCCAATCTCAAGAAAGATTAGACTTTGAGTCTAACTCTCTACAAGAATTACCCCACTTCACAGGCCCATGGGAAACTAAGTCCACCTGTATGAGAGCACCTACAGTCATGGTAAGAAACAAAGATTCAGTCATACGTAGGAACACAGAGGTAGTGAAGAACACCAAAGTGCAGTGTAATCTCAAGTTAGAAGAGCTACTCAAGGTTAGACCTGAATTATGGAAACATGTCGCCAAACAAGTACCAGAAATAGCTAAACCTCGTTCCCAGGTAGGATCCCAGAGAATAGTGCCAGAAATACCCTTGGATAAGATAGGAGATATGTGTGAAGGTGAAGAAGGGAACACCTATCTTCCCATTACCTACCAGGAGTACACCACCAAGGCAATTTTGGACTCAGGTGCAGGAGTTGCAATTGCCACCACTTCCCTATGGAAGCGTTGGGGCAAGCCAGCACTCAGGCCAACGAGAATGAAATTGCAGATGGCCGATGGTCATATTGAGAGACCCTTAGGGTTGTTAGAAGGAATAACTCTCACTACATGTGGTGTTGAGTTCGAGCATACATTTGCTATATGTGACTTTAGCAAAAATCATGCCTATGAGATGATTTTGGGAAGACCATTTATGCGACAGTTGCAAGTGGTACAGGACTGGGGAACCAATTCTTTGTACCTACAGCACTTAGGTGTTACGACCAAGGTCAATCTTAAAGATTACTCTCATAGAGATGTACCTCCCATCCAATGGAATCCCATCCATAGAGCCAAAGATGATACGGAATCTGTGCATTCCATAGGCTCAGGATCCTCATGGATGCATGAAGACACCCACTTATGGATGTGCAAAGTAGCAGTGGACGAAGAGAAGAGAGAAAAAGCCAGAGAGGTAGGTGCAAAAGAAACCCATAGATCAATCCAAGACCCAGCCTATGCACCTGTAGTTTTTCCAGACGAAGAATTCGAACCTCACGGCTGGGCAGAAATTTTAGCAACCATGGATGTAGCCATCAATGAGGAACAATGGACACCTCACTGTGATGAGGATGGCTATGACATTTCAATCTTCTCCATAGAGCCAATCATGGGAGAGGCAGTTCTAGAAGAATGCGACCCGAGCCCTGATGCATTTGAGGATGCAAGTGACTCCGATCTAGAGTCGATCATTATGGACCCACCATTTGCATCAGATGAAGAATACTTCCATGAAGTAGAATTTTGACCCCAGAGGCATGGAGAGCTTACAAACGATGTAAGATTAGCCACACATGTGACCCCTAAGGAAGAAGTAAAGAAACGAAAGAAAAGAGAAGTCTCACCAGAAGAGGAAGAATCTTTGTTTGAGGTCCCAGAAAATTTTAAGAAGTACGAGATAGACGACAGGAGAGTCATGATAAGAATGCCTAAACGAGAGGCGCAATCAGGAGAGGCCTATGATAACAAAGAAACCACCAAGAAAATAGTAGTGGCCCTAGAAGAAGGAGAGGAGAGATGCACGTACATAGGCCATGACCTAACAGAGGAAGAAGAGCATGCGTTAATTGCCTTGCTAAGAGAATACAGAGATGTATTCGCTTGGAGTTACAAGGATTTGAAAGGTGTTGACCCGGACATATGCTCACACACTATCCCCATGACTTCAGACGCCAAACCCTCTAAGCAAAAGCCCTATACATATAACGATAATTATGCTGCTAAGATTAAAGAGGAGATAGATAGACTGGTCGAAGCTGGATTTATCTATGAAATTGAGCACACTGAGTGGGTATCCCCCATCGTAGTGGTGCCCAAGAAGAATGGAAAGCTGCGCGTATGCATTAACTTGAAAAAGGTTAATGCGGCCACGATTCGAGATAACTATCCGCTTCCCATCACAGAACATCTCTTAGAAAGAGTGGCAGGCAAGGAAGTGTACAGCTTCCTTGATGGATTTTCGGGTTACAACCAAGTAGCCATAGCTCCAGAGGATCAGCATAAAACGGCTTTTGCCACAGAATGAGGCATTTTTGCCTTTAGAGTAATGCCATTTGGGCTTACCAATGCACCAGCCACCTTCCAGAGGCTGATGTGCCATGTGTTTAAGGAGTTCCTGAGGAAGAATTTAGAGGTCTATGTTGATGATCTTTGTGCTCATTCCAACATTAGACAAACCCATATTCCTGAACTCAGACAAATCTTTGACAAATGTAGAGAATATCAAGTCTGCCTGAACCCAGAAAAGTGCGTTTTTATGGTCAGGCAAGGCAAGATTCTAGGACATATAGTGTCAAAGAATGGCATATCCACTGATGAAGAGAAAGTGAGAGCTATAGCAGAGTTACCTAGGCCAAAGAATGTCAAGGAAGTACAAGCTTTCATGGGGCATTGTGGTTATTACGGAAGATTCATTCACATGTATGCTGTCATTGCAAAGCCCATGTACGGACTTCTGACTAACTTTGAGTGGACGGATGAATGTGAGAATTCCTTCCAGGAGCTTAAACGAAGATTATGTTCAGCACCAATCTTGACCACACCAGATTGGAATAAACCATTCCATGTTCATGTGGATGCATCCAATTATGCTATTGGATGTGTGCTTGCACAACCTACTGGTGAAGGTAATATGGATCTTCCAATTGCCTATGCCAGTAGACAATTGAATGCAGCTGAACGGAATTACACCACTACAGAGAGAGAAGGCTTAGGCATGGTATATGTAGTGAAAAAGTTTAGACATTATCTGCTTGCAAATAAGTTTAAATTTTTTACTGATCATCAGGCATTGCTATACCTCGTAAACAAGCCATGCAATACAGGAAGATTAGTGAGATGGTTTCTCTTGCTCATGGAATATGACTTTGAGGTAGTGGTGAGAAAAGGGAGGACTCATTTAAGAGCAGATCATCTCTCTAGGCTCACATCGGGAGAAGCCCCACAAGGAGTATCAGATGACCTTCCTGATGCTTACTTGTTTAATTTGGAAGTGGTGCCGCAGTGGGCTAAGCCATTGGTCCCAGTATTGACATACGGACCTAATCATCCAGTGGTAAACACACGGAATAGAGAGGTTGTAAAAGCCCAAAAGTACCACATCATGGCTGGAAGTGTGTACAAGCACACAGATCAAGGGATCTTGGCTTGTTGCGTAGAAGAGGACGAGTACAATAAATGGTTGCATTTAGCACATGTAGGTGCATTAGAGCAACACTACTCAAAGCAACGAACCTTACAGACGCTAAGGAGATTTGGAGTGCATTGGCCAACTATGGAAGCTGATGTCCAAAGGTTGTGCAAGGAATGCCCAATCTGTTGCACTAAACCACCTGTGGAACACGCCACTCTTTATCAAGTATCCATTGTGCCAGATTGGATTGAACCACTAATATCATTCCTGAGAACGAAAACATTCCCTCGAGACATGACTCTGGCTAGGAAAAGGGGTTTAGAACAAGAAGCCCAGGATTACTCACTTATTGGTGATAATCTATATAAGCGTGGTAAAGATGGTTACTTAAGACTATGTGTCCACGAAAGTGAATATCTTAAGATCTTGGAAACTGCTCACCAAGGTGTAGCAGGAGGACACTTTGGACTAGATCGGGTGATCAAGGCAATACTATTTGCGGGCTTCTGGTGGCCTACCCTTCACATGGATGCACATACCTATGTGAAACGGTGTGATGTCTGTCAGCGAACTCAGTATCCCATACGCAAAGATGAGATGCCACTGAAACCTATGATGGGTGGACGTGCGTTCTCTAAGTGGGGAATAGACTTCGTAGGTCCTATTAATCCCCCAGCTAAGGGTTCTCATGCGGAATACATCATTGTTGCAACAGACTATCTAACTAAGTGGGTAGAGGTAAAAGCTACGACAAAGAATGACGCTCAGACAACTGCTAAATTCTTGTTTGAGAATGTATTCACGAGATATGGGCTACCTATAGAGCTTGTAAGTGATAGAGGCACTCACTTCTTGAACGAAGTGATTGAAAAGCTACTCCAAGAATTCTTGGTAATACATAAGAAGTCTGCCCCCTATCACCCTCAAGCTAATGGACAAGCTGAGAGCACCAATAAGATCTTATGCAATGTACTGACAAAATTAGTGAACACGAAACGCTCTGATTGGGACAAACAGCTACACCATGCTGTTTGGGCATACGGAGTTGCCTACAAAACAGTACTCCAAGCCACCCGCTTTCAGATGGTATTTGGCCAAAACGTTGTGCTACCCTTGGACTTCTTAATTCCTACATTGAAAGTAGCACAAGAGCACGAGTGGACGGGTCATGAACTCTCCTCTAGACTTTTTGACCTTGAACGATTAGGAGAAACAAGACTGAGAGCAGCTGCAAGAATATATGCAGCTAAGAAGAGACAGAAGGCATACTTTGATGCCCATGTGAAGGATAAGGGCTTGAAAGCAGGAGATCTAGTTTTAGTCTATACACTGAAGCAACACGCAAGGAAGCTAGAAAAGAGAGGCTACGGACCTATGATCATCACCAGGATCTCCACGAGTGGAGCAGTGCAACTAGCCACCTTAGAAGGTGATATTCTCCCAAACTATATTAGCGGTTGCAGAGTCAAGTTGTATCAGGAACCCCTCACGGAGGAAATGCTCAGCCGACTCAACACTGCTAAGAAACACAAAGAGGAAGAAAAGTGAATTCGAGAAGAAGCTCAAGCAGAAGCTTTAGAACGCATCAGAAGGATGAAGTTACGAAGGCAAGGTAGAGATCAGCCTAGAACAAATGACTATGCAGATCAAGGATATCATATGGCAATGTGTGAAGTCGCAGGAACAAGCTCACATAGGATAACTGATCGACGACCTTTCATAACCTTAGATATAGGACAAGGAAAGAGTGCAAGGACCGTAAGAGCCTTGATTGACTCAGGTGCAGCCACTAGTGCTGTTAAATTGTCTTACTGTCAAGAGTTACAATTAACTGTCAATCCTGTGGAAGCATATCTCATAGGATTGGGAGGCGTGGAAACCCCTTGCATGGGCGAGGTGGAACTTCCCCTCTACATTCATGATGAGGCAATGACAGTTAAAGTACTAGTGTGTCAAGATGAGGATCTCACTGAACCTCTTGTCTTGGGTCAAGACTGGATCTATGACCAAGCAGTCAACTTAAACCTAAGAAGTGGACTTCTTCAGGTATGGGTCAATCATAGTCAAATTACAGTAGAGTTAGATAATGGAGCACTCAAGGAACTAGGAAAGGCACAAACTCCTGGTCCCTCCACGGGTGTACATGAAGTTGACCATGCTGTTCTTGTCCAAAACTATGTGTTGCAGAAGAATGATATTCTCAAAAAAGGAGTCAGGGATGCAACGGAACTCCCTTCTTTTCCAAAGGCCAGAAGGAGGCAGCAACCAAAGGTGGATCAAAGGCAGAAGAAGCAGAGTACTACCGATGCCGGAAATCAAAAGTACCTGCGCAGCAAAATGTCTCAGCAAGTGAACCAAGTGTGGGTACGGAAAGGCGAACACCCGGTTGTCCTCACACCAACCACACGGGCAAAGCCTCTTATTAGTAACCAACAACACGACACTAATAAGAAGTCTTTCAGAAATTCTTCTGCTAACGTGAAAACTATTTAGGTGCCCAAGAAGTCGATGAAGGCTAGCCCGGTGCCTAAGGCTTGCTTGCGGGCGCAAATAGCTACGCCGAAGCCACAACCAATACAGCGTAACCCCTTCACTCGCGCAGCCAGCATTCACTCGTTTCCAACACTCAGGAACACACCAAGGCCCATGAGCACGAACATAATCGCTTGTAAAGGGGTCCCTAAAAAGCCTCATTTTCAAGCCGATACACCTATAAAGCTCTCTAGAGTCTCTACGAAACCAAGAACAAAACCCATCCACTGCATTTGGCAGCCTAAGACCTGTAATAAACCCCCCGACCCCAATTTGTAAATTCATTCCCACTTACTAACTGCGTTAGTCTCCTAGGACTACCCAAGCATTAACTACACACACTGTCTTCGTGCACTTACTAACCACTAACTCACCATCTACCTCATGTTAATGTTGTAACGAGGACAACAACGGATTTATTCTGTCCATTACGATGTTAACACGTGGTTCTATATTCTCACAGAACCAACCAACAAGCAGGGCCATGGCAGAAGCAGGAGGTGCCAGTTCTCAAGCCGGATCCGGTGCACAGATTGTGGACATAGAAACATTTCTCCTCAAGCCACATCTCACCGCAAGGCCGCAAGAACTTCAAGCCGTGCATGTGCTCCCCATTCAGGATCCTTCTCAAGGGCACACTTCTCAAGTAGGTAAACACGCTCACTGGTTCAGTGATGTCGCTGGACCATTGGGCGATGGAACCTATTTCTGGGAAGCTGAATTGGAATTTAATGGTAAATGGGGACGTTACCACTTTTTCACGCGTGAGTTTGAAAGCTATCAAAACGCCAAAGTCATGCGATCAGTTTGGACCAAAGCCGGTGTGGACAGCTATTTCAGGGCCCACTTACCAAAGCCGGATTTCTTACGATGTTCATATCTTATCAGTACCATCACGCCAAGCAGGGCCAAGGGAGGCCACAGCACCTTTGTGTTACCCTCACTGCTGCCGGGTCATGAGCTTAAAAGATTCAAGCTGACCCTTAATCTGGTACGAGAAGCGTTGGGCATGTATGGCATGCACATCCCCACTGCATGGTTCCAGGACGAATGAAACACAAAGATCTTAATAAGCTGAAGGATATGGTAGCGATGACACCTACCATTGCGCTTCACCTGCGGACCATCATGCAACATTTTGCTTTCCCCGCCCAGGAAAGATTCACAATGCCCCCAAAGAAAATATGGTTCAGCTTGTATCTGGCAGAGACAGAAAGCCTTCCCATCAACGTGCCACATTGGATCGTAGATCAGATCCACCTAGCCCATCAAAGGTGGAACAAGAAGCAGAAAAATGTGCTTCATGGATGTTGCGCTCTAACAAAGATAATCTACCGATGTCTGGCCTATGACGTGCCTATTCAGCGGGCACTCATATGGCCCCGCGCTCAGGAATTCCAGAGAAGACTATCAGCAGCAGGTCCCCCATCAAAGAAGATGAGGGGGGGAGTACAATTACCCTGTGCTCAACCAAGGGGAGCCACCACTACACCAGAAATTACCCCTCCCCAGACACGACACGTTAGGCCATTCACAATCCGGCTACCAAGACCAAGCACAGATGGACCTAATCTGGTATTTCCACTCGTCCCATCAGATCTGGAATTCCCACAGGGTTTTACTCTAAATGATCTCACGGATGAAGAAGTAGCCCGACTGATCTATGATTCTAATCTCGAGACGGAAACAGAACGTGCTCAGGAACCACAATCCTAGACAACAACAGCAGCCCCCACCCGACCAGAAGTGGTAGAAGTCGACGTCGAGGAACAAGAGACAGAACAAGAAGAAGAAGCCTACGAGGAACAAGAATATGACGAGCTTTCAGAGCTGGCAAGTGCCCCTGCGTATTCGGCACAAATCAAAAGACTATATCGAACCATGCAACTAGTTCAAGAACAGCATAAGATGTCACTGGAATCGGGCAAGAAACTCATGAACCAGTTGCTAGCTGAGGAAGGTGTGGATGATTTGTTCATTGAGTCCATAAATCTTCATGCCGACGCCGTAGGAGTGGATGAGGCCATCCATGAGGCAATGGCTTACATTCACAGATTTGAGAAGAGGGTTCCCGTTCGTCCCAGGAGGTCCGGGAAACAAATTCATATCAATGTATCAGCACCAGGAGAGACAACGCAAGCAGACGAACATCAGGAAGCACCACTGTCACCACCATCCCCACCTCGTACTACACAATTCACTCCACCACATGACACCAGCACCACCACGTCCACTACCACCACCATTGTCATGGGTATCCCACTCTCTCCGGGAATCCAATTCGGGGGAGTCACCATGCCCACTTTCACCACTCTTTTCACTGACGTCACATCCATTCCACCCACGATCCCCATCTACACTGTCACTCAAACAATTGACACTATGGAAACATCTCCTGACACAGCACCGCTCCCTCCCCCCATGCCACCTTCATCTCCCATACCCCCTCCACCCACATCTCCACTTGCATCCACATCATTCACAACTCCCATTCCCGCCCCCACTCCCCCTACATCCTCACCCCTCCCAGCATCATTTAATGTAAATAGCATATTTTTAGCATTAAATCAATGTGTATATCAGCTTCAGAATGAGTACAGAGCTCTGGACGGCCGGTATCAACAACTGACAACTCACCACCAGAACGTACAAAGGCAATTTCAAATTCTACAAGAGGAAAATGCAGAAGTGAATCAACGCTATACAACGCTTGAGCAGGCTCACCAAACACTATTGGAGGCACCCCAACCATCGACAGAATCAGGCGTCAAACAACTAGAAGCCTTGCTCGAGGTATACCAGGCCGATAACCTGCGAGTCAAACGTAACTTGGCGCTACTCAGGAAACACATAGCCACAGCACTAGAAGAGAACAAAAGACTGCAAAAACAAAATGAAGAGAATCTGGAAGCGGCAATGAAAGGCTCTCCTCACGAGATAGATCCAGAGCAATTCAAAGCAGTTCCCACGGAGACGATGAAAACCATTCTGGAAAGCTATGCAGATCTCCTGGAAGCCCATGATGACTTGGAAAGAGAGCGTGACACACTTCAGAGCAGGCTTAAGGAACAAGAAGAACAACCGAAGAGTGTCCCATCAACCTCCACCTCAGACGAAGTAAAGGCCTTAACTGAGCAGGTAGCAGAATTACAAAAGAGGTTACTGACATACGAGAGGCAGCCATCTCCAGTGGTCGAACCAGAGCAAGAAGAGTTGGTCCCTATTGAGGTAGATGATTCGTACGAGGAACCGTATGTTCCTATGCCAATGCCAGGCGGGCGACGAACCTCAGAGGGACTAGACACATTGGAAGTGGAAGCACCCGAGTGGCTTCAGACACTGGAAAGGACAGCGAACACCCTCGAAGAACGGGTGGCCATTCAGATCCAATCACTAGCGAACTTAGAAGAAACTGTCATAAAGTCTGAATATTTCAGAAGCATGTCTCATCATAGATGGATCGGCACCAATGATGACCAATATGTGCCATTCTGTATACTTTTGGCCGATTACAACGCGGAGATTCAACGACAATGTGGCAAGCCTCCCACATTTGCTACACAATTTGGTCCAGATGATATACCGGAAAGTGCTCAGCGTGGGTCCATCCATCAACCCACCTGGAGAATCAGGCTTTTGGAAACGTATCCAGAAATGGTTCGAACCTGGAATAATATGCCGTTGTTTATTAAATATAATCCTTGTTACATTCCAGTTCTCCGACGACGCACCTGGCCTGAATTCACTATTGCCGTCAGAGACATCAAAGCCTGTGCAAAATGGTTGAATTATGTTTACCTAGCACCTCCACGAGGACCCCCCACGGTCAACTACATGATTTCTACAATCCGTCACTGGAGTACTCGGCTACGCAATAATCCTGATGTGATGGCCCAGATGTGTATGAAAATATTTGAATTAATGCTGATCACTTTCAGGACGTTTAAGAACATTAAGGACCCTCACTTCTCAGGTGCAGGCTTTGTGACAGGAAACCAGGATCTCGTGTACGATATGAGTACCACCCCATCAATTGAAGTAATATATGTTTGGCACGCCAGAATCAAGTACCTCCCAGCCTGCTTTAAACAGACATTTGAGGAGATGTTCATCACAAGATTCTGGGAATATCACTCCGAAATCTTTATACCCAGACCATCACATCTCCTCCAATTATTTGCTGTGGAGAGAACTATTCACTCAGAACAATTGAGGGTCCTCGGAGTCTAGGCGATGGAAAAACGTGTTCATCTCTTTGTTGCCTATGTGCTTGATATCTCTCTCTTTCAGGTCTTTCATTTTCAAATCCTGACCTATTCCTGCCCACTGTGTGTGCAAAACTTACCTCAGGTCTCTCTCTAGTTCTTTCTCTCTGGGCTTCATGAGCTTGGGATGATCCTACTCCTTGGAGGCCATGGGAAACATTGGATCCTCGTGGAGGGAAAATCAATTCATTCTTCCAAGTATATGCATGTCTATCATGTTCTGTTACCAAGAATATCTTCTCTGATGAGTTATCCAGGTAGACAACTTTGCCTGGTATCTGAGGATCTTTGAATTCATAGATGATAACTATGCCCAATTGGCTAGGTTGATCTGGCTTGAATCTCCAAAAGGCTTCCTCTGTTTCTCTATTCAAGAAGAGTTCTATGCTTTTGTTGTCTTGAGGGATCCAATCTGGTGTGATCACTCTGGTCAAAACTGACTTACCTCTAGGAGTCTGGGGTCCTTGTCCTACATTTCCTTGGTCTAGGTCTCCTATCTCATTCTCATGAATGATATTTCCAAACTCATCGGTCCTATCTGGTTGGTTGGTAACCACATACATGGTTCCTTCCTTATCAATGTATGAACCCTCTTCGAACTTGACCACCAGGTGTTCAAGTCCAAAGGATTGATCTGGATTTGTGAGTTGGACCACTGATTGCCTTAGGCCATCCTCATAGATGCGAGCACCTAATCGGTTGGTCCGAATATATTCCAACTGTGTCTTATAGGGACCTTCTAGTGTTTGTAGATGGGCCGTCCCTGAGCCACCTGCAGGTTTTCCCATGCTAAAAGACATTTCTGAATCACTTGTGTCTGAACTTAGTAAAAGATGACCACTTAGTTGTTGTGCCCAAGACTTGGATGTATGGTTGACACTAGCCTCAGAAGATCTAATGCTTTGTTTATCCTTGCCTAAGTGTCTACCAGATCTCAGGTTCATAAGCTTTAGTCAAGAGTCCAAATTTTCCTTTTGGTATGGTTCAAAATTCTTTGGAGCCCCCTTTGGTTCCCTAGTCCCACTTAAGGGTCAACTTCAAATTATCCTATCTCAAAATCAACGCCCTTGTTGAGCTTCAACTAATTTCTTAGGCACCCAAACTTGTTGGATACCTTGTGATTGAGCTTGTCCGAGCTGCTTCCTTCGTCTTCTGACCTGGTTGGCTTGCCTAGATGGGATTTGTGGGGGCAAGGTTGGTGGTTGCTCTCCTTTGCGAACCCAGATCTGCTTCATGTTCGGAACTGCTTTCTTATCGAATGGTGTCTTTCTATTTGATGTAGCAGTTGTCGTGATCGGTTGTGTTTGCTTGTGTGGTGGACTCACTACTATGGCTACTTGATTCTTTGGAGAAGAAGAAAGATCCACCCGCCTTCGAACCTGTTCTTCCACGATTGACTCCTTCTGCATCATAGAGCTTTTGACACATACAACATCTTCTTCCATATGATTAGTCTTAGAAGAACTACAAGATGTGACATCTGGATTTGTGAGCATGCCATTTTTAAGTTCTAATGTAAAGCATTGTCCCTGGACCCAAACTTGAAGAAGTTGACTTCTTAGGTTTAAGTTGACTGCATTGTCATAAATCCAATCTTGTCCTAAGACAAGTGGTTCTGTAAGGTTCTCATCTTGACACACTAGAACTTTGACTTTCATTGGAACATCTTGCAGGTAGATGGGAAGTTCCACTTCGCCCAAACAAGGGGTTTCCACACCTCCCAATCCTATGAGATAAGCTTCTATGGGATTGATGTTCAACTGCAAGCTTTGGCAATAGGATAGTCTAACTGCACTACTTGCTGCACCTGAGTCAATCAATGCCTTTACCGTCCTTGCACCCTTCCTTTGTCCTATATCTATGGTCACAAAGGGTCTTCGGTCAATGACTTGAGAAGTCACTATGCCTGACTTTTGGCACATATCCATGTGATATTTTGGGGCTTTTGAGTTGACATCTAGGCCTAATCACCTTAACTTATTTCGCCCAATATGCTCTCTGGCCTCGGCCTGTGCTTCTTCTCTCACTCTCAACTCTTCTTCTTTTCGTTTCTTAGCAGTGTTGAGTCTCATTAGCATGTCCTCAGTAAGAGGTTCTTGATATATCTTGACTCTACAACCACTAATATAGTTTGGCAAGATATCTCCTTCTAGAGTGGCCAACTGAACTACACCACTAGTGGAAATTCTATTAATGATCATGGGTCCGTATCCTCTTTTTTCCAACTTACGAGCATGTTGTTTTAGTGTGTAAACCAACACTAGATCTCCCTCTTTCAATCCCTTATCCTTGATGTGTGCATCAAAGTATGCCTTTTGCCTCTTCTTCGCAGCGTAGATGCCTGCTGCCGCTCGTAGCCTCGTCTCACCTAAGCGTTCGAGATCAAAGATCCTCGGAGTCTAGGCGATGGAAAATCATGTTCATCTCTTTGTTGCCTATGTGCTTGATATCTCTCTCTTTCAGGTATTTCATTTTCAAATCCTGACCTATTCCTGCCCACTGTGTGTGCAAAACTTACCTCAGGTCTCTCTCTAGTTCTTTCTCTCTGGGCTTCATGAGCTTGGGATGATCCTACTCCTTGGAGGCCATGGGAAACATTGGATCCTCGTGGAGGGAAAATCAATTCATTCTTCCAAGTATATGCATGTCTATCATGTTCTGTTACCAACAATATCTTCTCTGATGTGTTATCCAGGTAGACAACTTTGCCTGGTATCTCAGGATCTTTGATTTCATAGATGATAACTATGCCCAATTGGCTAGGTTGATCTGGCTTGAATCTCCAAAAGGCTTCCTCTGTTTCTCTATTCAAGAAGAGTTCTATGCTTTTGTTGTCTTGAGGGATCCAATCTGGTGTGATCACTCTGGTCAAAACTGACTTACCTCTAGGAGTCGGGGGTCCTTGTCCCACATTTCCTTGTTCTAGGTCTCCTATCTCATTCTCATGAATGATATTTCCAAACTCATCAGTCCTATCTGGTTGGTTGGTAACCACATACATGGTTCCTTCCTTATCAATGTATGAACCCTCTTCGAACTTGACCACCAGGTGTTCAAGTCCAAAGGATTGATCTGGATTTTTGAGTTGGACCACTGATTGCCTCAGGCCATCCTCATAGATGCGAGCACCTAATCGGTTGGTCCGAATATATTCCAACTGTGTCTTATAGGGAACTTCTAGTGTTTGTAGATGGGCCGTCCCTGAGCCACCTACAGGTTTTCCCATGCTAAAAGACATTTCTGAATCACTTGTGTCTGAACTTAGTAAAAGATGACCACTTGATTGTTGTGCCCAAGACTTGGATGTATGGTTGACACTAGCTTCAGAAGATCTAATGCTTTGTTTATCCTTGCCTAAGTGTCTACCAGATCTCAGGTTCATAAGCTTTAGTCAAGAGTCCAAATTTTCCCTTTGGTATGGTTCAAAATTCTTTGGAGCCCCCTTGGTTCCCTAGTCGCACTTGAGGGTCAACTTCAAATTATCCTATCTCAAAATCAACGCCCTTGTTGAGCTTCAACTAATTTCTTAGGCACCCAAACTTGTTGGATACCTTGTGATTGAGCTTGTCCGAGCTGCTTCCTTCGTCTTCTGACCTGGTTGGCTTGCCTAGATGGGATTTGTGGGGGCAAGGTGGGTGGTTGCTCTCCTTTGCGTACCCAGATCTGCTTCATGTTCGGAACTGCTTTCTTATCGAATGGTGTCTTTCCATTTGATATAGCAGTTGTCGTGATCGGTTGTGTTTGCTTGTGTGGTGGACTCACTACTATGGCTACTTGATTCTTTGGAGAAGAAGAAAGATCCACCCGCCTTCGAACCTGTTCTTCCACGATTGACTCCTTCTGCATCATAGAGCTTTTGACACATACAACATCTTCTTCCATATGATTAGTCTTAGAAGAACTACAAGATGTGACATCTGGATTTGTGAGCATGCCATTTTTAAGTTCTAATGTAAAGCATTGTCCCTGGACCCAAACTTGAAGAAGTTGACTTCTTAGGTTTAAGTTGACTGCATTGTCATAAATCCAATCTTGTCCTAAGACAAGTGGTTCTGTAAGGTTCTCATCTTGACACACTAGCACTTTGACTTTCATTGGAACATCTTGCAGGTAGATGCGAAGTTCCACTTCGCCCAAACAAGGGGTTTCCACACCTCCCAATCCTATGAGATAAGCTTCTATGGGATTGATGTTCAACTGCAAGCTTTGGCAATAGGATAGTCTAACTCCACTACTTGCTGCACCTGAGTCAATCAATGCCTTTACCGTCCTTGCACCCTTCCTTTGTCCTATATCTATGGTCACAAAGGGTCTTCGGTCAATGACTTGAGAAGTCGCTATGCCTGACTTTTGGCACATATCCATGTGATATTTTGGGGCTTCTGAGTTGACATCTAGGCCTAATCGCATTAACTTATTTCGCCCAATATGCTCTCTGGCCTCGGCCTGTGCTTATTCTCTCACTCTTAACTCTTCTTCTTTTCGTTTCTTAGCAGTGTTGAGTCTCATTAGCATGTCCTCAGTAAGAGGTTCTTTTTATAGCTTGACTCTACAGCCACTAATATAGTTTGGCAAGATATCTCCTTCTAGAGTGGCCAACTGAACTGCACCACTAGTGGAAATTCTATTAATGATCATGGGTCTGTATCCTCTTTTTTCCAACTTACGGGCATGTTGTTTTAGTGTGTAAACCAACACTAGATCTCCCTCTTTCAATCCCTTATCCTTGATGTGTGCATCAAAGTATGCCTTTTGCCTCTTCTTTGCAGCGTAGATGCCTGCTGCCGCTCGTAGCCTCGTCTCACCTAAGCGTTTGAGATCAAAGATCCTCGGAGTCTAGGCGATGGAAAATCATGTTCATCTCTTTGTTGCCTATGTGCTTGATATCTCTCTCTTTTGGGTCTTTCATTTTCAAATCCTGACCTATTCCTGCCTATTGTGTGTGCAAAACTTACCTCAGGTCTCTCTCTAGTTCTTTCTCTCTGGGCTTCATGAGCTTGGGATGATCCTACTCCTTGGAGGCCATGGGAAACATTGGATCCTCGTGGAGGGAAAATCAATTCATTCTTCCAAGTATATGCATGTCTATCATGTTCTGTTACCAAGAATATCTTCTCTGATGTGTTATCCAGGTAGACAACTTTGCCTGGTATCTCAGGATCTTTGAATTCATAGATGATAACTATGCCCAATTGGCTAGGTTGATCTGGCTTGAATCTCCAAAAGGCTTCCTCTGTTTCTCTATTCAAGAAGAGTTCTATGCTTTTGTTGTCTTGAGGGATCCAATCTGGTGTGATCACTCTGGTCAAAACTGACTTACCTCTAGGAGTCTGGGGTCCTTGTCCTACATTTCCTTGTTCTAGGTCTCCTATCTCATTCTCATGAATGATATTTCCAAACTCATCGGTCCTATCTGGTTGGTTGGTAACCACATACATGGTTCCTTCCTTATCAATGTATGAACCCTCTTCGAACTTGACCACCAGGTGTTCAAGTCCAAAGGATTGATCTGGATTTTTGAGTTGGACCACTGATTGCCTTAGGCCATCCTCATAGATGCGAGCACCTAATCGGTTGGTCCGAATATATTCCAACTGTGTCTTATAGGGATCTTCTAGTGTTTGTAGATGGGCCGTCCCTGAGCCACCTACAGGTTTTCCCATGCTAAAAGACATTTCTGAATCACTTGTGTCTGAACTTAGTAAAAGATGACCACTTCGTTGTTGTGCCCAAGACTTGGATGTATGGTTGACACTAGCCTCAGAAGATCTAATGCTTTGTTTATCCTTGCCTAAGTGTCTACCAGATCTCAAGTTCATAAGCTTTAGTCAAGAGTCCAAATTTTCCCTTTGGTATGGTTCAAAATTCTTTGGAGCCCCCTTGGTTCCCTAGTCCCACTTGAGGGTCAACTTCAAATTATCCTATCTCAAAATCAACGCCCTTGTTGAGCTTCAACTAATTTCTTAGGCACCCAAACTTGTTGGATACCTTGTGATTGAGCTTGTCCGAGCTGCTTCCTTCGTCTTCTGACCTGGTTGGCTTGCCTAGATGGGATTTGTGGGGGCAAGGTTGGTGGTTGCTCTCCTTTGCGTACCCAGATCTGCTTCATGTTCGGAACTGCTTTCTTATCGAATGGTGTCTTTCTATTTGATGTAGCAGTTGTCGTGATCGGTTGTGTTTGCTTGTGTGGTGGACTCACTACTATGGCTACTTGATTCTTTGGAGAAGAAGAAAGATCCACCCGCCTTCGAACCTGTTCTTCCACGATTGACTCCTTCTGCATCATAGAGCTTTTGACACATACAACATCTTCTTCCATATGATTAGTCTTAGAAGAACTACAAGATGTGACATCTGGATTTGTGAGCATGCCATTGTTAAGTTCTAATGTAAAGCATTCTCCCTGGACCCAAACTTGAAGAAGTTGACTTTTTAGGTTTAAGTTGACTGCATTGTCATAAATCCAATCTTGTCCTAAGACAAGTGGTTCTGTAAGGTTCTCATCTTGACACACTAGCACTTTGACTTTCATTGGAACATCTTGCAGGTAGATGGGAAGTTCCACTTCGCCCAAACAAGGGGTTTCCACACCTCCCAATCCTATGAGATAAGCTTCTATGGGATTGATGTTCAACTGTAAGCTTTGGCAATAGGATAGTCTAACTGCACTACTTGCTGCACCTGAGTCAATCAATGCCTTTACCGTCCTTGCACCCTTCCTTTGTCCTATATCTATGGTCACAAAGGGTCTTCGGTCAATGACTTGAGAAGTCGCTATGCCTGACTTTTGGCACATATCCATGTGATATTTTGGCGCTTTTGAGTTGACATCTAGGCCTAATCGCCTTAACTTATTTCGCCCAATACGCTCTCTGGCCTCGGCCTGTGCTTCTTCTCTCACTCTTAACTCTTCTTCTTTTCGTTTCTTAGCAGTGTTGAGTCTCATTAGCATGTCCTCAGTAAGAGGTTCTTGATATAGCTTGACTCTACAGCCACTAATATAGTTTGGCAAGATATCTCCTTCTAGAGTGGCCAACTGAACTGCACCACTAGTGGAAATTCTATTAATGATGATGGGTCCATATCCTCTTTTTTCCAACTTACGGGCATGTTGTTTTAGTGTGTAAACCAACTCTAGATCTCCCTCTTTCAATCCCTTATCCTTGATGTGTGCATCAAAGTATGCCTTTTGCCTCTTCTTTGCAGTGTAGATGCCTGCTACCGCTCGTAGCCTCGTCTCACCTAAGCGTTCGAGATCAAAGATCCTCGGAGTCTAGGCGATGGAAAATCATGTTCATCTCTTTGTTGCCTATGTGCTTGATATCTCTCTCTTTCAGGTCTTTCATTTTCAAATCCTGACCTATTCCTGCCCACTGTGTGTGCAAAACTTACCTCACGTCTCTCCCTAGTTCTTTCTCTCTCGACTTCATGAGCTTGGGATGATCCTACCCCTTGGAGGCCATGGGAAACATTGGATCCTTGTGGAGGGAAAATCAATTCATTCTTCCAAGTATATGCATGTCTATCATGTTCTGTTACCAAGAATATCTTCTCTGATGTGTTATCCAGGTAGACAACTTTGCCTGGTATCTCAGGATCTTTGAATTCATAGATGATGACTATGCCGAATTGGCTAGGTTGATCTGGCTTGAATCTCCAAAAGGCTTCCTCTCTTTCTCTATTCAAGAAGAGTTCTATGCTTTTGTTGTCTTGAGGGATCCAATCTGGTGCGATCACTCTGGTCAAAATTGACTTACCTGTAGGAGTCTGAGGTCCTTGTCCTACATTTCCTTGTTCTAGGTCTCCTATCTCATTCTCATGAATGATATTTCCAAACTCATCGGTCCTATCTGGTTGGTTGGTAACCACATATATGGTTCCTTCCTTATCAATGTATGAACCCTCTTCGAACTTGACCACCAGGTGTTGAAGTCCAAAGGATTGATCTGGATTTTTGAGTTGGACCACTGATTGCCTTAGGCCATCCTCATAGATGCGAGCACCTAATCGAATATATTCCAACTGTGTCTTATAGGGACCTTCTAGTGTTTGTAGATGGGCCGTCCCTGAGCCACCTACAGGTTTTCCCATGCTAAAAGACATTTCCGAATCACTTGTGTCTGAACTTAGTAAAAGATGACCACTTAGTTGTTGTGCCCAAGACTTGGATGTATGGTTGACACTAGCCTCAGAAGATCTAATGCTTTGTTTATCCTTGCCTAAGTGTCTACAAGATCTCATGTTCATAAGCTTTAGTCAAGAGTCCAAATTTTCCCTTTGGTATGGTTCAAAATTATTTGGAGCCCCCTTGGTTCCCTAGTCCCACTTGAGGGTCAACTTCAAATTATCCTATCTCAAAATCAATGCCCTTGTTGAGCTTCAACTAATTTCTTAGGCACCCAAACTTGTTGGATACCTTGTGATTGAGCTTGTCCGAGCTGCTTCCTTCGTCTTCTGACCTGGTTGGCTTGCCTAGATGGGATTTGTGGGGGCAAGGTTGGTGGTTGCTCTCCTTTGCGTACCCAGATCTGCTTCATGTTCGGAACTGCTTTCTTATCGAATGGTGTCTTTCTATTTGATGTAGCAGTTGTCGTGATCGGTTGTGTTTGCTTGTGTGGTGGACTCACTACTATGGCTACTTGATTCTTTGGAGAAGAAGAAAGATCCACCCGCCTTCGAACCTGTTCTTCCACGATTGACTCCTTCTGCATCATAGAGCTTTTGACACATACAACATCTTCTTCCATATGATTAGTCTTAGAAGAACTACAAGATGTGACATCTGGATTTGTGAGCATGCCATTTTTAAGTTCTAATGTAAAGCATTGTCCCTGGACCCAAACTTGAAGAAGTTGACTTCTTAGGTTTAAGTTGACTGCATTGTCATAAATCCAATCTTGTCCTAAGACAAGTGGTTCTGTAAGGTTCTCATCTTGACACACTAGCACTTTGACTTTCATTGGAACATCTTGCAGGTAGATGGGAAGTTCCTTTGCCCAAACAAGGGGTTTCCACACCTCCCAATCCTATGAGATAAGCTTCTATGGGATTGATGTTCAACTGCAAGATTTGGCAATAGGATAGTCTAACTGCACTACTTGCTGCACCTGAGTCAATCAATGCCTTTACCGTCCTTGCACCCTTCCTTTGTCCTATATCTATGGTCACAAAGGGTCTTCGGTCAATGACTTGAGAAGTCGCTATGCCTGACTTTTGGCACATATCCATGTGATATTTTGGGGCTTTTGAGTTGACATCTAGGCCTAATCGCCTTAACTTATTTCTCCCAATACGCTCTCTGGCCTCGGCCTGTGCTTCTTCTCTCACTCTTAACTCTTCTTCTTTTCGTTTCTTAGCAGTGTTGAGTCTCATTAGCATGTCCTCAGTAAGAGGTTCTTGATATATCTTGACTCTACAGCCACTAATATAGTTTGGCAAGATATCTCCTTCTAGAGTGGCCAACTGAACTGCACCACTAGTGGAAATTCTATTAATGATGATGGGTCCGTATCCTCTTTTTTCCAACTTACGGGCATGTTGTTTTAGTGTGTAAACCAACACTAGATCTCCCTCTTTCAATCCCTTATCCTTGATGTGTGCATCAAAGTATGCCTTTTGCCTCTTCTTTGCAACGTAGATGCCTGCTGCCGCTCGTAGCCTCGTCTCACCTAAGCGTTCGAGATCAAAGATCCTCGGAGTCTAGGCGATGGAAAATCATGTTCATCTCTTTGTTGCCTATGTGCTTGATATCTCTCTCTTTCAGGTCTTTCATTTTCAAATCCTGACCTATTCCTGCCCACTGTGTGTGCAAAACTTACCTCAGGTCTCTCTCTAGTTCTTTCTCTCTGGGCTTCATGAGCTTGGGATGATCCTACTCCTTGGAGGCCATGGGAAACATTGGATCCTCGTGGAGGGAAAATCAATTCATTCTTCCAAGTATATGCATGTCTATCATGTTCTGTTACCAAGAATATCTTCTCTGATGTGTTATCCAGGTAGACAACTTTGCCTGGTATCTCAGGATCTTTGAATTCATAGATGATAACTATGCCCAATTGGCTAGGTTGATCTGGCTTGAATCTCCAAAAGGCTTCCTCTGTTTCTCTATTCAAGAAGAGTTCTATGCTTTTGTTGTCTTGAGGGATCCAATCTGGTGTGATCACTCTGGTCAAAACTGACTTACCTCTAGGAGTCTGGGGTCCTTGTCCTACATTTCCTTGTTCTAGGTCTCCTATCTCATTCTCATGAATGATATTTTCCAAACTCATCGGTCCTATCTGGTTGGTTGGTAACCACATACATGGTTCCTTCCTTATCAATGTATGAACCCTCTTCGAACTTGACCACCAAGTGTTCAAGTTCAAAGGATTGATCTGGATTTTTGAGTTGGACCATTGATTGCCTTAGGCCATCCTCATAGATGCGAGCACCTAATCGGTTGGTCCGAATATATTCCAACTGTGTCTTATAGGGATCTTCTAGTGTTTGTAGATGGGCAGTCCATGAGCCACCTACAAGTTTTCCCATGCTAAAAGACATTTCTGAATCACTTGTGTCTGAACTTAGTAAAAGATGACCACTTAGTTGTTGTGCCCAAGACTTGGATGTATGGTTGACACTAGCCTCAGAAGATCTAATGCTTTGTTTATCCTTGCCTAAGTGTCTACCAGATCTCAAGTTCATAAGCTTTAGTCAAGAGTCCAAATTTTCCCTTTGGTATGGTTCAAAATTATTTGGAGCCCCCTTGGTTCCCTAGTCCCACTTGAGGGTCAACTTCAAATTATCCTATCTCACTTGAGCTTTCCAACGAGCTATAGAGCTCAAAAAATGGACTTCGGATGAAAAAGTTATGTCAAATCAGGCTCGTGGGGGTCAAAACAGGCAAACAGGACCTTTTAGAGAAAATCGCAATTTTGTGAACTTCAAGAAAATCGCGATTTTGTACCTTGAGAATCGTGTTCACAAAATCGTGTTTTCACAAAATCGTGTTTTGAAAATCACGATTTTGAGCTGAAAATCGTGTTTTGAAAATCGTGATTTTGAGCTAAAAATCGTGTTTTGAAAATCGCGATGTTGAGCACAGAATCGTGTTTTGAAAATCGCGATGTTGAGCTGAAAATCATGTTTTGAAAATCGCGATTTTGAGCTGAAAATCGTGTTTTGAAAATCGCGATGTTGAGCACAGAATCGTGTTTTTGAAAATCGCAATTTTGTCTCAGAGAATCGTGATTCACAAAATCGTGTTTTTCACAAAATCGCGGTTTTCAGAATCGTGTTTTTTGACATGAAAATCGCGATTTTGTCTCAGAGAATCGCGTTTTCACAAAATCGTGTTTTTGCTAAAAAATCGTATTTTTTGCTGAAAATCGTGATTAGTGAGAATCGCGATTTTGAGCACAATCACAGAATTGTGTTTTCTTAGAATCGTGTTTTTGACATGAAAATCGTGATTTATGAAAATCGCGATGTTGAGCACAGAATCGTGTTTTTGAAAATCGCGATTTTGAGCAAAAATTCGTGTTTTCACAGAATCGCCTTTTTCACAAAATCGTGTTTACTGAAAATCGTGATTGGTGAGAATCGCGATTTTGAGCAAAGAATCGTGTTTTCACAGAATCGTGTTTTCACAACATCGTGATTCTCAGAATCGTATTTTTGGCTGAAAATCGTGATTTATGAGAATCGCGATTTTGAGCACAATCACAGAATCGCGATTCTGAGAATGACCACAGAATCGTGATCCTTTCAGCCAAATTTTAGGCGGGAAAACAGAAAATTGTGATTTTTCAAAAAATTTTGAATTTTCACAGAATCGCGATTTTCATCATAGAATTGCGTTTTTTGGCGGGAAATTCAAATTTTTGAGCGCCGGCCATGGCGAGCTCCGTATGAGCAGAAAATCATGAAAAAAACACAGCGCTTGCTCTCCCTTGCACTTCCTAACTCCTTCCCACGCAATAATGCAAGAAGAATGATATGAAAATGGTGAAAATGCACTAAAAAACAAGAAATTTCTATGAAGAAGAAGATGGAAGAAGGTGGAGATGATGATGATGATGAAGATGAAGAGGAAAAAACAGAAAATGAACGGAAATGACAGTTTTTTTACCTTCCAACGTCGCAAATCTACGATCTTACCAGGGCTCAAACGGAGTCTAAAAATTATGAAAATTGGTAGGATGATACTTCTAATGCTCCTCAAGCTCGAGGACTCCTCGGCTTGCACAAAATGGAGCTACAAAAATAGAAAATGGTATTTACAATGGTTTTAGTGATGGAAATCACTATTTTTGTAGGGAATTCTTGTGAAAATTTGACATACACTTCTTGGAGCTCCCTACTTTCTCCTTCTTCTTGTGTGTCCACCTCTTAGATGTGTTCCTATGCTTTGTTCTTGACCTTGAGCTTCAACAGTAAGCACTTTTGAATGAGCTATCAACCACTACATTTGGACACCTATAGGCTTGTCAACTGAGTCACACAAGAAAACCCAGTTTTCCTAGCAGGTTTCGAGATAGAATAGTAGACAAAGAAATAGCTATATCTCACAGTACAAGAAGAGGTTTTTCAAACTTCGTTTTGGAATAGAATTCTTGCATTATAAGCTTTCCAGCAAGTACAAGAATTCTCAGAATGGAGATTCCTACAAAGAGAAATTGAAGTCCTAACATGCTACTATAGAAATGGAGCACCCTTTGGAAAGGGTAGGAGAGATATACAAGAGAATAAGAGCATCTATGAGAGACTATGGCTCAATGGCACATATATATGCAACACACCTGACTTCCTAGCATCCACACACACCTTGAATGAGCTTGGATGGTCTTTATATAGACATGAGAGCCTTCTATGACTCTTCATATGTCCTCCATGTCTCTTCACATGCCCTCTTTGTCTCTTCACTTGCCTTGTGACTTTGTCTCTTCATTGGAGTGCCTTTTGGTGGTCCAATACCTCCTTTTGGATAAGGCTGCACCTTTAACTTTATTCTTTGACTTTCCTAAGGTTCAAAAAGCCTTCAAATGGAGTTATTTTATGAAAAATAAAACTTGAGCTTGCCCTAGAAATGCATATCTTTTAACACTCCCCCTCAAGCTCAAGTTTCTTTTGCGTTTGAAGTTGGTTCCTTGAGTTGTATGGCTTGCTTAAGCTTAGCAAGCTTTCTAGCATCCAAGAACTTTGTTAGTAGATCAGCTACTTGGTCCTTTGTACTTACATGATGAATATCCAATTCCTTTTCAAGTCTCTTCTCCCTTATGAAATGATAGTGGACTTCGATGTGTTTGCTCCGTGCATGAAACATAGGATTGTTTGCAAGATAGATGCTTGATATATTATCTCCAAACAAAGGAACTGATCCAACTTGCACATTCAAGTCTTTCATTAGATTTTTCATCCACAATATCTCACAAGTAGCTTGGGCCAAGGCTCTATATTCAGCTTCGGTTGAAAGCAACCGTGGGTTGCTTCTTTGAACTCCATGATACACAATTGTTTCCTAGCATGATCACATAACCTATGGTGCTTCTTCTATCATCTTTGGAGCCGACCCAATTAGCATCTACATATCCTCCATAAGCATATAAAAGTCGTTGATTTATTGTACCTTTGATGTACCTGAGTATTCTCTTTGTTGCATTCAAATGATCATTAGTAGGAGCATGCATATATTGAGAAAGAACTCCTACACTAAATGCCAAATGAGGTCTAGTTATGGTTCCATATATAAGTGAACCTACTAGGATCCTATAGTATGAATGTCCTCAAGTTCTTCTCCTTGGGTGGAGCTAAGTTTGGTGTTTACATCCATTGGTTGCTTTAGTGGTTTGCATCCACTCATTCCAAACATGTACAATACATCCAACAAATATTTTCTTTGCATCAAGTAGAGACCATCATTTTTGTACATAACCTCAATGCCCAAGAAGTATTTGAGGATTCCAAGATCTTATATCTTGAATTCCTTCCCAAGCTTTGTCTTAATGATCAAAATATGTATTTGGGAATAGGAAAAGATGGAGTTTCACTTCAAATATCATAAAGCAACAAATGTTTCTTACATACAAAAGCTTCACCTCCATAGCTTTCCAATGAGCATGATAGCTCCAAGCTTTCCTTTGCCATATCTGCATCTTCTTCAAGATCTCTTTGTGCATCCATGGGCTCCGCTCCCAATGCTCTACAACCAAAGCTCTAATACCAAAGATGGAAGATTTCTCCTCCAAATGCACAACAAGAAGCTTGGACCCTTCCCAAGACCTATCTACCCTCAGACTAGTACTCACTAAAACTAGTATATCTCACAATTCCCAAATCCAATTCAAAAACACTTTTAGCCATAGAAACTAGACAGTCAAGCTTTCCAATGAGCTATCAATCACTAGATTTGGACACCTGTAAACCTATCAATTGAGTCACACAAGACAACCCAGTTTTCCTAGTAGGTTTTGGGACAGAATAGTAGACAAAGAAATAGCTATATCTCACAATACAAGAAGAGGTTTTCCAAAATTCTTTTGGAATAGAATCCTTACTTTATAAGCTTTCGATTAAGTATAAGAACTTGTAGAATGGATCTTCCTACAAAGAGAAATGAAAGTCCTAACACACTGCTATAAAAATGGATCACCCTTTGGAAAGGGTAGGAGAGATATACAAGAGATTAAGAGCATCTATGAGAGCCTATGGCTCAATGGCACATATATATGCAGCACCCCGACTTCCTAGCATCCACATACACCTTGAATGATCTTGTATGGTCTTTATATAGCCATGAGAGCCTTCTATGACTCTTCATATGTCCTCCATGTCTCTTCACATGCCCTCTTTGTCTCTTCACTTGCCTTGTGACTTTGTCTCTTCATTGGAGTGGCTTTTGGTGGTCTAATGCCTCCTTTTGGATAAGCTTGCACCTTCAACTTTATTCTTTGATTTTCCTAAGGTTCAAAAGCAAGGGCAAAAGGTTGGCTACCTCTAGATTTGTCACCATTCTTATTGAGCTTTGTCTCATGGGTGAAGAGTTTCCCCATCAAGGTGTTGAGGTCAGGTATTTGCATATCCATGTAGAGGTCCATTGTTGTGATGAAGGACTCGCACTTATCATCATCTTTGATACCATTAATGATCTACCTTACTATGTGTTCTTCTTCTATCTCCTCTCCAATGCTTGCAAGCTGATCAACCACATTGTTCATCTTGGTTACATAATCATCCACTCCATGCTTTGGTTATTTCTTTAGAGTTGTGAATTTCATCCATAATTGATTCTCCCTAGCTCGTGTTTGAGGAGAAATATGGTGAGAGTACTTCCCAAGTCTCTTGGGAGGTCTTACAATTCCTAATGTGTGGCAACAAGAAATCAGGGATTAAGTTTAGTAGATAAGACCTGGCAAGAGCAGCCTTTGCACACCATGTGGACAACCTTTCTTGCTCTTCCCTTGTAGGTTGATGCTTGCTCTTGAAGATTGGCATTTCTTCATCTCCTGAGATGTATCCATATAGACTTCTCCCTTGAAGGTAGGCTTGCATCCTTAGTGACCATGCTGAGTAGTTTTTTCTATCAAATTTGTCAATGAAGGATGGAAATCCATCTCACATCTTGCTTGTTGTTGCTCTGATACCAGTGTTGGAGGAGATGGTGGATAGTCTTCAGAGATGAAGTGGTGTTGCTTGATCTTGCTTCACACCTACTAAGAATGATTGTTGGAGAGTGTAGTGGGCCTCGTTAGCTATCTAATGGTCATAAATAATCATATATGTGCTTGGAACATGATCCACTAATCAATGGATCAAAACAGATAGGTAGGAGTTGATCCAAGAACAAAAAACTTGTTATTTTTGTTCCTACACCTGTTCAATGTTTTGAATAGTTCTTTGAGCATAGCAGCAATTGGCTTAATTCCTTTTGGGAAACTCTAATTAGCTTAGTAATATATCAATAATGAGTGATTTCATAAAAAATGATGGACTACACACAGAGAAGGATGTTTAAGAAATCATAAGACCATCCTGACAATTTCAGGGTTCAATAGTCAATAGACTAGTGAGCAAAGATGAGTTAATATCTTGCGATCTAGAAAATTAATGCTAATGAAACTTTTTAGTGATGTACCAAAAAGTATGCAAAATCTACCATGCTTTACATCATGATAAATGATCAATCATGCACTGAGAACAAGCTCTAAGACGATCGTTGTTTTGAAGGAGTTATAACAGAGAGGTGTAATGAGAATGTAATGATCATATATGTATTAAATCATATACAAATAGAATGTCATTGGCAATCATACATTGCTCAATGTGTGAGAGGTGAATGAGCTATGAGATAAGCTCTCACTTCAAAAGAGCTTCCTAACTCCACGTGGATGTGTACCGCTTTTACAAAGGTAAATGTGAAGAACGTTTTACAAGAGGTTGATCATATGAAGCCTTGCATAAGTTATGTCAATAAATCAAGTATGAGCTAATCAACCAAGTATGCGGGCTTGGTTTTAATTGCACCAACATACATGATGCATCATATAAGACCACAATGGATAATTGGTACCATCCAACTTATCCTTAACAACCAACATATGGAATACATCACTGCTTTCATCCATGGGCACTTACTAAAATACCTTGATGCAAAAAAATGAATGTATCTTAAAAAGTTGAATAGAAGTACCCAAACGAGTTCTACTAGACTTGTAGTAGACTTCAAGACCCTCATACTGGCAAACCAAAACCTGTATATATCTTTGGTACAAAAAGAGAAAATAGCCTACACAAGCACTGTGACAGTGCCTTTGGAGGCGTATGCACACCAAATTTCATGCGATTATGAGACTGCGATCGGAGGAGTGTCGATGATGCCCTAGATGAAGCGGCAACTGGCTTTGATACCAATTGTCAGAGTTAGATGTCTGCAGAAGCACACGAACAACACAAGGAAGAAGGAGAAGCTTGGAGCACAACACACAATTCTGAATGTATTACCACTAGAATGTACAAAGATCAGTAACCCATTAGGGCTATAGATGATGCTCAAGTTGACATGATAGATTCAAGGAGTTCCATTGGTGGTGTAGGTAGTCATGCCTTTGTACGTGGTTGAACTCTATAGTTACGTTATCATGTTCTTTGAGTAGGTTTGCATAATCTTCAAAAATGAATACGATGCTCTAAAGAGGAATAAATTAGAACGTGGAGGGACTTATGAGAGCACCAAGCATGTTTTCAATGGCTACCTCTAGATTCTTTGTATTTTGTTGTTTGAGCCTCTGATTTTCCTCCTTAGCTACTCCCAAATGCCATCCCAATAATGACATGTTACAATTGAGCTTGGAATTTTGATCTATCTATGTGCGTAATTGATCTTCCATGTCACTAAGAGCTTGTGTGTTTTTCTCTTGTACTTCTACCTCTAGTAGTGTGTGCCCCGATTAAAGAGCATTATATTAGGCTTGTATCATATCATTTGCCATGACCAAAGCTAAGATTCTTTTGTTGATGCATTTAGGTAGTGATGTGTGTGAACACACTAGGACCACCAAGGCACTTTTTTCCCTCTTTAGGAGGTTTTTTCCCCCGTAATCGATATATTGATAGACCAAAAATTTGAAGAAGAATATGAACCTTAGTCGGCACAAGGAGGTAGGGTCAATGAAGAATGACACAAAACTTTTGAGATGCCTGGATGATTGTGGATAAAGAAAATTGAGGATATCAAAAAGACTCATGAGGAATTCATGGAGTTCAAGATTCTAGCAATGGCTTCTCTCGAAGAAGCCATATTTGTAGTGGGAATACTTGTAGAACCTAGCCCATCTCCGGCTCATCACAACTTCAAAACAATAATACCATCCATATTTTTCCATCCTAGCATACTACAATGTGAAGTAAAAAGGATTACAAGATAACAACAACATTTTCCATTCAATTTGAACAAGAGGACCTCCCAACGGCAACACACAAAGGGACTATTCTTTAGCCTAATTGGAGGGAAAATTTACTACAAGATTGCCCAGAAATGCTACACATGTGATCGAATACTCCATTACACATCTTATACAGCCTATGCTATGGATCAATGCCGAGGTGTTGTTCATGGAAGGATCTCACTATGAAGGTAAAAGAAATAATGCATGTTTTATAGATTGGGTAAACTACCCATATCTTGCACCTCCATAGGAACCCCCAACAATAGCATACATGATCCTGGTAATGTGCCATTGGATGCCATGATTGAAAACCATGCCTGATATCACCACACAAATGTTTATCAAGATTTTTGACCTCATGCAAGTGGTGTTCAAGACCTTCGGGAACATCTAAGCATCCTTGTGTCCATACCTCACTTTGAAAATGGAAATTTAATTTTGGTTTACGACTTGAGCACAATGCCATCCCTAAAGATAGCATACACAGGGCATTGAAGGGTGAAGTACCTCCTCCCTTGTTAAAAAAAAAACATTTGAAGATATAATCATAATAGGTTTTTGGGAGTACCACTCTGAAGTATTCATTTCAAAACCCACCCACCTTGTGTAGTTCTTTGCATGTGAATAGGCAGCATAATCCACACACTAGAGAATGCCTCGTCTAGAAAAGATCTAGTGCAATTGATTGGAAATTTCTTGTAGTATATCTCGTAAGGGGACTCCACTTCAAAGAGCAGGAACTTGCCATTGATGTCATCCAATACTATATTGATCACCTCGCACCACAAGGGTCTGTCAAGGATGGCAGACCCGAGGGGGGGAAGGGGGGGTGTTAGCAGTAGAAGTAGACAAGGAAGCCTAAGTAGAAAAGGGAGCTTTAGGAGAGAAATACAAAGAGAAGGACAAGACACAAATATGGCCTCAAGAGGGAGACAATAAGGCCTCAACAAAATTTCACAACTTTACTTTTATAAAAAGTGGTTTTCATCACCACACCATTGTATATAATTGTTTTTTATATTTCCAACTCCATTATATGCACGACAAGGATTCCTCAAGCTTGAGGATTTATTAGAGCCTACATATTCAATTTCATATTATTTGGAGCTCATTTGAGCCCTCAAAGTAGCTAAGGAACATATGTTTTAATTAGGCTAGGTACTAGGTTTGAAAGAAGATGGCTTTGCTTCTGCAACAGCAAGAGAGAGAGAGGGATCGTTCGTCATACACTTTGGAGGGAACGCCTCCATGCACACGTAAAGAGAGAGAAAGAGAGGTCGCCTGCACCGCTTCGTCGTTGTGGCATTCCTACCGCATAGAGACACACACGCTACAGTCTACCAGCAGACAGAGCACTTAGGAGGCATACTCCAGCTCGCCATCGTCGCCTCAGCGCAAACGAAGCTCCTCCTTTGTATGAGCAAAAGAGAAGCATACCCGCCTTGCACCGTAACATGAGCCTCCCCGCCATAGATAATCGAACAAGCAGACATACTACAACAGATGCGCAAAATAAAAGAACCCTAAAGAACCTAGAAACAGGGAGACCAGAAACTTAAAAAGACATCGGATGCCATTTCAAGCGACGAAAAATCAGAGATAGAGTCTCTTCCATTAAGCATTGCCATATTTATACAATTTGAGTGGCCTTAAGGGCTCTTCCCACTCAGCCTTCTCTCAAGCCTTCAATTGAACCTTACAAATGTGCCCTTAACAAGCTTTACCCTTGTAAATTGATAAAGAGAAGACCCAATTTCCACGAGTTTGAGATTGGTGAGATTACCAATTAATCGATCAATCAATTCACCTAAAATCAAGTTGTTAGGTTTGATTTCCTTTTCCTAGATTATAGGGAAAAGATTTCTTCATCACAACTAACAAATATAACAAGCTTATTTGAAGTCCAAACCATGTAAAGAGATTCTTTGAATTAAAGAGTCTATACAATTACTCTAATCATTTTTACAATACATGGAAACAATATATGTATACATTGGGTCAGCTTTTTCTTTATTCTTGAATTTTGCATCATCTTCTTTGACTCGAGTGATCTTGCAGAGGGTGGTTCTCTTTGTACAGAGCTTCAAATTGTTGAATAAGCACTAATTGCAAATGTAATATTCTCTTCTTTATGTGTACAAATTTTGGTAGCGTTTGGTTCAATGGATTGTGAGAAAATCTACATTTTAAGGTCTTGGGGTCTATCTTTGCACAACCTTAAAAAAGTTAGGGATACCTCTTTTGAGTGTTAAGCTTAGTCTTGGAGCATACCTTGCTTATTATTTGTAACCTTATGCATTTTAACTAGGTAAACCTATGTATAACATTCCTTCAAAAGGAATTGTTGCAATTGTAATAATGTTGGTAGCTTTGAGCATTTGAAGTTGAATGTTTCATTCCGAAATAGCAAATTTTTTGAGCTACTCATTGTGCAAACTCATCTATTTTGGATCAACTATTTCTCATAGATGTTCCAAAGTACATAGTGGATTTTATTGCATTAATCACAAGCCTATAAGGTCTATTTAACAATCCAAGAGTTCAAGGGGTGTCTTGTGTTAGTTGGCTACACCAAAATTCATTACCTTGAATCTCACCTTTTATACCTTCCTCAAGCTTCTCCAAGTTCGCTTAGTGGTATTACAACTAGATCAAGATGGGTGATGGCTTTCCCTCAATGATTGAGAAGCTTAATAGAGAAAACTATGCTACTTGGTAAATCACAATGGAAGCCTACTTGCAAGGTAGAAATCCCTCTATGGGATTGTAGCAAGTGATGAAGATATGCGTACTCTAAGATCCAAAGGAGGACCTACACAAGAGGAGACAAAAAGTCACACTTTGGTGTGCAAGGGATGCTCGAGCAAGGTCATACATCCTAAACTCTATCTCTTTTTTTGCCACATATTAGAGGATTAAAAACATCTCAAGAGAATTGTGATGCACTTGAGACCCTCGTTTTTGGTAATAAAAGATTAAGAAAGAACCATCTTTGGAATGAGTTTGACCAAGTGAAGAAGACACCAAAACAAATTATCACTGATTTTGTTACCAAGGTCAGGGAGGATGTAGATCAATTAGCATCCAATGGAGAGATGATTGAAGAAGAGGCCATTATGAGGGAGATTCTAAATGGAATTAGTAGTGATAAGCAATGGCAATCCTTCACCACAACTTATAATCTCATCATGGGTGTACAAACCCTAGATTTCAACATATTCCTTGGACGACTCTTCAATCAAGAGGCCAACAATAATCTCAAGGAAGGTAATTATTCTCAAGGTAACACAAAAATTTCTCTCTATGCACATAAGAAAGACAAGAAGCACAAAGGTAAGAAGAAGTAAGATGATGAAGAATAGATTTCCCAATCCAACTACGCAAGCAAAAGCAAGTGGAAAGGGAAGAAGAAAGGAGCAAAGCATGAAAAATCAAAAGTTCAAGATATTCAACCTTTTGCCATATGTAATCACACTACTCAAAATTGTTGGTTTGATGGAAGGACTCAAAAAGGAGTTGGAATAGGTGAATTTTGCAACACTAGAGGCAAAGGTGGACACAACTTCAACAACAATAATAGAAGTCACAATAGAAGGGACTTCAACAATTATTCAGAAGATCAACCACATGAAGACTCATTGCTTCTTATGAACCTGAGCCACAAAGAAGGTAAAGAAGATGATCATTTGTTCTACATAGATTCAGGATATTCAAACAATGTTGCATGCAACATTGCTCTTCTATCCAATTTTTAAAGTCCAAAGCATAGACATAAAGTACAAAGAGGGGATGACACCAAGCACAATGTGGATACAATTGATAGTTTCAAAGCTTTCAATGGGAGGATAAACATTGTGAGTAAGGTTCTCTATGTACCCACTGTCACTAAAAACCCTATTAAGTATAGGCCAAATAGTTGAGAAAGGCTTGCAAGTTGGGTTCACCCAACATGGAGCTTTTTTGGAAGGCCCATGCCAAGGCTTCAAGAAGATAGCCATAGGTGAGAATCATGGTAGGCTCTTTACTTTTGAAGTAGGAGAAACTAGGAATATAGCTCTCTTCAATTTTGGGTCTTAAACCTTGAGTGAGCTTTAAGTGTGGCATAAGAGACTTGCTCATGTGAATGAAAGAACCTTGAAGGACATATGCATGGATAAAAGCCTTCTAGGGCTGCCAAACATATCAAAGTTGTTGGAGAATTCCTCTCCTATTCGCAGCGGAAAGTGTAGAAGACCTTCTCAGGATCAAGACTTTTGCCAATAGCTGAACCTTCAAATGAAAACTGGTACCAATTGAAAAAATCAATGAACTTGAAACCTTGGTCACTCAAACTAGACACTCATAGCTTTCAAATGAGCTATCAAACATGCAATTTAGAGTAGTTTTGGGTTGGCAAATCTTTGCCTCAAAATAGGCTATTTGTCCACTCAGTTAAGTTAAAAACTAGACTTCACTAAAAACTGAATATCTCATAGATCATAAAGCATTTGATAAAACTGTTCTATATGAAGGAAGTACTCAAGATAACTTTCCAAAAAAAATTTAAACTCTAAAATTGGATACATATATTGAGAGATATAAGTCTCACAAGTAGACTACCCACAAATTGGTATGCGGCTGGACATAGTCTATGAGAGTGAAGAGAACGAAATGACTCAAACCAAATGAACTAGATACAAAGGGACTTTCATGCCTTCTTCCTCTATCCTTGAGTGTCCTCCCTTGCCTCGTTTATAGCCAAGTGACCAAAAACTCTCATGATGAGTTTGAGAGATCTTCTCCATAACTCTTCCACTACTTTGAGTAGCCACTCCTCTTCCAGTTCAGCTTTTTTGGATTTGATTCTCTTTTGATTGATTCTATTTTGATTTATTCTCTTTTGATCTCCAATACTTGCTGAAGTAAGTGCTTCTATTTTTCATTTTTGTATTTTCCTTCCATTTGAAGAAAATCCTTTTTGCAAAAATATATATGACCTTACTTCTTTATTTTTAACACTCCCCCTCAAGCTCACATGTGAGCTTGCACCTTCAGCCATATCCTGCAAGTTGGTTTCATCCTTGAACCTCTTTAGCTTAGAAGCATCTAAAGACTTTGTAAACATGTCTGCAACTTGGTCATTAGTTCCAATGAGCTTTATATCCACATCCTTGCTCAAAACTTTTTCTCGAACATAATGATATTGCACTTCTATGTGCTTACTTCGTGCATGAAACATTGGATTATTTGTCAAGTGAATGCTTGACATGTTGTCACCATAAATTGGAATGGTCTCCACCTACACATCAAGATCAGCCAAGAGCTTCTTAATCCACATAGCTTCAAAAGTTGCAAAGTTCCTCTATATTCAGCTTCTGTAGATGATAGTGCAACAGTAGGTTGCTTCTTCGAGCTCCATGTGATAGGTTTGCTAACTATCATGAACACATAACCTGAAGTGGATCTTCTATCTTCCTTTGAACCAGCCCAATGACCATCATTGAAGCCCTTTACCTGCAATTATTCATCATATATATAAAACAAGACATGATTGATTGTGTGCTTCGCATATCTTAATACTCGTTTGGCTGAATTTAAATGTTCACTTGTTGGAGTTTGCATAAATTGAGAAAGAACTCCAATGATATAACACAAATCTGGTCTTGTGATTGTCGCATATATCAATGAACCTATAATACTCCTGCATGTAGTTACATCATGTAACTCCTCTCCATCATTTGAGCATAGCTTCATATTTGTGTCCATAGGTTGAGTGAGTGGTTTGCATTCACTCATTCCAAATCTAAAAGAACATCCAGCAGGTACTTTCTTTGCATCAAGTAGATGCCATCTTTCTCGTAGATTACCTCAATGCCTAAAAAGTATTTCAACTCACCAAAATCTGAAATTTTAAACTCCTTACCAAGTTTTCTTTTTATCTCTTGTATTCCTGCAACATTACTTCCTGTTATGATGAGATCATCAACATATATGCAAATGTATACGTGCTTTCCTTCTTCTTTCTTCATGTAGAGAGAGGGATCTACACTACTTGGACTATACCCACACCTTGTGAGATACTCAACCAATCTTTGGTTCCAAGCACATGGTGCTTGCTTCAGCCCATACAAAGCTTTCTTAAATCTACAAACAAAATCTAAATGCTTTTTATCTTCAAATCCAATCGGTTGACTCATGTATACCTCTTCTTGAAGTTCACCATTGAGAAAAGCATTTTTTATGTCAAGTTGGTACAATGGCCATCTCCTTGTTGCACTCACTGCAATCAAGGTTCTAATTGTTCCCATCTTTGCAACCGGGCTGAAAGTCTCTTCAAAGTCGATGTCGTGAGTTTGCTTGAATCCTTTTGCTAATAGTCTAGCTTTATGCCTAGCTAAAGAACCATCAACATTTCTCTTTATTTTAAACACCCATTTATTTGGAACAATCTTCATACCTTCAGCCTTTGGAACTAGCTCCCATGTGTGATTGTCCTTGAGAGCTTTTATCTCTTCTTGCATAGCATCTTGCCATTCTTTTTGTGTACATGCTTCTTCATTTGCATCCGGTTCTTTGTCTTTGACCACCTGTGTCATATATGCAAAATGCTTTGCAATAAAACTATCATATTTTAGCCTTTCAATTGGATACCTTGCTCTTGAAGACCTCCTTTCATTTCCTTTTGAATATTGCTTCTTCAACCGGTTCAACTTTACCTTTGGTGTAATCACCTCTTCGTACTCTTCTTCACTTGCATTTGAATCACTATTTTGTGCAGCACTTTTAGCTTCAAATCTTTCATAACCTGATGTTGGTGATGAGGAATGACTCCTTAGTCTCCCCTTCCATGTTGAGATCTCTCCATATGATGTAGAAGCTTCTGACCCTGACATTTGAGTGCTTGTTTGCTGAAATTCTTCGTGGACAGCACCTTGATCATCTTCGCAATCGTCTTCAAGAATCTTCGCTTTCCTTTTCTATTCAAACCATGGTCTTAGCTCATCAAATACCACATCTCATGAGACTCATAGCTCCTTTGTCACCTGATTGTAGCACCTGTATCCCTTTTGCTCCAATGAATATCCAATGAAAATACATTTTTTTGCCTTTGCCTCCATCTTTGTCCTTAGCTCTTGAGGGATGTGAACGTAACACACACATCCAAAAACTTTGAGATGTGTAAGGTTAGGTTTCTTACCGGAATAAACCTGCTCGGGAGTTAGATTATGCACTCCAGGCGTTGTGCACTTGTCATCAAATAAACATCCGTACTAGTTGCTTCAGCCCAATAGTTTAGTGGCACCTTCATCTCGTTGAGCATGCATCTTGCAACTTTTTTTATATGTCTATTTTTCCTTTCAGCTATTCCATTTTGTTGAGGTGTATACCTACATGTAAATTGTCGCTTGATACCATTTTCATGAAGAAAATTTGAAAATTCTTTGGAGAAATATTCTCCTCCTCCATCAGACCTCAAGGTTATGTAGCGTCCTGTTTCCTTTTCTACATGTGCTTTAAATCTCTTGAACATGGAGAACACATCTGATTTTTGTTTTATGTAGAACATCCATACTTTTCTTGAATGATCATCAATAAAAGTGACAAAATATCTATTACCAGCCACTGATGGTTGTTGTGATGGTCTCCACACATCCGTGTGTATCAAGTCGAGGACATTCCTTGCCACATATTTGCTCTTCTTGAATGGTTGTCGACTTTGCTTTCCTAGTTGGCATGCTTCACAAAACTCATGTAGTCCAACATCATTGAATCTTGGAAGAACTCTTACCACTTCATGGTTGCTCATGTCCTTGAGCTTGGGAATGTTGATATGTCCAAACCTTTTGTGCCACAAATCGATTTCAGCAATCCTCTAGTTTCCAAACTGAATATACATCACCTTTCCATGCGGTTGTTGAATGTCCAAAGTGAACATCCTTCCTTCTTTCCTTCCTTGAGCAATGACCTTGAATCCTTCTTTTGGATTCTTTATAAAGAAGCCTTTTTCATTGAAGATAACATGATATCCTTTCTCTACCATTTGTCCTACTAAAATCAAATTCTTTGCAATAGTAGGAACATGAAGAACATCAACCAATACCTTCTTATCTCCAAGCTTGATATCTCTGACATGCTCAATTGTGTGTTGAGTTTCATCACCGGTCTCCACACATCCTTTTCCACTTGGAGCTTGTAGCCTTGTGAATAAATCTCCTTGGTATGGCATATGGTTGTTGCAACTTGAATCTATGAACCAATTTTTATAATCACTTCTCAGGTTGTTGTACTTATGCTTCATGGCAAGCATGGTTTGCTTGTCTCCTTCACTTGATGTACTCGCATAGTTATTTTGGCTCCCTTGGTTGCCTCCATTCAGCCTTCCATTCTTTTGCTAACAATCATTTGCATAATTTCCTAGTTTACCACAATGATAACATGTTATACCTTTATGAGGATTGTATGAACCTTGACCTCTTCCTCTATTTCTTCCTCGACCTCTTCCATGTGTGTTGTCATTTGAGTTGTCCTTATTGTCCTCTGAGTTGTGTTGGCTAGAATTTGTGTTGTTGTAGCTTCTTCCTCTTCCTCTCAAGCCTCCTCTTGAGTTCCTTCCTCTACCTCGTCCTGCATATAACATTTGACTATGGTTGTCCTTACCTTTGTTGCCTTCTCCTTGTTGAGCAACCTCTTCAGCCACAAGATTTGGTATAATCTCGTCGAATGTTGGTAGAGGTTCTCTATAATGAATGTTTGTGATGAGGGGCTTCCACTTTTCTTCACTCCTCAAGCCATTGAGGACTATTTAGACAATGTCTTCCTCTTCTATCTTGCATCCAACTGATGCTAGCTGATCTCGAAGCTCCTTGATCCTCAATGTATACTCACTAATGCTTTGGTTTGATCTTTTCTTCATGTTGTTGAGCTCGTTCTTGAATTGCATCCTCTGAGACCTTGTTGAGGTAGCATACACCTTCTCCAATGCTTCCCAAACTTCCTTGGTTGTTTCTGAGCTTTGCATATGACCAATCATAGTGTTAGAAATAACTTGTGAGATGAGGAACATCACCCTTCGATTCCTCTCTTCCCAATCACCAAATTGTCTCCTTTGTGTCGGAGTAATGTTTAGATCTTGAAGGTCCACTGGTTGTGGATCATCTCCAGTAACTAGATTCCATAAACCTTTACCTTTAAGGTAATTTATCATTCTATACCTCCAAGACTGAAAATTGTCTTTTGTCTAACTTCTCAACTTGTTGTCCTAAATCAGCCATTGAAAACTTCCAAGATTGAAGTTTACCTCAAGTATGTTGTGGCGCTCTTTCTTGACTTAACAAAGCTCCCCCTTGATTTGTAGCTTCTCCTTTGCTTTACTTAAGCTCCAATAATTTGCCTCTTCAAGCTTCAATGCTCTGATACCAATTGTTGGAGAATTCCTCTCCTATTCGCAGTGGAAAGTGTAGAAGACCTTCTCAGGATCAAGACTTTTGCCAATAGATGAACCTTCAAATGAAACCTGGCACCAACTGAAAAATGAAATGAACTTGAAACTTTGTTTGCTCAAACTAGACACTTACAGCTTTCAAATGCGCTATGAAACACTCAATTTGGAGTAGTTTTGGGTTGGAAACTCTTTGCCTCAAAACAGGCTATCTGTCCACTCAGTTAAGTTAAAAACTAGACTTCACTAAAAACTAAATAACTCACAGAACATAACAAATTTGATGACATTGTTTTAGATAGAGTAATTACTCAAGATACGCTTTCCAATAAATGTTTACACTCTAAAATTGGATACATATATTGAGAGATATGACTCTCATAAGTAGACTACCCAGAAATTGGTATGCGGCTGGACATAGTCTATGAGAGTGAAGAGAACGAAATGAATCAAACTTAATGAACTAGCTACAAGGGGACTTCCATTCCTTCTTCCTCTATCCTTGAGTGTCCTCCCTTGCCTCTTTTATAGCCAAGTGACCAAAAACTGTCATGATGAGTTTGAGAGATCTTCTCCATAACTCTTGCACTACTTTGAGTAGCCATTCCTCTTCCAGTTCAGCTTTTTTGGATTTGATTCTCTTTTGATTGATTCTCTTTTGATCTTCACTACTTGCTGAAGTAAATGCTTCTATTTTTCATTTTTTTATTATCCTTCCATTTGAAGAAAATACTTTTTTGCAAAAATATATACAACCTTACTTCTTTATTTTCAACAAAAGCAACATACGATCAATAGATGTGATGTTTGTTAGATTGGGAAGGTATAAAGAGAACCATTCAACCACAAAGGCTACATCCACAACAAACTTTTGGACTTATTACATACTGATGTGCGGGGACTGAGTCAAGAAGCCTCATTGGTAGGCTCAAGGTATTATGTTTCCTTTGTTGATAATCATAATAGATGGACCATTCCGTAATTTATCAAGAATAAGAGTGAAGTGTTTGATTTCCTCAAGAAGTACCTACCATGTGTGGAGAATCATACAAGTAGATCATTGAAGAAACTCAGATCTAATGGAGGGAAAGAATAATTCTTAATACATTCTGATGAATTCTTGTAGGATAAAGGCATCAAAAGCGAAGTGGCTACCATGTATTCACCTAAATTGAATGGTATTGCGGTGAGAAGAAACAAGACCCTTGTTGGATTAGCTAGAACAATTCTTGAAGAGAATAAGTTACCACACTCTTTATGAGCAAAAGCAATCTCAACACTTGTATATCTTTTCAACCATCTTCCATCCAAATTTCTTCAAGATATGACTCCTTATGAAGCATGGAATGGCAAAAAACCAACTCTAGGTCATTGCAAGGTATTTGATTGCTTATCTTTTGTACATGTACCTTCACAAATAAGAGGTAAACTTGATGAAAGGGCACCCAAGGAAATATTCATTGGATATGATTCAACTCTGATGGGCTACAAGCTTTATAATCTATCCACCAACAAATTCACCACAAGTAGAGATGTTGTGTTTGAAGAACACAAGTTATGGTATGATGAAGACAAAAAAAGGTAAAATTACCTTATGATATTGATTTTTATTTCCATACATTAGGTAGCATGCATGATACACAAGTCTAGGATCCAAGAAGTGAATCTGATGATGATCAAGAAGAGAAGGAATGAGACTATAAGCTCTCAAAGTGAAGGGGATAGGCCAAAATGCACAAATGTGAAGAATGATCAAAGCATATTAGAAGGTCAACAAGGGAGAAAAAACAACCTAGAAGTATGGATATGATTCTACATTTGTTAAAAAGCATTGAATTCACTTGGTCAAATACTCAATTTCAGAGGGAAACTTCAACATATAAAGAAGCTAAGGGCAACCCTAATTAGGAGAAAGCTATGAAAGAGGAAATAGAAGCCTTAAAAGAAATGGACACTTGGGAGTCAATTCCAACGCAAACTAATTAGAAGGCAATAGGTTGGAGATGGGTCTATAAGTTGAAAAGAAATTTAGATGGATTAATTTGTAGGTACAAGGCTAGGTTAGTTGCCAAAGGATGTTCTCAAGCGCATGGCATAGAGTATGAGGAGACCTTCTCACCAGTTGCCAAGATGACCCCAATCACGACATTGCTAAGTGTAGCAGGTACACGAAATTGGAGACTACTGCAACTAGATATGAAGAGTACATTTTTCAATGGTTGGATAAGTGAGGAGGTATACATGTCACACCGTCTAGGATTTGAAAACCCTAAATACACATCTTATGTATGCAGACTCAAAAGAGCATTGTATGGATTGAACCAAGCTCCTAGAGCATGGAATTTTAGATTGGTAACTTATCTATAAGATCAAAGTTTGAGGTCAACCAATGCAGATTCTTCTTTGTTCATCAAGTACAATCACAATCAAGTTATCTATTTTTGTTGATATGTAGATGACATTATTGTGATAGGAGATGAAATGAATGGTATAGAAAGGATCAAAAGGTATATGCAAGAGGAGTTCAAAATCAGTGATTTAGGTGATCTCACATTCTTCATAGGTATATAGGTCATATATGGAGATCATTGAATGTATTTGACTAAAAGGAGATACATTCAAGATTTACTCCTTAAGTTCAAGATGGAGATGGCTAAATATACACGTACACCTTTGGAAATGAATTATAAACTTAGTGTTTATGAAGGTGAGAAAATGTAAGGCATTGAAGAGTATAAAAGCTTGGTAGGTAGCTTGATATATGCTATTCATACAAGGGTAGATATCTCATATAGTGTAGGAATGCTAAGGCAACTCATGCACTCTCAAAGAAGACCACACATGGATGCAACTACGATAGTACTCAAGTACCTGTTAAAATGCTTTTTTACATTACAGGCATTTTAAGTTCTTTCGGGTTTTTGGGAGTGGTAGGGGTCTGATAAATCAGAGGCCCTGTAACTTGATTTTCCGAATTCATTTATCCAAACCGCAATACATTAACATTCAACACTCTGTTTAATCCGAATTACTGCCAAGACTCTGGTTAATCCTCTCACAGACTTATTATTCATGCTCAGGTTAATACTATTCACAGTGCATCACGTAGCAATTAGTGACTACCGTCGCACAGACGTATATCGACAACAGAACCTTATGTGTTAATCACAAAGTAATGAAATTAACAAAGGTAAGGATGACAACACTCTGACTTCACGAACACAGCACTACGGCTTCTCCACAGACCGCAATCGCCCAGATAGACAGTCTGGCGATCTCGCTTGTCGTTACTGGAGCGTCACCGCAATGCCTTTTTATTAGTTGATAAGTCGATACATCTCTTCACATGACCTTTCGGTTCGTGCGGAATAGGAAACCTTTCAGTTCGTGCGTGATAAGAAAATACAAGAACAATGAAAATATAAAATGCCAATCCGGCGGCTTACACTGGCACGCACGGTGGACTTGAACCCGCAATAGAACAAAAGTTAGGGCTCATCTACTATACCCTGTATATACATGGCTCTCGCTAACTTAAAGGTTCTGGAAATCTTTTGTTTCAGCGAGTCCAACATCTTTTTTAAGGTCTCCGGTTCGACGATCTGAGCATCAGCTCTAACTGAGCTTGCTGCAGTTACTTGGCTCATTAGAATTTCAGCCTGTGTCTCCAAAAAGGCCTCTTGTAGGTAGAAATCATTTGCAAGGGCGGCGTCTCGACTCAATTTCATGTCTTCAACCTGTTTGTCGATTCTGGATAAACGATCTGCTTGAGCATCCAACTATTTCTCTCTTCTCTCTAACTCTTGAGACTGATATTGAATGGTCCTGTAATAAGCATCTCTTTCCTTTCGAATTCTGGTTGCCTCCTTCTGGAGTTGAGCTGTTAAAGTCATATGGGTTTTAAGAGCAGAATTTGCTTCAAACAAATTGGCATTTGCTCTCTAGAGTTCTTCATTAGTCTGCTTGGCTAAATCTGCCATCTCTTGTCCTCGTTGTACAACTTCATCAAGCTGTACTCGCGTTTCTTCTAGTAAATTTCCAAGTGCCATGCGAGCATCCTCTTTATCCTAGTTAGTTCAACTGGGCAATTTCTGCATCACAAGCACTTACTAAATCATCTTTGGCTTTTGATTCAGTCAACGCAGCATCTCTCTGATTGATCAACGAATCCTGTTCGACAAGTCTAGCCTGGAGCTGTTGAATCTGTACATGCAAAGCATGGTTTTCAGCCTTCACTGCATCTACTTCCTCTTGCAATGGAGTGATATCCGCTTCTAATACATTAACTTTGTGTTGTAGTTCTTGTCTGAGATTGTCAGTAAACTCCTTCATCTGCATTGGTAGTTGCTGCGACAATTGGATCAACATACGACCCATGGATGCTAACTCAGTAAACATGGGGAGCGGAGGAAGAAGAGGAGGAGGAAGTGGTTGGCATGAAGAAGCTGACAGGAGGTGATGGGAAGATGGTGGAGAATAGTTAGGTGAAGAGGATGAAGTAGCAGTTTCATCAGGAACAATCGGTTGAACAGGGATAATGGGCTTAACCGGAGGCATTGGTGGAGGAGTGGTCATAATAGTATTGGGCACCAACACTATTCCAGCAGGTTGCTGCGTAGTCACTTCAGTCCAGTCAATTACAGCATTAACCAAGGTAATGATTTCATTTATTATCTCTACAACAATGGCTTGCACATCCACCTGAGTCTGTTGCTGAGATTCCTCCTTAGAAGAAATTGCGCCAGATGCGGTGGCGGATGCACTTTGTTCCTGCTGCTTATTCGGAGAAGATGGACCAGAAGATTCCACATGGATTGAAGTAGCTGTGTCATGGAAAACTTCTTCCTCATGTCCGGCGGTGGAGCCTTGTACTTGACTCTCAGAGGGGCTTATCCGTCTGCGTTTCCAGCGAAGGAGTTGGAAGAGATCTTCATCATCTTCTTCTGTGTCTTCGAGCACTTGGGCAGATTCTTCATGATACAAAATTGGAGCTCTTGGTGGAGGTTGCGTGGCTTGAATGGATGGGAACAGAAAGGTAATGATATGCAGTAAACGCGAACGCGGAAGCTCTACCTTGTTAACATGCTTAATAATCGTAACGCATTCATGGTGAATGCGCCGGAAATAGAAAGAGGCGAAGTTAATAGGCTCACGAGAAGCCATGTCAACCATCGAATAAAACGGGTGTGAAATCCCATAAGTACGTTTCTGTAAATTCAATATGGCAACTAATAATTGTAATGCAGTTCGGTCTGGATCAGGGCGACACAAGATGGCATACTCATTCGATAAGTGCCGTGGGAATAACTCTACCATAGTAGCAATAGGAAGGAGAGGACCATTCTCCACGCCTTCTATGGGCAAGCGGAATGCTGCAGCGAATGATGCTAATGTAATTACGACACGAGATGGTAAACATGTAATCAGCCAACTCTGCTCGGTAGCAGGAGTGGCGGCAATGGCTACAATAATCTGTGCATAATACGGGTGACACTCCAGTGATTGCCAAGGCAATTCAGCGAAGTTTAGCAGGCCGCGAATATGCAAGAACTCACTCACGTCATGAGGGAGTCCATCACGGAAGGTAGAAAAATTAGCTAAATCTTCCATGATGCGCACTCGTAATTGTTGAAGAAACACTCACGAATTTGACAAACAGACAAAAAAAAAAGAAAAAGAAGGAAGCAGAATCAGAGAAAATCAAAAGCCTTAGTGGAAGGATAAATCCACGACCGTTATGTACAGTACAGAATCTCCCAGGATCAGAATACGGTACGCCGAATCAAACTGTACATAGAGAGAACGTGCAAAGGAATAACTGAAGGGAAGTGCGAACAAGAACGTGCTTAAGAAGAGCGTGCAGTATAAATAGGAGCACAAACAGAAGAAAAAGAGCGAAAGTGTGTATGTGCGAGAATAGAGAATAGAGATATAGCAGATGCGCAGAGATGCAGAGTTATAGACAGAAGATGCCATAGATCGCGTATGTAGAAGAAGACGCCAGAGATCGCGTATGTATAGATGAATAACAGAAACCTGAGATATCGGGTATTCATCTGAGAGAGATGGTAATAAGAAACTACTCAGTATAGGAGAGTTTCTGTAGCTTGAGCAAGAAGAGGCCAAGCTTACTTGTACACATCTTCTCTAATAGAAAACACATGTTCATGTGGATGTTCGTGCGTGCTATTTATATGTGCTAGAAACAGAGTATGTTTATGTTACAGTTACAGTTAGTTAACAGTTAACATTTTTTATCAGTTATAGTTCTTACAGTAAACGAGTAATTTTTCGGTAGAAGAACAAAGTAGATCTCGCAGAGTAATGCGAAGTTTTGTATGAGAGATAGCTCATCCTGTAGCTAGACATCTCTACTTTCAGTTGATCAAAGTTTCCGGTGAAAAAGATATCTATACATAGTACAAAGTGTGACCGGAAAGAGTCTGTCTGAACTAGTGGAGTTTTTCCTTAAACTTCAGAAAGTGTTCAGAAAGTTAAGGAAGCTTTTGCGTCACCTCCTTACTTCATGTATGTTTACTTGAAGTAATTATAAATAGATTTGAAGTTCATTCCGGTACAATTTCGGTACGACTACGGTGTCAGTCCAGTGACAGTCCGGTGAAGTTTCGGTGAAGTTTTCCAGCGAATTTAGAAGCGCAGTCTTATATGTTGAGCGCTAGACTTTGCTAAGCTATTGATTGATTACAAAGGTGTTCTAAATCACTGTAGCTTAGTTCTTCTTGGGCGTGGCGGTTTCCGCAAGGCTCAGCCTTCGTCGCGTCGTCAAGGAGTGGTATCAGAGAGAAGAAGTTTACCACATTTTCCGCTACAGTGGTATCAGAGCCAGAGTCAGAGCCAGAGCTAGGCGTATCTAATCAGAGTCAGAACTAGGCATATCTAATCAGAGCCTAGAGTATTCACCATTATTGGAAACAAGAGCCAGTTAACCACAACGAGTGGAACCAGAACAAGAAAGATTCTGAAGAGCAGAAAGATTCTCAAAAGCTCACCGGAAGTAACAGAGACAAGAAGATCATGGCAGACCATGTTACTATTGATAAGCTGGACAGAGATAATTATCCCGCATGGGTAATGCGCATGGAAGCCTTACTTATGAGTAAGGACTTAATGATGTACGTGACCGGAGAAGAAAAGAAGCCGACTTTTGAAGATGATAGTCAACCGGAAAAAGAAGAATTAGAAGCCTTGAAGCTGTGGCAGAAGAAAGATGCAACGGCAAGAGCCTACATCTATAATACCGTAACAGATCATCTACTACCGCATATTAGAGGTCTAGAGAAAGTAGAGGACATATGGAGTGCATTGGAAGATCATTTCCAAAATACTACAAAAGCCAGGAAGGCTACCTTATGGTCCGAATTTACGACATTCAAAAAGAAGTCGAGTCAAAGCATAAGTGACTATGTCACTAAAATGAAGGATCTAGCAGATAGTCTTGGATCCATAAATGAAGAAGTCGAAGATCATAGATTGATAGCGCAAGTGCTCACAGGTTTAAGAGGAGATGAAAGGTGGAAACCCTTCGTATTATCAACTGAACTTTCTCTAAATCATTTTGTGCCAGATTTAAATCAGTTGCTTGGTTTGATGCTCACATATTGCAAGACCTGAAAGGAGATGCAGATAAAGGACAAAGCTCTGCAATGTACATGAAGAACAAAAAGAAAGACAAAGGTAAGTCAAAAGACGAAGAAGAGTCGAGTTCTCAGGCCTATTACGCAAGAGGTAAAGGCACTGGTAGAGGAAGAGCAAGAGGTTTTGGAAGAGGAAGAAGTAGCCAGAATACCAACAAGAAAGCTTTCTGGATCTGTGGACTCAGTAATCACTTGGCTCATGATTGCTGGCACAATCAACAAGGATCAAATCAAAATCAAAACAGTAATAGCAGAGGCAGAAGCGGGAGATATCAAAGAGGAAGACAAAATCAAAGAGGAGGCTATGGTAGAGGTGGAGTGAGAAGTTGGGGACAGAATCAATCCTACAACACCACCTACAACAACTACGTAAACGACACGCAGAATGAAAGTCATACATCGTTGATGATGAACTCTATCAGCACATCAGATAATGAAGACCTAAAAGTATTTTACATTGATTCTGGATGCTCTAATCATTTGTCAGGAAATATAGAACTAATGTCAGAACTAGAAAAAGGTAGTTCTAGTCACACTGTTCAAACAGGTGACAATACGAGACATAGCGTACATTCAATTGGAAAAGTGAAATGCAAGAGTGGAGCAGATTTGCTAACCAATGTTTTGTATGTTCCAACAATACCGAAAAATTTGATTAGTGTGGGACAGATAGTTGAGAAAGGTTTTCAGGTCAGATTTACAAATAAAGGCGTATTTGTAGAAGATCCTGAGAACGGATATAACCAGATTGTTTCTGGAAAGAAAGAAGGAAGACTCTTTACTTTAAGAGTACAAGGGAACATTGGCCAAGCGTTGCTCACACATGGAGAAAAGGTAATTACAGAACTTGATTTATGGCATAAGAGATTGGGTCATTTCAATGAAAAAGGAATTAAAGCCATGATAACGAATCAGTCAGTATTGGGATTACCAAATATACAGAATCAACATATGATTCACAAGTGTGAAGCATGTCAGTTGGGAAAAGCCCACAGGTTACCTTTCCAGAAGAAAGGATTCAAACATGATGAAGTACTCGAGCTTATTCATACAGATGTATGGGGGCCAACGAAAGAAGGATCAATTAGCGGATCAAGGTACTATGTTCTATTCATTGATGATGCCACAAGGTGGATAACTCTTTATGTTCTGAAAGAGAAATCAGAAGTATTCGGAGCTTTCAGGCATTTTCATGCATATGCTGAAAGACTTACCGGACGAAAACTTAAAAGACTGAGGTCTGATGGAGGGGGAGAATACTTCTCCCGAGAATTCAATGACTATCTTTGGAATGCAGGTATTAAAAGAGAAATAACCTGCAGATATACACCACAACAAAATGGAGTAGCAAAAAGAAGGAACCGAGTTCTAGTCGAGTTCGCACGAGCTATGCTAAACGAAAAAGATTGTCCAAATTATCTTTGGGCTGAAGCTGTAAACACAGCCACATACTTGGTAAACAGATTACCATGTACAGCATTGGAAGGAATGACCCCTTATGAAGCTTGGTGGGGAAAGAAGCCAACACTTGATCACTGCAAAGTGTTTGGATCAGTAGCGTATGCCTATGTACTGTCTCAACTCAGACATAAGCTTGAACCGAAAGCAGAGAAATATGTGTTCGTCGGATATGATGAAAAGCAGATGGGATACAGGTTATGGAATCCTCTAACCAAACAATTTACTGTGTCCAGAGATGTTACGTTTGATGAACAGAAAAGCTGGTATGCAGATCAAAGTCATACGACTGAAGAATTCGAAGAAGAAATAAAAAGAAGAGAGAAAGGGAAATCAATTGTTCAGGTAAACAGAGATGAAAATCATATGCAGGCAAGTACGTCCAGGAACGGATCAGGTATGAGAAACGAAGATGAAGACGTGTATTCAGATACACATGAAGAGTTTGAACCAAGAAGGTCAAACAGGAATAGAAGACAACCAGAAAGGTACTCGTATGATACGTCATACATAACTCAGAAAGACTATGCATATATGGTCAAAGATGATGAAGAACCACAGAGCTATAATGAAGCAAAAGGCAAGAAACAATGGGAGAGAAGCAATGGAAGAAGAAATCAGCGCACTAGAGGAGAACAAGACATGGGAACTTGTTCCGAAACCAAATGGTAAGAAAGTAATTGGAAATAAATGGGTGTTCAAAATAAAGAAATTTGCAGATGGAAGGATAGCCAGATACAAAGCAAGGCTGGTGGTCAAAGGCTATGCCCAGACGCATGGCATAGATTATGACGAGACGTTTAGTCCGGTGGCAAGGATGTCAACCATAAGAACAGTAATCGCTGTAGCTGCATCAAAAGGATGGAAGCTAAGTCAGCTAGACATAAAGAACGCATTTCTGAATTGATACATTTCTGATGAAGTGTACATGGAACAACCTGAAGGGTTCGAAAGTTCTAGATACCCAAACTTTGTTTGCAGGTTAAGAAAAGCACTTTATGGACTGAAGCAAGCTCCAAGAGCTTGGAATTACAGACTTGTGAAATATCTAAACGAACTTGGATACCAAAGTTCGAAGGCAGACGCAAGTCTACTCATAAAGAGAACAGAAGAAGGTATGATCTACATTTGTATTTATGTAGACGACTTAATAATCACAGGAACATCAGATGAAGGGATTACAGAAGTGAAGAAACTACTCGAAAGAGAATTCAAGATTAGTGACCTAGGAAAGTTGTCATACTTTCTAGGAATGGAAATCACATACACAGATCATGGTGTATATGTGACACAAGAAGGGTATCTCCTAAACTTACTGAAGAAGTTTAATATGGAGAATTGCAGAGAGGCTTCAACACCGCTTGAAGTAAACCATAAACTCAGCAAATACAGTGGAGCAGAGTTTAAAGATATGAAGAAATATCAGTCATTAGTAGGAAGTTTAATCTATGCTACGCTAACAAGACCGGATCTTAGTTATGCAGTAGGAGTTCTCTCACAGTTTATGCATTGTCCGACAGATCAACATTGGGTTGCAGGACAGAGAGTTCTTAGATATATTAAAAGAACTGTAAAAGAAGGATTATATTATCCTTTTACGTCCGACATAAAACTCAGAGCATACAGTGACTCAGACTGGGCTGGAAGTCAAGATGACAGAAGGTCAACACACGGGTATATGATATACCTAGGAGATAAGCTGGTAAGCTGGTGTTCAAAGAAGCAACACACAGTGGCTTTATCGTCAACAGAAGCCGAATACAAAGGACTTGTAGAAACAGCAAAAGAAATAATATGGATGCAGACCTTGTTCAAAAGCATGGGAATTGATCAAGGTATACCTATCATACATGGAGATAATATGAGTTCATTATATCTTGCAGCAAACCCAGTATTTCATGCAAGAACAAAGCACATAGAAATTCAATATCATTTCCTGAGGGAAAAGGTAATGGAGAAGGAGTTAGAAATTGTATACACTCCGACAAAGGATCAGATTGCAGATATGTTAACAAAGAGTTTGGATGGAACAAAGACAAGCAGATTCAAAGAAATGGCAGGTATAAAAGAAAGAAAGATATATGAAAGACCGGAAGATGTCAAATTAGTGATTGAGGGGGAGCTGTTGAAGAAACACTCACGAATTTGACAAACAGACAAAAAAAAAAGAAAAAGAAGGAAGCAGAATCAGAGAAAATCAAAAGCCTTAGTGGAAGGATAAATCCACGACCGTTATGTACAGTACAGAATCTCCCAGGATCAGAATACGGTACGCCGAATCAAACTGTACATAGAGAGAACGTGCAAAGGAATAACTGAAGGGAAGTGCGAACAAGAACGTGCTTAAGAAGAGCGTGCAGTATAAATAGGAGCACAAACAGAAGAAAAAGAGCGGAAGTGTGTATGTGCGAGAATAGAGAATAGAGATATAGCAGATGCGCAGAGACGCAGAGTTATAGACAGAAGACGCCATAGATCGCGTATGTAGAAGAAGACGCCAGAGATCGCGTATGTATAGATGAATAACAGAAACCTGAGATATCGGGTATTCATCTGAGAGAGATGGTAATAAGAAACTACTCAGTATAGGAGAGTTTCTGTAGCTTGAGCAAGAAGAGGCGAAGCTTACTTGTACACATCTTCTCTAATAGAAAACACATGTTCATGTGGATGTTCGTGCGTGCTATTTATATGTGCTAGAAACAGAGTATGTTTATGTTACAGTTACAGTTAGTTAACAGTTAACATTTTCGGTCAGTTATAGTTCTTACAGTAAACGAGTAATTTTTCGGTAGAAGAACAAAGTAGATCTCGTAGAGTAATGCGAAGTTTTGTATGAGAGATAGCTCATCCTGTAGCTAGACATCTCTACTTTCAGTTGATCAAAGTTTTCGGTGAAAAAGATATCTATACATAGTACAAAGTGTGACCGGAAAGAGTCTGTCTGAACTAGTGGAGTTTTTCCTTAAACTTCAGAAAGTGTTCAGAAAGTTAAGGAAGCTTTTGCGTCACCTCCTTACTTCATGTATGTTTACTTGAAGTAATTATAAATAGATTTGAAGTTCATTCCGGTACAATTCCGGTACGACTACGGTGTCAGTCCAGTGACAGTCCGGTGAAGTTTCGGTGAAGTTTTCCAGTGAATTTAGAAGCGCAGTCTTATATGTTGAGCGCTAGACTTTGCTAAGCTATTGATTGATTACAGAGGTGTTCTGAATCACTCTAGCTTAGTTCTTCTTGGGCGTGGCGGTTTCCGCAAGGCTCAGCCTTCGTCGCGTCGTCAAGGAGTGGTATCAAAGAGAAGAAGTTTACCACATTTTCCGCTACAGAAATCACAAGAACACGAAAACACGGCAAACACAGAAAACACAGAGCACTCAAAGCACACAGACACAATAGCGATTAACAGTGAAAAGAAGAAGATTAAGTAGATACTCGGCAACGGGAGGCAATCCAAAACCCTAATCATCACGCGGTATTGAGATGATAACCTTCATAATTATAGCGGGCATGCATGAGCAAAATCAATAACACAAGGCAGTGATTAATTATGATTATGTATCAAAACGAGGAGCTTACGGTCTTATTCAACTAACATGCAACAATAAAAAAAGGAAATAAGTGACACGTGGAAAAACGAAGGACACGTCAGCGAGGATCAGGCGCTTGGTGATACGGCCGTAATTTTGAACCATTGATCACTTTAGGAAGAGGAACTCCGGTCAAGGTAGTCAACCGAAAAGTAGCAGGTCCCACTTGTTCACTAATCCGGTAAGGACCCAACCACCGTAATTTAAATTTCCCAGCAGAACGATTGGATTTAGCATTATAAAACATCACAAGTTGGCCCACCGTAAACACAGGAGTCTTGAGGAAACGATCATGAGTTCGGGCTTGCCGCAACTGAACTTCTTGAAGAGTGAGAAAGCTTTCCCAACGCTGTTCATCTAAGTTTCTGAGTGCTTCCAACCGAAATGGCAAAGAGTCGTCGGGTAACAACTTCTGAGTTATGGCCACACGTAAGCTTGGCACGACAATTTCCATAGGCGCGATTGCTTCCAACCCATAAGCAAGCTTGAAAGGAGTCAGTCCGGTTGCAACTTTGTATGTAGTCCGATATGCCCATAAAACTGCAGGTAGTAATTGATCCCATCTTTCTGGTGATTCCACAATCAATTTGCGAAGCATACTTAACAGCGTCTTGTTGGTACTTTCAGCTAAACCATTAGCACGAGGATAGTATGGGGAACTGAATTTATGCAGAATTTGAAAATTATGCGTTAGTACTTTCATTAAATTGTTAGCAAAGTGTGTTCCTTGATCTATCACAAGTTCCAGAGGTAATCCATAATGCAGAAAAACATCCTTCATTAGGCATTTTGCCACCAAAACAGCTATAGCGGACCATAAGGCCCAAGCTTCTGCCCATCTGGTAGCGTAATCTATGCAGGTCAAGATGTAATGATTGTTGCTAAGGGTCGCTGGCGGTGTGATTGGTCCAATAAAATCAAGAACCCAATTCTGAAAAGGTTCCAAAGGTAATACAGGTTGTAGAGGAAAAAAGTGTCTCTGTAATGGCTGTCCAGCCCGTTGACAAGTGTCGCAGTGTTGCACAAACTGAAGTACGTCTTTATACATGGTTGGCCACCAAAGCCCACTTTGCATAATCTTCTGATGAGTGAGATCTGCTGCAAAATGTCCACCGGAGGGTATCGAATGTGCCATAGTGATGACTGAGTTTGCTTCATGTGGCAGAATGCAGCAAAATAATACACCAGTGTGGTCCATATAGTACAACTGTCCTAGTAGCAACCAAAATCGGCGACTATAAACTGCAATCTTCCGTCGCATAGCCAGAGGTGTATGAAGAGGAAGACATCCATCAGTAAGGAAAGTTAACAACGTATCATAATAGGTAGGCTGCTCAGGATGGTCGATAGATTCGTCACAAGCTGATTCAGCAGCGTAAATTGCTGGTGTGGTATCGTCAACGCCCATCGGATCTTCACCGGAATCCAACCGGGAGAGAAAGTCTGCTAAGGCATGGGTTGTACCTGGTCGATGAATCACTTCGTAGTCGAACTCTTATAGCAATAAGACCCAACGAGCCAAGCGACCACCTAAATGTTGCTACCGGACCAGAGATACAAGTGCAGCATGATCTACGTGAAAGGTGAATTTGCGGCCTAGCAAATAATGCCTGAATTTCTTTACAGAATATACTAACCCGAGGCATTCTCGTTCAGTGACAAAATAATTCCTTTCCGCCGGAGCGAGTCGACGACTTGCATAGTAAACAGGCCAAAACCATTTGTCCGTTTGCTGCATTAAAACACTGCCAATGGCTATATCCAATGCATCTACAAAGACATGGAATGGGCGTTCCCAATCAGGAGGTTGCAAAATGGGAGCCTACGTCAATAATCCTTTTAAACGATGGAATGCAGTTTGGCATTCCAGAGTCCATTCAAACTGTCGTGGAGTACTAGTCATTAGCCGATTGAGTGGTGTTGCTAAATGGGCTAGCCACCGTAGATGTCTGCCATGCACATAACCTCTTTCGGCGTTGTAGGAACGGGTGCTTCCAACATAGCTGCGACTTTGTCTGGATAAACTTGGATACCTTGTGCCGATATGATATGTCCAAGGAGTTTACCACAAGACACCACAAAAACAGATTTTGTCGGGTTCAAGCAGAGTCGATATTCACGGCATTTCTCAAAATAGCACCGTAAATGATAGAAGTGCGCCGCAATCTTGCCGAATAAAGAGAAGTCATCTAAATAAACTTGCATAAAAGTGGTTAGGTAGGGTGAGAAAACTTCCTGCATACAGCATTGAAATGTGCTGGGAGCATTCTGTAACCTAAACCACATGACCGTACAAGCAAAAACACCCCAGTTTGTAATGAAAGCTGTTTTCGGTATGTCTTGTTCATCCATTCTGACCTGGTTATAACCACTGTAGCCATCCAAAAAGGAGTACATCTCTTGCCCGACCACTCTGTCAAGCATTGTGTCAAGAAAGGGAAGGGGAAACCGATCAGGTACCGTGGCCGCATTCAATTTCCGATAATCCACACAGATGCGTAGCTGCTTGTTTTTCTTAGGAACAATAACGATCGGAGATATCCATTCAGCGTGTTCTATTGGTACGATGAATCCCACCTTCAATAACCTATCGAGCTCTGCTTTGACCTGTGCTGCATAATTGGGATTCATGCGGTAGCTGAATTGTTTAATTGGCTTCGCTTCCGGCTTAAGCATGACTCGATGTTGATAGATCCGCAGATCAAAACCCTTCATATCGCGGTAATCCCAGGCAAAAACATCAGAAAGCTCATGCAGGAGTCGGATCAAATCTTCTTGAAATGCCTCATACAATCCTGCCTTAATCTTCACAGGATGCGGGTTGCTTTCATCACCCAAATTATAGGTTACTAACTGGTCTTCCGGGACATAGAATTGACGAGGTTTCCCCGGATCATCAGCTGACTGTAAAAGTTGTTGCAGAGTGGCTTCATCCATAGCAACATTATTATCTACATCTGTGTCTCCGGTCACGGGAATAACCATACAGGCTGTCGGACTCTAGTTATCGGCTATAGCTTGAAGATCTATAATACCTAAGGAAATCAGATCTTTATTGTTCATAAAAACGCCTCTTCTTCGTTGTCAGATAAGCCATCCAACATGTGGACTGGCTCTGCTACATAGGGTCTGGCATGAAGTTCGCAGGGCTGAATGGCATCCAGTTTGACCACATATTTATGGTGGTTGTCTTTAAAAGTGATTTCCTATGCTGCCCAATCCTATATAACTTTGGCTTGTTTCAACCATGGTCGATCGAACAGAAGATTATAGTCGAGGCTGGATTCTGGTAGTTCTAAGACTACGAAAGTCATTTTAAACGTGGTATCCTACATAGTAATGGGGATATTCCTTACGAGTCCCACTAGATGGACTCGGGATTGATCTGCCATTCTGACAAAGAATTGAACGAGCTCAATTTGAGTCCACCCTAACTTCTTGCAGAGAGTTGCAGTTGCTATATTCACACCGGAACCGACATCGATTAACACTTGCATAATCTTGTGATTTTTATGCCAGATAGTGATTAAAGGGACCGAATGATCCACCGTAGAGTCAGTTTCCGGTTGTATTGTTGCAGTCGCCGGCGTATTGGACGATTCAGGGCTGACCTGTTGCTGGAATTGTTGCCTAACTCCGGGCACCAGAGCGAGTAGTTGCCCCAAAGGAAGTATAATTGAAGCCTTCGAGAGAATATCCCATACTTGGTCTGTTGGAATTGCATTCTTCACTGGTTCCGATGATGATTCTCCTGTTACTGGAATAGAGTCTTGTTTATGCGCTCTCACATTTGACAGGGGAACCTGTGTCGCCGGAATTGGATCGGGGAACAAGGTAGGCTCTTTGGCGGTCCATTGGCTGGCTTTGTTATACATTCGATGCTCTTCACGGATGCCAAGTTCAAACACCTCAGCTACGGGTTGCAACTGCTTACCGGATCTTGTCTGGACCACTGCTGCTTGTGATTCCACTGGGGAGATATAGACCATGTTGGTCATCGGGTTTTGACGCTCTTTCTTTCTTTTATCATATTTGGCTGCATCCTTGCAGAATCTCCGAATGTGGCCAGGTTCACTGCAAAAGTGACATCGAGGTGGTGGCAGAGAAGTATTTTCCGGTGATGTACCTGCCTGCCAACAATTTGTATTAAAGTTGGTATTTCATTGTCCTTAGTAATTCTTGTATCCTTGCGGTTGATTGTTTCGCATCTATGGTGGCACGTAGTGGGTTGCTGGTTGTCCTGGTTCCTATATAATGGCATTTACAGCTACTTGTCCCTGCACTTTAGCATTATACGCACAATTTTTGGTTGAGTGTCTGGTGATATTACAAATGGCGCAATACATCTGATTAAGGGCATAGGTGGCACTGGTGTGCCCGGGATTTTTGCACTTAGTGAAATACATCTGTTTAGCCGGATCATCGGTAACGTTTTTATTGGCCTTCAACCACTCCAAGTCTTCGGTGAATCCTCCAACCTTATGCTATAGTTGTAGGGCCATCGCTATAACAGCATCCAGTGTCATAGCTCCCACACAGCGGATGATCATGATTTGCCTTAGCTGTGGGGTTAAACCATTAATAAACCACTGGGTTATAACATCATCCGGTAAATTAGCATGTGCCCGAGGCAATTGTCTTAAATAAGTTCTAAATAATGTGGCATATTCCTGAACAGTCTGATGCGGCTTCTGCATATTGTTCTGCAAGTAATCGAAGATTTCGACAGGATTTTTCTTCAACCGGAACCTCTGTAAAAACGCACCCCTTACCGCCTCATAGGTAACGAAATGGTTGATATCATACTCTGTTAACCATCGAGCTGCTTCATTGACTAATGTTGACTGGAATACGATGGCTTTGTATGCTGGATCGGGTGGATGGTTTAGCACTGCATAACTTATTTCAAAGGTGCGTACATGGGCATCAGGATCGTCACCTGGAAATCCACCGAACTTTGTGTAAGTTACCCCTGTTGGAACCAGTCGCAGTGGAAGGGGCTGTTGTTGTTGCTGCTGTTGTTGTTGCTGCGTTGTTGTTGTTGACCACTCATAGTGCTAGTCGTGGTACCGTTGCTATCTCCTTAGTTCTGAGGTGGTGTTTCTTGACCTTCAGAGTCTGTATGGTCAGACTGTTCACCTTGCGGCTTGAAAATAGCGTTCAATCTCTTACGGATCTCCAAATTGAAGAACCTATCCTCAGCTTGGATATCCCAGGTAGGCAAATTTGCCCCGAACAGTGGTGCTCGGAATGGAGATTCACCAGAAAGTATCACACTGTCGCCGGAAAACTATAAATTCCCTGCAACTGGGACCGAACTGTCACTGGAATTTGTCGAACTTTCCCCAAAACAGGGTATTCTTTCACCGACAATGATCTCTCTGGGTAACACAACTTTATCCTTGGAAAGGGTCGAATCCTGACCAAATGGTGTTAGGTCAACCGAGCACTATGTCCCTGTACACTTCGAAGTTTCTGTACCTTCTACAGACTGTACCAAAATTACACCAAAATCTATCGGAATTTCCTCCTGTGTCACCGGAATTCTACCAGAATTGCTACTAACAAACTCTGTTCCTTCGACAACTAGACTTAACCGGTCTATGCTTCTGCCGACTGGGGGTGTCCCTAACAAATTTGGTACTGTCCAGGGATGCTGGTCTCTCCTGTACTTTGGATACGACTCGCTGGACCGAGTAACCAGCATATATCACGTCTACACCGATTGCGTACTACTCCACCTTACTATTGATTCACAATCTATGGCCACCTTCCCACAGAGGGCACCAGTGCTAAAATGCTTTTTTACATTACAAGCATTTTAAGTTCTTTCGGGTTCTTGGGAGTGGTAGGGGTCTGATAAATCAGAGGCCCTGTAACTTGATTTTCCCAATTAATTTATCCAAACTGCAATACGTTAACATTCAACACTCTGTTTAATCCGAATTACTGCCAAGACTCTGGTTAATCCTCTCACAGACTTACTATTCATGCTCAAGTTAATACTTTTCACAGTGCATCACGTAGCAAAAATTTGACTATCGTCGCACAGACGTATATCGACAACAGAACCTTATGTGCTAATCACAAAGTAATGAAATTAACAAAGGTAAGGACGACAATACTCAGACTTCACGAACACTGCACTATGGCTTCTCCATAGACCGCAATCACCCAGACAGACAGTCTAGCGATCCTGCTTGTCGTTATCGGAGCGTCACCGCAATGTCTTTTTATTAGTTGATAAGTCGATACATCTCTTCACACGACCTTTCGGTTCGTGCGGAATAGGAAACCTTTCAGTTCGTGCGGGATAAGAAAATACACGAACAATGAAAATACAAAATGCCAATCCGGTGGCTTACACTGCTTACATACCTCAAGGGAACACTGAATGAAGTTATATTCTATTGTTACTAATTTGATTTGGATCTTAAGATATATTTAGATGTAAATTGGGCAAAAGGTAAGGATGATACATTTGGTTGCATACCATTTGCATGTTCAAAAATGGTGTCATGGAGTTCCAAGAAGCAACTAATAGTTGCATTATCCTCAACTAAATTAGAGTACTGAGGTTTGACCATGGCAACTGAAGAGGCAATATGGCTAAGGGAGTTGTACTTAGACTTGGAACTTGTGAGTTCCAAACCTCACATATTTGGAGACAATGTAAATATGCACTTGGGAGCAAACCCTATCTTCCGTGCAAGAACCAAACACATAGAGGTTCATTATCATTTCATTAGAGAAAAGCTAATGGCAATGGAGATCCAACTCAAAAGCAAATAGTAGGTATGATGAAAAACGCACTTGATGGAATCAAACTTTGCATATTCAAAGAAATAGTATGTATTTACTCTAGGAAAGATTGAAGAATCAAGCATACTTTAGCTTAAGGGGGGCTTTTGGATAATCAAGCTTGCATTATCCTTGAGGTGGATTTGCTCTATATCAAATCATCATTTGGATTATGTCAAAAATATACATTGAAGAGTTTTCTCATTTATGTTTCATTTTGGTATTTCACAAGGATTCTTTAAGGATAATTTAATCTTGTAAAAGCCTAGAGATGTAGACTTATAAAAGGATAAGGTGAAGACCCAATTTACACGAATTTGAAATTGGTGAGATTTCCAATCAACAATCAATCAATTCACCTATAATCAAGCTGTTAGATTTTATTTCACCTTTTCCTAGATTATACAAAAACGATTTCTTCCTCACAACTAACAAACTCAACGAGCTTATTTGAATTAAAAACGATTCGTGGACTTCGAGTCTATATAAAGACTCAAAATCATTTTTACAATGTATGAAAGCAATATGCATATACATTGGGTTATCACTTTGTTCATTCTTCCATTTCTGCAGTATCCTGTTCAACTCTAGTTCTCTTTCTATAGAGCTACAAATTGGTTCAATAAGAACTCACTTGAAAGATAATAGTGTCTACTACATGTAAAGAAATTTTTATAGCATTTGGTTTAGTGTATTTTGCGAAATAACAATCTTTGGGTGTATCCTTGCATAGCGCTAAAAAAACGATGATAACTTTGTTGAGTGTTAAGCTTATTCATGGAGCATTCCTTGATTCTTATTTGTACTCTTATGCATCTTAGCTATGGAACCCTATGTATAACATTCCTCCAAAATGAAATTTTCTAATTTTAATCATGCTGATTGCCCTAAGCATTTGAACTTGAATGTTTCATTCCAAAATAGCAAGTTTGTTGAGCTAGTCATTGTACAAACTCATCTGTTTTGGATCAAATACTTCTCATAGATGTTTCAAGGTACATAGTGGATTTTATTTCACTAATACATGAATATAAGTTCTATTTCAAGCTCCAAGAGTGCAAAGATTGGTCCTGTGTTGGTTGACTTGACCCAAATTCATCACCTTATACGTCACCTATCTACCTTCTTCAAGCTTCTCCAAGTTCTCTCAAAGGCTTCCCAAAGTTTTCTTCTAAATAAACCTTAAAATTGTAATCCAATGTTTTGTTCTTAATAAATTTTAATGTCCTAAACCTACGCTTAAAAATGGGAGCTTCTTCTACACAAACGCTTTGGATAACATTGGACCAAGAAGAATGGGTCATGAGATACTTATTCTCTTTGAATGGACGAATTGGACTTCTGACATTCCTCAAATATTTTTGCACCTGAATTAGTATTTCAAAGCACTTTTGAGAAGGTGAAATCCCATCATTGAATTTATATCCTTTAAGATAGAAGAGACATGATCCAAAAGAACTTAAGACTTAGGAGTCTACAACCAATATGAAACCAATCAATCCTTTGGCTTTGAATGAACTTCTAAGATTATCTGAGATAGGGAAGTGGTGTGTTGACAAGAGAGAAAATGCAGAAAAAAGTGTTAAGTTGGATGTTGAAGTTGCTGAGTCAGAATGTTACTAAATCAGAATTTGGTTGTGTCCGTATTTTTCTCACTTGGAATTTTATGAAACAGTTACTAATTAGTTAGTCGTTCATGTCACGTAATTTTTGGTAATTGTTTTTGGGTTGCCCGAGTATCTACAGGGAAGAAGAAGCATCTTTCAAGAAGATCAAGAAAAGAGAGAAGACAAAGAGCCTAGAGAAAATCGAAAGGATTCTGGTTTACGTAAGTGTGCAGGCTAAAACACAATCGAGGCTTCCAATATCGTCCATTCAGAGAAGTGTTGCAATTATCTCTCTTGTAATTCTGTATTTTGAAGAACTTCAATCAATATATTTTGTATTATCTATTCAACGCAAGTGTAGAATCATGTCTTTCTAAGTAAATTTGGCATGAAATAGTATTTTGTTGTAGTATAAAATTGTTGAAGCTGAAGAATGTTTGCAATTATGTTTCTCTGTGTAAAGATCAATGCTGAGATTGAATTTCTAGGAGTTTGCAAAGTGTGTAAGTAGTTATGTGTTCCTGAACCCAAACACATTTGGGGATCCTACTGCGTTTGCTAAAGAAGCAAGAGATGCATGAAAGGACAAAGAGGAAGATTTAGTAAAGTTTATTAGATACGAGCACAAGCAAAAGCAGCTAATGTGGAGTCATCTTCTGAATTTTATGATTGGTACAAAGCACAAGAGGAATCTAACCTGGAAACTGAAGAGGAAGAAGGAGGAACAGGTGCAGCTCAAGCTAGGTTGGTGGGTGGTATACTAGGAGCGCTATTCCTAATAGAAGCAACTGTAGGAGTTAGAAGACGACTCCAGTTCAACCCACTTGCAGGGATGAGCGGTCAAAGGACTAGGCATACACCTCAGCCACATGCAATGGTGTAGCCACCTCCAAATCCCAAGGTCAAAGCAACCCATTTTAGAGGAGGTTCTAAAGAAGACCTGACTCTCACGTTGCTCAATTCGAGATAAAGTGGACAGCAAATGGGTATCTAGCCATATATGGTGATGCAATCAAACTCCAGCAATTTGCAGCTACATTGGAAGGAAGAGCAATGAACTAGTTTAGCAAATATGGTATTCCTTGTTTTGCTACATATGATGCATTAAAAACAAATTTTTTACAAAGATTTAGGAAGGAAAAAACTCCCTCTGATGTTTTGAGGAAGTTGAGAGCAATTAGACAAAGGAACATGTTAATAGAAGACTATGCTCAGACTTTATAACTTTAATGGAAAGATTATAGGGCAGTGAGAGACCTACCAGCAAAATGTTAGCAGGTTATTTCCTAAAAGGATTAAGGAGCAACATTAAGCATGCAATGGCAAGTGTGGAAATAGCTAATGGTTTTGATGTATTATTGCTAGTAGCTGCAAGAATTGAAAGACAATTTGGCAGATCTAAGAAGAAGCACAGTGACTCCAGTTCAAACGCTGAATCCAATTTAAAATTGGAGCCAGACAAAGGGACGACTGATTCAGAATCAAAGAGTAAGATGAAAAAGTGGTGGTAAGAAGACATCACAAACATAAAGGTAAGCAAGGTAAAGAGGAAGCTTTAATTAGTAGACTAAAGAAACATGGATACTCAATAATTGCTCCAAAGGGGAAAAGGTTTTGTGAAATTTGTGACAAAGAAGGACATACCACAAGTTAGTGTTGGTATAACCCAAAGCATCGAGGACTAAATTCAAGACAGGACAATAGGAATAATAATGAAGTTGCAGCAAATTAGGCCATCCTAGTTCAACGATGTGGTGGTTTTCAGAGGCAGTAGCAAGGAAGACTTCCATGGAGAGATTAGGCCAACCAGCAAGGAAATTATCAAGGTAATCAACAAGGGAATCAACAGGGCAAACCACGGAGAGTGATGCCATGTGGATATTATTCTACACCAGACCATTGGATTGGGCCTAATTGTCCTTTATGGGTTAATCATAGAGAAGAAAGGGGTATACCAGTGGTTCATTATAATCAGAATAACCAACAAGGCAACAAGAGCAACAAGACTAGCAAGCTGCTCAAGCGAATGTTGTAGTAATAGATTTATCAGATCAAGAATGTCGTAATGATTTAGGCGCAAGTACATCAAGAAGTCTACATCAGGACCATGAAAATCAGTGGAATTGTGATTGTAACCAATGTGGTAAAGTCAACGATGTGGATGTCTTGGCAGTTACAAGGTCCAAGAATAAAGGTCCTATTGATTGGCAAGAGCAAAGACAGATAAGGGACTAAGTTCAGAAACAGATCCAGCAAGATCAGTAGAAGCAAGTCCAATTTCCGATTTTATCTCAGCAAGAGGATGATGCAACATTCCTATAGAACATAACAAAGGAGGATAAGATCAAGACCAAGCAAGAGTTAGACAATGATAGGTTCGAGGTAATAATTAACTCTCCTTTGCAATTGTCCTTAGATCAATTATTGTCTTTGGTACCAGCTTTTAGAGAGAAATTGCTCAAGAAGCTCATTGGATAGCAGTCAGAGCGAAAAGCTATGTAGGTACTCTCAACATCAACTAATAATATTGATCCTGCTGATGTGGATTTTGTTGTGCTAGTAATTTAGGAACATTATAAACAAAGGCGATTTGATGAGGTTTTGTTAGATGGTGTATCGGGAGTCAACAAATTACTTGAGCACATTTTTAAAGAAATGGGGAATGGGGCTTTGGCTCCAACACCTTTTCAAGTAAAGATGGTAGATCAAACTAGAGTCCAACCTTTGGGCATTCTGAAGTAGTAGCAAATCACAATTGTAGGGATGTCATTCATGGTAAATTTTGTGGTAATTTGGATGTCCGAGTCTACTTACCCATACGAAATGTTGTTAGGTAGACCTTAGTTCATGTTGGCTAAAGTTAAGTAAGATTAGGGATTGAATGTGGTTATGATCACAAAAGGAAAAAAACAGGTCAACATACCAATGAAAGGTAGAAGAAACATGTCGGTAACAAAGAAACGACTAATGGCTCAGACCATTGGTTTAGTCGACGAGATTGAAGATGGTGAAGAGGAGGAATTTCTTAAGGCTAACCCAAAATTGGTACCCATATTGGAGGTAGATGTGGAAGGTGTGTTATCAAAGGATGAGGATCTGTTGGAGAAGACAAGTGAACCAGCTCCAAGTGACACATTGGAGGGCACATAGCTGAGACACATGTTTGAGAAAAATTTGGAAATTTTGACCCAACAAAAATTGGAGCAGCAAGAAAAAGAGGTAATTAATTTGGCTAAAAGGATATATGAACAAAAATATGCAAGGAGGGTAAAACAAGATGAACTTCAAGAAGTTAATTTGGGAACTGATGTTGAACCTAAGATGGTCAGAGTAAGCAAAGAATTAGAAGGCCAGTTCCTTGAAGATCTGATTTGTTTGTTGAAGGAGTACGTGGATGTATTTGCTTGGGACTACTCACAAGTGAAAGGAATAGACCCAGATCTACATAAACATAGGATAAATTTAAAGAAATATGAAATTTCAATTGTGCAGCAAAGATATCCGATGAATCCTAATTTTGCAAAACAAGTTAAGGAAGATATTGATAAGTTATTGGCAGTAGGATTTGTAGGGAAAGATGGATGGACACTCCAAGAAATGAGTGGGTACTGCCAAATCCAGCTTTGTACCAGCCCCTTGTAGCTTTAGAGTTGAAATTTGGGCCCTCTTAGCTTTCCAATTGTTGATGTGTAAAACACCACAAGAAAAGAATTAATGTGAGACTAGAACACCTCTATGGTCACCATTAACTCATTGCCACTCCAAAATTTGAGAAATGATAGCCAAAACCAAGAACTTTACTTCTTCACAACTTTCGAGTCACTAAAATGACATACCTTCAGTATTTTGCTAATTTCTCTTTTAGCTCAAATATTATTTCTCTACGATCTTTTGAAAGATGAAACTAGAAAAGTAGAGCTTTCCAACAAGCTATGATATACTTGAAATGGATCTCTAGAACTCAAGTTATGACCTTCACAAGATGACCCTGTATGACTTCCAAAAATGGAATTTTTGCCTGTTTTAGTAATCCTGAGTGTCTAAAAATGAAAATTCGATGCCTAGCATCGACTTGCAACCAAAAGTCAATGCCGAGCATCGACTTTGAGCTTTTTCAGCCACTTTTTTAGCATCAGAATTACCCTCTTGAACACACACATGAACAAGACCACTTTTATGTGGGAAGTCGATGCCAGGCATTGACTTTATGCTGAAACTGGATGCCAGGCATCACGTTGCTCCACAAACATCATCTTTTCAAGAAGATTTAGCAGGAGTTGGAACTCAAAAAATAAAACACAGACTTATCAGCACAAACTCGATGCCAGACATCGAGTTGCTTGGAAAACTTGAACTTTTGAATTCATCACACAGTAGGCAAGCATGGAGATGATGGAGAGAGTCTCATACACAAAACTTTAACTATTTCTTCTCATAGCTATGGAAAAACTCAGAAGTTTTACAGGTGTTATCTCACTCAGAGAAGCCCGAATCTATTTCGTCATCCAAAATGAACTCCTTCTCACATTTTATCACTCTCTTCCACTTCTTCTCACATCGCGTCAGTTGATACAAACTAACTTATATAGATTTTCTCATTCTCGTGACTTTTAAAAAACTTCTAGAACTAAAGTGAACTAACTTTACAAATATAATACACTTGTGAATTTGTCCCTTCACATAGGCATGTAGTTTTATTCTAAAGTTTTGATCTTCAAATGTATGTCCAATTAGTGATTGTTTCTCCAACAGCTCCCCCTCAATCACTAATTGACATTCTCTGCTTCTTCATATCATCTTCTTTTTCTTTTACTCCTGTCATGCTTTTGAATCTGCTGGTCTTCACACCATCCAAGCTCTTTGTCATTATGTCTGCTATCTGATCTTTAGTAGAAATGTACTCCACTTCAATCTCTTTCTCCATTACCTTTTCTCTTAGGAAATGATAATGTATCTCTACATGTTTTGTTCTTGCATGAAATACTGGATTTCCTGCAAGATAAAGTGAACTCATATTATCTCCATGTATTGTAGGTATACTTTGATCAATGCCCAAGCTTTTGAACAGTGTCTGCATCCATATGACCTCCTTAGCTGCTTCCACAAGTCCTTTGTACTCAGCTTCAGTTGATGATAATGCTACTGTATGTTGTTTCTTTGAACACCAACTTACAAGCTTATCACCAATGTATATCATGTAGCCATGAGTTGATCTTCTGTCATCTTGGTTACCTGCCCAGTCTGAGTCATTATAGGCTCTAAACTTCAAATCTGATGTAAAAGGATAATATAATCCTTCCTTTATAGTTCCTTTGAAATATCTAAGAACTCTTTGACCTGCAATCCAATGTGGGTCCTTTGGACAATGCATAAACTGTGACAACACTCCCACTGCATAACTAAGATCAGGTCTTGTTAGTGTAGCATAAATCAAAGTACCGACAAGAGATTGATACTTCCTCATATCTTTGTATTCTGCACCATCATATTTACTGAGCTTGTGATTAACTTCAAGTGGAGTTGAAGCTTCTCTGCAATTTTCCATATCAAACTTCTTCAATAGATTCAAAAGATACCTTTCTTGTGATACATATATGCCTTGATCTGTATAAGTGACTTCCATTCCAAGAAAGTATGATAACTTTCCTAGATCACTGATCTTGAATTCTTTTTCAAGTAATCTCTTTACCTCCTTGATTCCTTCATCTGAACTACCTATGATTATAATGTCATCTACATAAGTACAAATGTAGATTGTAGCTTCCTCTATTCTTTTGATGAGAAGACTTGGATCTGCTTTTGAACGTTGATATCCAAGTTCATTCGGATACTTCACTAGTCTATAGTTCCATGCTCTTAGAGCTTGTTTCAATCCATAGAGTGCTCTTCTCAATCTGCAAACAAAATTTGGATACTTGGAATCTATAATCCCTTGAGGTTGTTCCATGTATACCTCATCTGATATGTATCCATTCAAGAATGCATTCTTTATATCCAATTGACTTATGGTCCATCCTTTTGAAGTTGCAATAGCAATGATTGTCCTTATAGTTGACATCTTAGCTACAGGACTGAATGTCTCATCATAATCTATGCCATAGGTTTGGGCATAGCCTTTCACCACCAGTCTAGCTTTGTATCTGGCTATACTTCCATCTGCAAGCTTCTTCACTTTAAAAACCCATTTATTTCCAATTACTTTCTTACCATTTGGTTTAGGAACAAGTTCCCATGTCTTATTCTCCTCCACTACATTGAATTCTTCCTTCATGGCTTCTTCCCATTGCTTCTCACCTTTAGCTTCATCATAGTTCTGAGGTTCTTCATCATCCTTGACCATATATGCATAGTTCTTCTGAGTTATGTAAGACGTATCATAAGAATACCTTTTTGGTTGCCTTCTAGTCCTACTTGACCTTCTTGTTGGAGCAAGTCTATGAAAGGACTAAGTATTGGCTTGAGTCCCACAAAGTCTTAGAAGAAGCTTTAAAAAGAAGACTATGTAAAGTTCACTTGTGAACTACCTCTTGTAACTTTTGAGGAGTTTACTTAATGTAAAAGTGAAAGAATCTTAAGTGGTTGAGTCCACTTGATCAAGAATGGAAAGAGGAGCCACGAATTCGTGATTTGTGGTAGGTAGAGAATCAAATCAATCATTGATTGATTGGAGAGTGATTGAGGGAAGTTAGCCTCCCAAACTCAACTATAAATAGATGGCAGTTTTAGTCGTGGTTAGAGAGACCTATGTGAAGACCTCCAAGAGCTGAGCTTTATGCCATATCAAGGTGTGATTACAAGGCACACATATGAATCAGTAAGTCATTGTATTGTACAAGCAATATACTTTCATTTTCATGATTATTTGGTTTCATCTTTCCATGTTCTTGTGAAGTGTACTACTCACTGCCATTACTCTCAGTTTTCTCAGTCAGCTTGCAGAGATGTTTTCTCTGAGCTTGGTGCATCATTTTCAGTGATTTAACTTGGTAAAGTTAGCTCTATAAGTCTACTATATGCTCACAAATTTTCATGTCATTTGGATGTTGCAAGCTTCAGTTATGTTCATTTGAAGTCAACAGGGTCTGTTCATCTTCACTTCTCTGTTAAGTACCCGACTTTTTCACTCATCTTGTCAGAGATGTTTCTCAGTGGTTACTTATTCAAATTCAGTGATTTAAAGCTTGTTGGATTCAGCTTACTGTCTAGTATAACCATACAAATTTTCATAATCATTGAATGTCTACATTTTGAGTTATGTTGATTTTTCTGCTCACTGGTATATTTTTATAGCAGCCCATGAAAATCGGGATGATGTCATCACTTGTTAAAACTCATTCTCAGTGTGTGGTTCATTATTTTTTATGAGATTACTCTTGAAAGTTAGCTCTTTACATTGCCTAGACTTCCCCAAGAGGAATTGAGCTAATTGCTGCTGTACTCAGAGAATTATGTAAAACACTGGACAGGTGTATGATCCAAGAATAGCAAGTTTTCACCTCTGAGCTAACTCCAACTTATCTATTTTGATCTATCTTTTTGAGAGTGATCTTCCAAGGTACATAGGGTGTCTAATACATCCATTGGCAAGCTAAAAGGGCCCACCATATACTCCTGGAGTTCATTTGGCTGGTGTAGATCAAGGATTTTGCAACACCTCTTCATCTTCAAGCACATACCTATCCATCTCTTCACAGTGGTATCAGAGCAAGGTTGGACAACATGGCAGATGGATTTCCTTCATCAATTGACAAATTGGATAGAGGTAATTACTCAGCTTGGTCATTAAGGATGGAAGCTTATCTCCAAGGTAGAAGTTTATATGGTTATGTGGCTGGAGATGAAGTTATGCCAAGTTTCAGGAACAAAAGTCAACCAACAGAAGAAGAGCAAGAAAGATTGAGCACATGGTGCTCCAAGGATGCACTTGCAAGGTCTTATCTCCTCAACTCTATCTCAGATTTTTTGTTGCCTTACATTAGAAGTTGTAAGACATCTCAGGAAGTGTGGGATGCACTTGAAGCTTTCTTTTCTTCAAGTACCAAAGCTAGGAAGCATCAACTATGGCTGGAGTTCACAACTCTCAAGAAGGCTCCCAAACAAAATGTGACTGATTTTGTCACAAAGCTCAAGGACATAGCGGATCAGTTGGGAAGCATTGGAGAGGTAATAGATGAAGAGCAAATTGTAAGGCAGGTCATCAATGGCTTGACGGCAGATGATAAGTGGGAAGCATTCACCACAGCTATGGATTTGTACATGGACATGCATGTACCTAATTTCAACACACTCATTGGACAACTACTTACTCAAGAGGCAAAGCTTATCAAAAATGGAGAAAGCTCTAAAGGTAATCAATCTTCAGCTTTATACACGGATAAAAGCAAGTCTAAAGATAACAAAGGAAAGGCAAAGAAAGTGGATGATGAAGCAGGTACATATCAAGCTAACTATGCAGGTAGAGGAAGACATGGCAGAGGTAGAGGAAGAGGAGGTAGACAAGGCAGGGGGAGATCCCAAGTCTCCAACTCATGTTCTATTTGTGGATTAACTAATCATACAACTGAAAATTGCTTTAGGAATTCCAGGAATCAAAGAGGCAGAGGATACAATAGAGGAAGTAATGGCTACTCAAAAGGAAGGTTCAACAACTACCATGGCAACTACAACAACTACAATCATTCAAACTATCAAGGAGGCTACAAAGGAAGGAGAGACTACAATAACTACACAGAAGACTCAAACAAAGAGGATTCATTATTGATCATGAACATGGCTATGCCACAAGGTAAATCTGATGAGCATGTTTTCTACATAGATTCAGGTTGTTCAAATCATGTGGCAGGAAATGTGGCACTCCTATCAGATTTAGAAGATCCAAGGAATAAGCATGAGGTACAAACAGGAGATGATACAAAACATCCTGTGGAGAAAATAGGCAATGTCAAAGCACCTGATGGAAACATCAACCTACTCAGTAAGGTACTCTATGTCCCTACCATTACAAAGAATTTGATAAGTGTTGGGCAGATAGTAGAGAAAGGGTTGCAAGTCAGGTTCACAAAAGCAGGAGCATTTGTTGAAGATCCAAGTCAAGGATTCAGAAGAATTGCAAAAGGTGAAAAGACAGGTAGATTGTTCACATTTGAATTACAGGACACTAGAAACATTGCTCTCTTTAATTATGGTAGTCAGACACTCACAGAATTGGAAGTATGGCACAAAAGGTTAGCACATATTGGTGAAAGGTCATTAAAGCAAATCTGCAGGGACCAAAGTGTACTTGGACTTCCTAATTTGTCAAAACAACATATGATTTATAAGTGTAATGCATGTCAATTTGGAAAGTCTCACAGGTTACCATTCATGAAGAAAGGTTATATGCATGGAGATCTCTTGGAGTTGGTTCATACAGATGTATGGGGACCTAGCAAGGAAGCTTCAATATCTGGATCAAGGTATTATGTTTCCTTTATTGATGATTGCAGCAAATGGACTATCCTATTCTTTATGAAACACAAAGATGAAGTTTTTTCATGTTTCAAAAGATATTTGGCTCTTGTGGAGAATCAAACAGGTAAATCACTAAAAAGGCTAAGGTCAGATGGAGGGGGAGAATACTTCTCCCATGAGTTTGATTCTTTTCTTCAAGAAAGAGGAATCAAAAGAGAGGTAACTACAAGGTACACTCCTGAGCAAAATGGAGTGGCAGAAAGGAGGAATAGGACAATTGTTGAAGCTGCAAGGTCTATGTTAAATCCCTTGAAAATCCCTTGATGGGATGACTCCATATGAGGCTTGGAATGGAAGAAGACCAAGCTTAGATCATTGTAAAATTTTTGGATGTATTGCTTTTGCTCATGTTCCTTCACAGGTTAGAGGCAAGATGGATCCAAAGGTAGAAAGGTGTGTATTTATTGGATATGACAACAATCAAAAGGGCTACAGGTTATACAACCCTACCAACAAAGGATTCTTGGTAAGCAGAGATGTAGTTTTTGATGAGAACAATTCATGGTATGAAGATTCATGCAGGAAGATCAATTTACCATATGATCTTGAAGAAGATTTTCCAAACCTTGGTAGAGAACAATCAAAGATTGAAGAACAAGACACCTCAGAGGATGATGAAGAATCTCACATGGAAAAGATCAAAGCATGGAAGTCTAAAGGTAAAGCAAAATTGCAGGAACTTGGACATGAGGCAGAATCATCACATCATGGCCTAAGAAGATCTATGAGGGAAAAGAAAAAACCAGAAAGGTATGGGTTTGACACCTCATTAGTAACTAAACATTCTATCTACATAGCATAGGACATAAACCAAGAGGAGCCATCATCATTTGAAGAGGCCAAAGCAAAAACAGAATGGAAGCATGCAATGAAGGAAGAGATTGAAGCACTTGAGGAAAACAACACTTGGGATTTGGTGCCCAAGACTTCATCCATGAAGGTAATAGGCTCAAGATGGGTCTATAAACTCAAGAAGAATTCTGATGGTTCCATTAACAGGTATAAGGCAAGGCTTGTAGCAAAAGGCTTTGCACAAACTCAGGGAATTGATTATGAGGAGACCTTCTCTCCTGTGGCAAAGATGCCTACTATTAGGGTTTTGCTTAGTATTGCCTCTTCCAAGAATTGGAAGATACTTCAACTAGATGTAAAGAATGCATTTTTGAATGGTTGGATAACAGAAGAGGTATATATGGCACAACCACCTAGTTTTGAGAATCAAGTTTATCCTGATTATGTGTGTAAACTTAACAAAGCATTGTATGGTCTCAAGCAAGCTCCAAGAGCTTGGAATTTCAGGCTTGTTTCATTCTTGCAGGACAAAGGCTTTCAACCAAGCAAGGTAGATCCTTCACTCTTTATTAAAAAGAGTAATTCCAAGGTCATCTACCTATGTGTATATGTAGATGATATTATATTGACAGGAAATGATGCAGATGGTATGAAGAAGATCAAAGATCAGATGAGAGAAGAGTTCAAGATAAGTGATTTGGGTTCACTTACCTACTTCCTAGGTTTGGAAGTTGTCTACAAAGATCATGGTTTGTTTCTCACTCAAAGAAAGTACATTAAGGACATGTTGGCAAAATTCAAGATGCAAGATTGTAAGATTGCAGGTACTCCAATGGAGGTCAATCACAAATTGAGCTCACATGAAGGTGAACTCATAGAGGACATCACATCATATCAAAGTCTAGTGGGTAGTCTCAACTATGCCACATTGACAAGAGTAGATATATGTTACAGTGTGAGTGTGCTAAGCCAATTTATGCACACACCAAGGAAACCACATATGGATGATGCCAAAAGGATTCTCAAGTATCTCAAAGGAACCATAAATGAAGGACTTTATTATCCTTATGTATCTGATTTAGGTTTGAAGCTATTTTCTGATGCAGATTGGGCTAGCTCCAAGGAAGATAGAAGGAGCACTTCAGGTTATCTTACCTTTGCAGGTTCAAAGCTTATTTCATGGTCATCCAAGAAGCAACCCATAGTTGCTCTCTCTTCTACTGAAGCTGAATATAGAGGTCTTGCCATAGCTACACAAGAAGCTATATGGATGAAGACTTTATTCAAAGATCTTGGATTGGAGTTTGGAACTCCAACTATTTTTTGTGACAATATGAGTTCTATTCATTTGGCTGCTAATCCTATTTTTCATGCAAGGACTAAAAATATTGAAGTTCATTATCACTATGTACGAGAGAAGGTTCTAAGCAAAGAGATTCAAATATCATATGTGTCCACTCATCAACAATGTGCAGATATTCTAACCAAAGCATTGGATGCTACAAAGCTTTGCAAATTCAAGGCTATGATTGGTTTGCAGGTAATCTTGGAAGATTGAAGACCTCAAGCATACTTGGCTTGAGGGGGAGCTGTTGGAGCAAGTCTATGACAAGCCTAAGTATTGGCTTGAGTCCCACAAAGTCTTAGAAGAAGCTTTAAAAAGAAGACTATGTGAAGTTCACTTGTGAACTACCTCTTGTAACTTTTGAAGAGTTTACTTAATGTAAAAGTGAAAGAATCTTAAGTGGTTGAGTCCACTTGATCAAGAATGGAAATAGGAGCCACAAATTCGTGATTTGTGGTAGGTAGAGAATCAAATCAATCATTGATTGATTGGAGAGTGAATGAGGGAAGTAAGCCTCCCAAACTCAACTATAAATAGATGGCAGTTTTAGTCGTGGTTAGAGAGACCTATGTGAAGACCTCCAAGAGCTGAGCTTTATGCCATATCAAGGTGTGATTACAAGGCACACATATGTATCAGTAAGTCATTGTATTGTACAAGCAATATACTTTCATTTTCATGATTATTTGGTTTCATCTTTCCATGTTCTTGTGAAGTGTACTACTCACTGCCATTACTCTCAGTTTTCTCAGTCAGCTTGCAGAGATGTTTTCTCTGAGCTTGGTGCATCATTTTCAGTGCTTTAACTTGGTAAAGTTAGCTCTATAAGTCTACTATATGCTCACAAATTTTCATGTCATTTGGATGTTGCAAGCTTCAGTTATGTTCATTTGAAGTCAACAGGGTCTGTTCATCTTCACTTCTCTGTCAGGTACCCGACTTTTTCACTCATCGTGTCAGAGGTGTTTCTCAGTGGTTACTTATCCAAATTCACTGATTTAAAGCTTGTTGGATTGCGCTTACTGTCTAGTATAACCATACAAATTTTCATAATCATTGGATTTCTACAGTTTGAGTTATGTTGATTTTTCTGCTCACTGGTCTATTTTTGTAGCAGCCCGTGAAAATCGGGATGATGTCATCACTTGTTAAAACTCATTCTCAGTGTGTGGTTCATTAGTTTTTATGAGATTACTCTTGAAAATTAGCTCTTTACGTTGCCTAGACTTCCCCAAGAGGAATTGAGCTAATTGCTGCTGTGCTCAGAGAATTATGTAAAACACTGGGCAGGTGTATGAACCAAGAATAGCAAGTTTTCACCTCTGAGCTAACTCCAACTTATCTGTTTTGATCTATCTTTTTGAGAGTGATCTTCCAAGGTACATAGGGTGTCTAATACATCCATTGGCAAGCTAAAAGGGCCCACCATATACTCCTGGAGTTCATTTGGCTGGTGTAGATCAAGGATTTTGCAACACCTCTTCATCTTCAAGCACATACCTATCCATCTCTTCACACTTCTTGGTTCACATTCTTCATAAGTGTCTGGATACACCTCTTCATCAAATATAGGAGCTTCTTTATTTGTTCTTGTTAATCCACTTCTCGATGTACTTGCTTGCATATAGTCTTCATCTCTATTTACCTGCACAATTGATTTTCCTTTCTCACATCTTCTTACCTCTTCTTCACATTCTTCAGTTGTATGACTTTGATCTCCATACCAACTTTTTGTTCATCAAATGTAACATCTCTAGAAATAAGAAATTGTTTGGTTAAAGGATTCCACAACCTGTAACCCATCTGCTTTTCATCATAACCAATGAACACATATTTTTCTACCTTTGGTTCAAGTTCATGCCTAAGTTGTGATGGCACATAAGCATATGCAATTGATCCAAACACTCTACAATGATCTAGTGTTGATTTCTTACCCCACCAAGATTAAAATGGAGTCATTCCATTGAGAGTTGCACATGGTAATCTATTCACAAGATATGTAGCTGTATTTACAACCTCAGCCCAAAGATAATTTGGACAATTCTTCTCCTTTAGCATAGCTCTAGCAAACTCAACCAAAGTCCTGTATCGTCTTTCTGCTACACCATTTTGTTGTGGTGTATACCTGCAAGCTATTTCTCTCGTAATACCTGCATTCCAAAGATAATCATTGAACGCTTGGGAGAAGTATTCTCCCCCTCCATCAGACCTCAGTCTTTTAAGCTTTTGACCTGTGACTCTCTTTGCATATGCATGAAAATGCTTGAAGGCTCCAAACACTTCTGATCTTTCCTTCAAAACATATAATGTTATCCATCTTGTAGCATCATCAATGAAAAGAACATAATACCTTGAGCCACTGATAGATCCTTCTTTTGTTGGTCCCCATACATCTGTATGAATGAGCTCTAGTAATCCATCATGTTTGAATCCTTTCTTTTGAAATGGTAACCTGCGTGCTTTTCCCATTTGACATGCTTCACATTTATAAACCATATGTTGACTCTGCACATTCGGTAATCCTAGTACAGACTGATTTTCAACCATAGCTTTAATTCCACTTTCATTGAAATGACCTAATCTCTTATGCCAGAGATCAAGTTTTGTAATCACTCCTTCACCATGTGTGAGCAAAGCTTGACCAATGTTCCCTTGCACTCTTAAAGTACAGAGTCTACCTTCTTTCTTACCAGAGACAATCTGATTATATCCATTCTCTGGATCTTCAACAAATACTCCTTCATTTGTACCTGACTTGAAAACCTTTTTCAACTATCTGTCCCACACTAATCAAGTTTTTAGGTATTGTGGGAACATCCAAAACATTGGTAAGCAAATCTCATCCACTCTTGCATTTCACTTTTCCAATTGAATGTACACTATGTCTTGTATTATCACTTGTTTGAACACTGTTGATGTGTAAAACACCACAAGAACTGAATTAATGTGACACTAGAATAGCTTTATGGTCACCATTAACTCATTGCCACTCAAAACTTTGAGAAATGATAGCCAAAACCAAGAACTTTACTTCTTCAGAGTTTTTAAGTCACTCAAATGGCATACCTTCAGTTTTCTATTGATTCCTCTTAGCTCAAATATTATTTCTCCACGATCTTTTAGTGGATGAAACTAAAAGAGTAGAGCTTTCCAACAAGCTATGATATGCAAGACACAGATCTCTAGAACTCAAGTTATGGCCTTCACAAGATGACCCTGTATGACTTGCCAAAACTGGAAATTTTGCTTTCTTTAATAATTCCGAGTGTCTAAAAATGAAAATTCGATGCTTAGCATCGACTTGCAACCAAAAGTCGATGCCGGGCATCGACTTTGAGCTTTTTTAGCCACTTTTTTGTTCCTGAAATAGGCGCGTTTAACACACTTATGATCAAGACCACTTTTATGTGGGAAGTCGATGCCAGGCATCGACTTTATGCTGAAACTCGATGCCAGGCATCGAGTTGCTCCACAAACATCATCTTTTCAAGAAGATTTAGTAGGAGTTAGAACTCAGAAAATAAAACACAGACTAATTAGCACAAACTCGATGCCAGGCATCGAGTTGCTTGGAAAACTTGAACTTTTGAAATCATTTCACAATAGACAAGCATGGAGATGATGGAGAGGGTCTCATACACAGAACTTTAAATATTTCTTCTCATGACTATGAAAAACTCAGAAGTTTTACAGATGCTTTCTCACTCAGAGAAGCCCGACTATTTCACTCTCTTCCACTTCTTCTCTCACTGCGTCAGTTGATACAAACTAACTTATATAGATTTTCTCATTCTTGTGACTTTTAAAAGAACTTCTAGAACTAAAGTGAACTAACTTTACAAATATAATACACTTGTGAATTGGTCCCTTCACATAGGCATATAGTTTTACTCTAAAGTTTTGATCTTCAAATGTATGTCCAATTAGTGATTGTTTCTCCAACAGCTCCCCCTCAATCACTAATTGATATTCTCTGTTTCTTCATATCATCTTCTTTTTCTTTTACTCCTGCCATGCTTTTGAAGCTGCTGGTCTTCACACCATCCAAGCTCTTTGTCATTATGTCTACTATCTGATCTTTAGTAGAAATGTACTCCACTTCAATCTCTTTCTCCATTACCTTTTCTCTCAGGAAATGATAATGTATCTCTATATGTTTTGTTCTTGCATGAAATACTCGATTTCTTGCAAGATAAAGTGAACTCATATTATCTCCATGTATTGTAGGTATACCTTGATCAATGCCCAAGCTTTTGAACAATGTCTACATCCATATGACCTCCTTAGCTGCTTCCACAAGTCCTTTATACTCAGGTTCAGTTGATGATAATGCTACTGTATGTTGTTTCTTTGAACACCAACTTACAAGCTTATCACCAATGTATAGCATGTAACCATGAGTTGATCTTCTCTCATCCTGGTTACCTTCCCAGCCTGAGTCACTATAGGCTCTCAACTTCAAATATGATGTAAAAGAATAATATAATCCTTCCTTTATAGTTCCTTTGATATATCTGAGAACTCTTTGACCTGCAATCCAATGTGGGTCCTTTAGACAATGCATGAATTGTGACAAAACTCCCACTGTATAACTAAGATCAGGTCTTGTTAGTGTAGCATAAATCAAACTACCCACAAGAGATTGATACTTCCTCATATCTTTGTATTTTGCACCATCATATTTACTGAGCTTGTGATTAACTTCAAGTGGAGTTGAAGCTTCTCTGTAATTTTCCATATCAAACTTCTTCAATAGATTCAGAAGATACCTTTCTTGTGATACATATATGCCATGATCCGTATAAGTTACTTTCATTCCAAGAAAGTATGACAACTTTCCTATGTCACTGATCTTGAACTCTTTCTCAAGTAATCTCTTTACCGCCTTGATTCCTTCATCTAAAGTACCTGTGATTATAATGTCATCTACATAAATATAAATGTAGATTGTACCTTCCTCTGTTCTTTTGATGAGTAAACTTGGATCTGCTTTTGAACTTTGATATCCAAGTTCATTGAGATACTTCACCAGTCTATAGTTCCATGATCTTGGAGCTTGCTTCAATCCATAGAGTGCTCTTCTCAACCTGCAAACAAAATTTGGATACCTGGAATCTACAAACCCTTGAGGTTGTTCCATGTATACCTCATCTGATATGTATCCATTCAAGAATGCATTCTTTATATCCAATTGACTTAGAGTCCATCCTTTTGAAGCTGCAATAGCAATGATTGTCCTAATAGTTGACATCTTAGCTACAGGACTGAATGTCTCATCATAATCTATGCCATAGGTTTGGGCATAGCCTTTTACCACCAGTCTAGCTTTGTATCTGGCTGTACTTCCATCTCCAAGCTTCTTCACTTTATAAACCCATTTATTTCCAATTACTTTCTTACCATTTGGTTTAGGAACAAGTTCCCATGTCTTGTTCTCCTCTAGTGCATTAAACTCTTCCTTCATTGCTTCTTCCCATTGCATCTTACCTTTAGCTTCATCATAGTTATGAGGTTCCTCATCATCTTTGACCATATATGCATAGTTCTTCTGAGTTATGTAAGAAGTATCATAAGAATACCTTTCTGGTTGTCTTCTAGTCCTGCTTGACCTTCTTGGTTCACATTCTTCATAAGTGTCTGGATACACCTCTTCATCAAATATAGGAGCTTCTTCATTCCTTCTTGTTAATCCACTTCTGGATGTACTTGCTTGCATATAGTCTTCATCTCTATTTACTTGCACAATTGATTTTCCTTTCTCACATCTTCTCACCTCTTCTTCAAATTCTTCAGCTGTATGACTTTGATCTGCATACCAACTTTTCTGTTCATCAAATGTAACATCTCTAGAAACAAGAAATTGTTTGGTTAGAGGATTCCACAACCTGTAACCCATCTGCTTTTCATCATAACCAATGAACATATATTTTTCTGCCTTTGGTTCAAGTTTATGTCTAAGTTGTGATGGCACATAAACATATGCAATTGATCCAAACACTTTACAATGATCTACTGTTGGTTTCTTACCCCACCAAGCTCATATGGAGTCATTCCATTAAGAGCTGCACATGGTAATCTATTCACAAGATATGTAGCTGTATTTACAGCTTCAGCCCAAAGATAATTTGGACAATTCTTCTCCTTTAGCATAGCTCTAGCAAACTCAACCAAAGTCCAATTTCTCCTTTCTGCTACACCACTTTGTTGTGGTGTATACCTGCAAGTTATTTCTCTCTTAATACTTGCAAGCCAAAGATAATCATTGAACTCTTGGGAGAAGTATTCTCCCCCTCCATCAGACCTCAATCTTTTAAGCTTTTGACCTATGACTCTCTCTGCATATGCATGAAAATGCTTGAAAGCTCCAAACACTTCTGATCTTTCCTTCAAAACATATAATGTTATCCATCTTGTAGCATCATCAATGAAAAGAACATAGTACCTTGAGCCACTGATAGATCCTTCTTTTGTTGGCCCCCATACATCTGTATGAATGAGCTCTAGTAATCCATCATGTTTGAATCCTTTCTTTTTAAATGGTAACCTGTGTGCTTTTCCCATCTGACATGCTTCACATTTGTAAACCATATGTTGACTGTGCACATTTGGTAATCCTAGTACAGACTGATTTACAACCATAGCTTTAATTCCTCTTTCATTGAAATGGTCTAATCTCTTATGCCAGAGATCAAGTTCTGTAATCACTCCTTCACCATGTGTGAGCAAAGCTTGACCAATGTTCCCTTGCACTCTTAAAGTAAAGAGTCTACCTTCTTTCTTACCAGAGACAATCTGATTATATCCATTCTCTGGATCTTCAACAAATACTCCTTCATTTGTAAACCTGACTTGAAAACCTTTTTCAACTATCTGTCCCACACTAATCAAGTTTTTAGTTATTGTAGGAACATAAAAAAATTGGTTAGCAAATCTGCTCCACTCTTGCATTTCACTTTGCCAACTGAATGTACACTATGTCTTGTATTATCACCTGTTTGAATTGTATGACTAGAAATACCTTTTTCCAATTCTGACATCAATTCTATGTTTCCTGACAAATGATTAGAACATCGAGAGTCAATGTAAAATACCTTTAGATCTTCTTTATCTGATGTGCTGATTGAGTTCATCATCAATGATGTATGACTTTCATTTTGTGTATCATTTGCATAGTTATAATAGTTGGTGTTGTAGGATTGATTCTGTCCCCAACTTCTTCCTGCACCTCTACCATAGCGTCCTCTTTGATTTTGTCTACCTCTTTGAAAATTACTTTGATATCTTCCACCTCGACCTCTGCTATTATTGTTTTGATTTTGGTTTGATCCTTGTTGGTTGTGCCAACAGTCATGAGCCAAATGATTACTCAATCCACAGATCCAGCAAGCCTTCTTGTTGTTATTTTGATTACCTCTTCCTCTTCCAAAAGCTCTTGCTCTTCCTCTGCCTGTGCCTTTACCTCTTGCATAATAAACTTGAGAGGTTGACTCTTCTTCATCCTTTGCTTTACCTTTATCTCCTATCTTCTTGTTCTTCATGTACATTGCAGAACTTTGTCCTTTATCTCCATCTCCCTTCAAGTCTTACTCATATGTGAGCATCAAACCAAGTAATTGATTCAAATCTCGAACATAATGATTTAATGAAAGTTCTGTTGATAAGACAAAAGGTTTCCACCTTTCATATCCTCTCAAACCTGTAAGTAATTGAGCAATCAACTTGTGATCGTCAATATCTTTATCTATGGATCCAAGACTATCTGCTAGATCCTTCATCTTAGTGACATAATCACTAATACTTTGGCTTGGCTTCTTCTTGAACGTTGTAAACTCTGACCATAGACTTGCTTTCCTTACTTTAGTAGTGCTTTGGAAATGATACTCCAATGCATTCCATATATCTTCAGATGATTTCAATCCTCTGATGTGTGGTAGCAAATGATCAGAGATTGTATTGTAGATGTAAGCTTTTGCACTTGCATCCTTCTTCTGCCAATGCTTTAAAGCATCTAGTTCTTCTTTCTTTGGTCGGATTTCATCTTCAAATACTGGATTCTCTTCTTCACCTGTAATATATCATGAGATCCTTACTCATAAGTAAGGCTTCCATTCTCATTACCCATGCGGGATAATTATCTATGTCTAGTTTGTCAATAGAGATATGATCTGCCATACTCCTTCCCTTCTACTGCAACATGTGAGCCTAAAGGATAAAGGATAATACCTTTTGAAGTTCTTTGTGTGTGAGGATACTTCGAAAGTAATCTTTTGATGCCTTGTGTCTTCAAATGCTTCACCTTTCAACCTTTAATGAAAAAGTTTTCAAAACTTCTCGTACCTTTGTCGCCTTCTGCTCTTTAGGAACTTTCTGCTCTGATACCACTTGTTGATGTGTAAAACACCACAAGAAATGAATTGATGTGACACTAGAACACCTCTATGGTCACCATTAACTCATTGCCACTCAAAACTTTGAGAAATGATAGCCAAAACCAAGAACTTTACTTCTTCAGATTTTTTCAGTCACTAAAATGACATACCTTCAGTATTTTGCTGATTTCTCTTAGCTCACATATTATTTCTCCAAGATCTTTTAGTGGATGAAACTAAAAGAATAGAGCTTGCAAACAACCTATCATATGCAAGAAAAGGATCTCTAGGACTCAAGTTATGGCCTTCCCAAGATGACCCTATATGACTTGCCAAAACTAGAAATTTTGCCTTCTTTAGTAATTCCTAGTGTCTAAAAATGAAAATTTGATGGCTAGCATCGACTTGCAACCAAAATTCGATGTCGGGCATCGACTTTGAGCTTTTTTAGCCACTTTTTTGTTCCTGAAATAGGCGCGTTTAACACACACATGATCAAGACCACTTTTATGTGGGAAGTCGATGCCAGGCATCGACTTTATGCTGAAACTCGATGCCAGGCATCGAGTTGCTCCACAAACATCATCTTTTCAAGAAGATTTAGCAAGAGTTAGAGCTCAAAAAATAAAACACAGACTTATCAGCACAAACTCGATGCCAGGCATCGAGTTGCTTGGAAAACTTGAACTTTTGAAATCATTTCATAGTAGACAAGCATGGAGATGATGGAGAGGGTCTCATACACAGAACTTTGAATATTTCTTCTCATAACTATGAAAAACCCAAGAGTTTTACAGATGCTTTCTCACTCAGAGAAGCCCGACTATACGCAGTCATACAAAATGAACTCCTTCTCACATTCTATCACACTCTTCCACTTCTTCTCTCACCGCGTCAGTTGATACAAACTAACTTATATAGATTTTCTCATTCTCGTGACTTTTAAAAAACTTCTAGAACTAAAGTGAACTAACTTTACAAATATAATACACTTGTGAATTTGTCTCTTCACATAGGCATGTAGTTTTATTCTAAAGTTTTGATCTTCAAATGTATGTCCAATTAGTGATTGTTTCTCCAACAAACACTATGACTAGAAATGCCTTTTTCCAATTCTGACATCAATTCTATGTTTCTTGACAAATGATTAGAACATCCAGAGTCAATGTAAAATACCTTTAGATCTTCTTTATCTGATGTGCTGATTGAGTTCATCATCAATGATGTATGACCTTCATTCTATGTGTCATTTGCATAATTTTAGTAAGTGGTGTTGTAGGATTGATTCTGTCCCCAACTTCTTCCTCCACCTCTACCATAGCCTCCTCTTTGACTTTGTCTACCTCTTTGAAAATTACTTTGATATCTTCCACCTCGGCCTCTGCTATTGTTGTTTTGATTCTAGTTTGATCCTTGTTGGTTGTGCCAACAGTCATGAGCCAAATGATTACTCAATCCACAGATCCAAAAAACCTTCTTGGTGTGATTCTAATTACCTCTTCCTCTTCCAAAACCTCTTGCTCTTCCTCTGCCTGTGCCTCTACCTCTTGCATAATAAACTTGAGAAGTTGACTCTTCTTCATCCTTTTCTTTACCTTTATCTCCTATCTTCTTGTTCTTCATGTACATTGCAGAACTTTGTCCTTTATCTCCATCTCCCTTCAAGTCTTGCTCATATGTGAGCATCAAACCTAGTAATTGATTCAAACTTGGAACATAATGATTCAAAGAGAGTTCTGTTGACAAGACAAAAGGTTTCCACCTTTCATCTCCTCTCAAACCTGCAAGCAATTGAGCAATCAACTTGTGATCCTCAATATCTTCATCTATGGATCCAAGACTATCTGCTAGATCCCTCATCTTAGTGACATAATCACTAATACTTTGACTTGGCTTCTTCTTGAATGTTGTAAACTTTGACCATAGAATTGCTTTCCGTGCTTTGGTAGTACTTTGGAAATGATATTCCAATGCATTCCATATATCTTTAGATGATTCCAATCCTCTGATGTGTGGTAGCAAATGATCTGAGATTGTATTGTAAATGTAGGCTTTTGCACTTGCATCCTTCTTCTACCAATGCTTTAAAGCATCAAGTTCCTCTTTCTTTAGTCGGCTTTCATCTTCAAATACTGGTTTCTCTTCTTCACCTGTTACATATACCATGAGATCCTTACTCATAAGTAAGGCTTCCATTCTCATTACCCATGCGGGATAATTATCTTTGTCCAGTTTGCCAATGGAGATATGATCTGCCATACTCCTTTCCTTCTGCTGCAACCTTTGAGCTTAAAGGATAAAGAATAATACCTTTTGGAGTTCTTTGTGTATGAAGATACTTTTGAAGTAATCTTTTGATGCCTTGTGTCTTCAAATGCTTCACCTTTCAACCTTCAATGAAAAACTTTTCAAAACTTCTTGTACCTTTGCCGCCTTCTGCTCTTTAGGACCTTTCTGCTCTGATACCACTTGTTGATGTGTAAAACACCACAAGAAATGAATTAATGTGACACTAGAACACCTCTATGGTCACCAAACTCCTTGCCACTCCAAACTTTGAGAAATGATAGCCAAAACCAAGAACTTTACTTCTTCAGAACTTTCCAGTCACTAAAATGACATACCTTTAGTATTTTGCTAATTTCTCTAAGCTCAAATATTATTTCTCCAAGATCTTTTGACGGATGAATTTGGAAAAGTAGAGCTCTCCAACAAGCTATGATATGCTTGAAACGGATCTCTAGAACTCAAGTTATGACCTTCACAAGATGACCCTGTATGACTTCCAAAAATGGAATTTTTGGGTGTTTTAGTAATCTTGAGTGTCTAAAAATGAAAATTCGATGCCTAGCATCGACTTGCAACCAAAAGTCAATGCCGAGCATCAACTTTGAGCTTTTTCAGGCACTTTTTTAGCATCAGAATTATCCCCTTGAACACACATATGAACAAGAACACTTTTATGTGGGAAATCGATGCCAGGCATCAACTTTATGTTGAAACTCGATGCCAGGCATCGAGTTGCTCCACAAACATCATCTTTTCAAGAAGATCTAGTAGGAGTTGGAACTCAAAAAATAAAACACAGACTTATCAGCACAAACTCGATGTCATGCATCGAGTTGCTTGGAAAACTTGAACTTTTGAATTCATCACACAGTAGGCAAGCATGGAGATGATGGAGAGAGTCTCATACACAGAACTTTAACTATTTCTTCTCATAGCTATGGAAAAACTCAGAAGTTTTACAGGTGCTATCTCACTCAGAGAAGCCCGACTCTATTTCATCATACAAAATGAACTCCTTCTCACATTCTATCACTCTCTTCCACTTCTTCTCACATCCCGTCAGTTGATACAAACTAACTTATATAGATTTTCTCATTCTCGTGACTTTTAAAAAACTTCTAGAACTAAAGTGAACTAACTTTACAAATATGATACACTTGTGAATTTGTCCCTTCACATAGGCATGTAGTTTTATTCTAAAGTTTTGATCTTCAAATGTATGTCCAATTAGTGATTGTTTCTCCAACACCAATGACACTATACAAGTGCCTATGTACTTTGGAAATGATGTGAGAAATGATTGAATCAAAACAGACTACTTCCGAGTTGAAGGATTAATGAAAACCTTCTACTTTTGTTCACACACCTACTGCTTGTTATGCTTAGTGCTACTAGTGCAGTAGGAATTAGAAAATTTCCTTTTAGAGGTATCCAACTAACTTAGTAAGATAATCGTTCCAAGTCAAATCACTTAAAATGATGCACTATACATAGAGCAATCAATTTAGCAATTCAATCATTACCCCTGTTTTTTTAGGACCGCTATAGAGTTTGACCACTGCATGCTTCGATGCACTTTCTCCAAATTTGCTAAATGGATTATCTTCAAAATTTGTGAGCATGTAGAGAACTTGGAGCGGATTCCAACAAACTATAGAACATTGAAAATGATAAAGGAATGGCTAAGATAGGAATAGTACACGTTGACTATTATGAGTGACACACCCCGCAAGTTTTTTGACATCTTTTATAGATGAGATCTTTGAATTTGAATTTGAATCCTCCATTGGCTCTCACTAAAAAAGTAGTCCTCCAATCTAGGAGATATTCCCTCAAATGAATTTGTGAATTTTTCAACTAACAAGTCCACGTGTTTGGTGGTAATTATAAATACTCTCTCAAGTAAGAAAAAACATAACTTTTACAAAAGGTAAAGAATACAAACTTCCTAGCAATGGTTTCCATGGAGCTTTGATTGTTCATGAACATCTAGCGGAGGATTCCTCAAGCTTGAGGAGTCTAAGAAGGAAGTTCACACCAATTTTTATAATTTTTGGAAGCCATTAGATAGTTCAAATTAGAGGTAGAACCTATTTCTTAACTATGCCGGTCACTAGATGTGAAACCGATCAAAACTAGGCAAAAACTAGAAATAGAGCTAGAGAGCTCATTTTGTTGTTGTTGAACCTATGAGCGAGAACTAGAAGAGCTATTGTAACTAGTTGATGATGAATATGAGTATGAGTTCTTTCCTTGCCTTCCATTGATCTCCATCGCGACTTTCCTAGTGTGCGTGTATGCATGTGTGTGTAGGCTCATTGCATTTCTCACCATCTTCTTCATGCACATCACTTGCTCTTGATCTTCATATCGGCATAACGTCTCCTTGGATTGACAATTACGAGGTGGAGCTCCTCACGTTGGTACTTTTCATTGTGCTAGAGTGACAATCATTCATAGGTGCTCGATAAGCATAGTTGGCTTCTTTTAGTTAAGTGGTTATATGCAATGGAGTTAGTGATTCACTACATAGATTTACATATCAATACTCGTAGTTTTATGATTTTTTGATACTGTGAATATTTCTATTTTCTAAAGGAGACTCTAGTAGAATTTTTCCAAATTTTTGTTTTTCAACTATATAGTGGTTGATTTTACTCCTTGAAACATTTATTGGTGTGAGCACATACATTATCACATAATCCTTCTGGTTGGTCATTCCTATTCATTTATCTATTTTTTTGGCGATAATCTATCAAAATTTTTTTGAGAATCTAACACTTGGTCACCTGTTTTTGAGCCTTAGTGATGTTTTGGGCTATTCTAGCTCCATTATTATTCTAGTCAGTTCTTTATCATCATGGCATCTGAAATCTCAAGCACATCTCGTGGATCTAGGTCTAATGCTAGTGTTCTTAGGAGGAGCTATAACTTATAGGGCAAATATCATTTTGAGATCCAAAAATTTGATGGCACAACCTTTGTTGTATGGAAGAATTAGACATAAGATGTGATGACTTAGAGGAGACAGTGGAAGTCAGTACATGGAATCTTAAAGAATCCTTTTGATGTGGATGATGATGATGATTGGGATGAGTTGGATGAAATGGCTAGGTTTACCATTCGATTGCACCTCAGAGATAATGTTTACTTTGCAATATTAGATTGTGAAAGTCTAGAGGAGCTTTGGAAGAAGTTATGCAATACATATGAAAAAGAAAAGACATCAAATAAAGCGTATCTAATGAGAAAGGTATATGAGCTTTTCATGAAGGACAAAAATAGTGTCGCTGCTCATCTAAATGAGTTTGATGCTATGTTCTCTCATTTACATGCTCAAAAAATGGAGATGGATAATGAAAAGAAAACAATCTTGTTACTATGCACCTTGTCATAATCCTAGGATACATTTTGCACAACTACTAGCAATAGTGTAGATTGTGGTGAACTGGTTTATGATGACATATGTGGAACACTCTTGAGTGAAGAGATTCATAGAAAATCTATGGTTGAAACTTAGAGTGGAGATGCATATAATGTTCATGATTCTTACCAAGGAAAGAATCGACAACATGGTAGGAGCAAGAACATGGAAAAGAATGGTCAATGGAATAAGAGTATAAGTAAATTGAGGAATAAGGATATCGAATTCCATTAGAAAGGACACATGAAGAAAGAGTGCTATGTATTAAAGAATGCTAAAGGTAAAGGACAAAATGTTGATGGGCATGTTAAACAACTATGTGCACCATCTACTTCAAATGTGAAGATTGAAGAAATCAATGTGATTTATGATGATGTTGATGTGTTGACACTTGATAGTAATGTGCCCATTAAGGCTTTTATGCACGTATCATGAGACTTGATGACTCTTACCAGCATGACATTGTTGGGATTGGAGATGTGGTTATGTAGTGCATTGATGGTTAAAAATTTACTATGCATAATGTATGCTATGTACCTCATTTATCATGCAATTTGATGTTACTTGGTCACCATGATGATCTTCATTACAAGTTGGTTTTTTATGCTCATTCCTTCTGCATATCAAAGGGCAATATGTGTATTGTAAAAGGAAGCAAAGTTGGCTCAATTTATTCTTTATTTGTATCACAAAAATAACACTAAGAGCCTATGTCTTGTATTTGGCGTGGCCATTTGAGCTACATATCTTGTAGTGGAATGAAAAAGTCTTTCTCATTCTGGCTACTTGCCTATGTTATCATTTTTTTTTATTTTTCATTTTGTGAGCATTTTCAATATGGAAAGAAAACTAGGAATGTGCATAAGACGCTTATTAAATCTTCATTTCAGCCTTTAAATTTTTTTTCATATAGATGTGTATGGTCCTATGCCCACAAGGTCATTAGGTGGTTCTCTTTACTTTGTCACTTTCATAGATGATGCTACTAGACAAGTCTAGGTATATCCTATCAAATCAAAGGATGAGGTATTCCTTACTTTCAGAAAAGGGCTTGATTTAGTTGAGACCAAAAGAGGATTTAAGCTCAAGGATTCATGTTCAAATAATGGGGTTGAGTATACCTCACATGGATTCAAAATTTTCTATCAGTCTAGAGGAATTCAGTAGACTTGTTGCAAAGGGTTTTAAGAAACAAGAAGGTGTTGAATTCAAGGAAAAATTCTCTACAGTAGTCAAGATGACTACCCTGTGCGTATTGCTTTGATTTGTTGCGATGGAGGACTTAGAGCTAGTCCAAATGGATGTGCAAAACTGCCTTCTTGCATGGAGATCTTACAAATGAGATCTATATGGAACAACTAGAGGGTGATGTCGTTCTTGGCAAAGAAAGTCCAATAAGCTAAATAAGAGCTGAGATGAACTTAAATAATCCCCTAGAAAATGGTACCAAAAGTTTGATGCTTTTATGAAATCTCAAGGCTATTCTCAAAGCAATGAGAATCATCATCTGTACACAAAGAAATGCTCAGATGGCAACTTGATATGCTTGATACTTTAAATCAATGATATGTTCATTGATTGGAAATCATCTAATGACTTTTCATTGCTCAAAAAAAGTTGAGTGAGACATTTGATATGAAAAATTTCGGGGATGCAAAACATATTCTTAGCATGCATATTACTCATGTAAATAATAGTAGCTATGAGACCAAACATTGCATTTGCACTGGGAGTTGTGAGAATTTATATATCTAATACTAGCACGAAGCATTGGGAAGAAGTCAAGATGATATTGAGATATGTGAGTGGCACTAAGGACAAGTGTCTATGCTTGGGTAGAGAAAAAGCATCTGTTATTGGTTACACACATTATGATTATGTTAGTTGTGTAGACAATCGAAATTCTACATCAGGTTACATTTTTTACTTTTTCAGAGGTGTTATCTATTGGACATCTCATCCTCAAAAACGTACAAGTGTTTCCACTATAGAAGCAGAGTACGTTGGAGCAAGTGAGGCATGTAATGAAGCATTCTGGCTTTCTCATCTTACTTGTGATATGGGTCTACCTTAGCATGTACCTTATTTGATTAGTGATAGTTAGAGTGCCATTGCTTTGGATAAGAATCCAATCTATCATGCAAAGACCAAGCACATTGAGGTGAAGTAACAATTCATTAGGGACTGCTTATCCATTGAGTGCATTATTCTTGAGAATCTTCATACTCGAGAGAATGTTGTAGATGCTTTGACTAAAGCTCTACCAGAGGATAGCTTTTGACAATGTTGAGATTTCAATAATTAGACATATGGAAAGTTTGTCTGTTGATATATTTAGGTAGTGATGTGTGTGAACACACTAGGACCACTGGGGCACTTTTTTCCCTCTTTAGGAGGTTTTCTTGCCCCGACTTGTATATACACCTATAGCCCTATCGAGTTACTTATCTTTATACATTCTAGTGGTAATACATTCAGTATTGTATGTTGTGCTCCAAGCTTCTTCTTCTTCCTTGTGCTATTCGTGTGCTTTTGTAGACCTCAAAATCCAACAATTGGTATCAAAGGAGTAGGACACCGCTTCATCTAGGGCATTGTTGATACCCCTCCAATCACAGTCTCAAAATCACACGAAATTTAGTGAGCATACTCAGAGTGATTAGCAGTTCAAAACAACTTCACTATGTCGTGTCAAAATCACAATCTGAGCTTGTGTCAACCTCCAAATACACTATCATAGTGCTCATGCAGGTAATTTCATCTTTTTGTGCCAAAGCTATATACAAATTTTAGTTCACCAATATAAGCATCTTGAAGTCAGTGATAGGTTTGATAGAAGTCGACAGGGTAGTTCTGCTCAACTTTTTGAGATATAATCATTTTTCTGCATCAGGGTATTTTAGGGAGTGGCCATGGCTAAAAGTAGTGATGTATTCCATATGTTGGCCATTATGGATAAGTTGGACGGTACCAATTACCCATTATGGGCTTATATGATGTGTCATATGTTGGTTGCAAAAGGAGTCTGGAATATTGTACGCGGTGTTGAAAAACGTCCTATTACACTTGCAAACATAGTTGCTAAAGGTGATGAAGATGACCTTGAAGATGATGATATTCTTCATGTTCTTGTTCGTGCTACGGTTCCTACTGCACCTACTACAGAGCAAATTTGTTGGGATGGCAGAGATGCTTAGGCACATGCATTGATAGCCTTGTCTATCAAACATGCTATTATTCCTCACATTCACTCTTGCAGAATAGCTAAGGATGCTTGGGATACACTTACCACTTTATAACAGGCAAGGAACGAGGCTCATGTTGCTTACCTCCGAAAATAGTTGGAGAGTGAGCACATGAATGAAGGAAATTCCATGGACAATTTCCTGACAAAGATCAAAGATTTGAAGGAACAATTGATTTTTGCGGATGAAGTCTTGCCTGCCAGTTCACTTGTGCAGACTGTTTTGAATAGTCTTCTGGATTCATATCAGAGGTTTGCTTCTACTCTTTATTTGATAATGAAAGGAAATCCAAATGCCTTAACATTTGAGGAGTTATCCTCTGTTCGATGGATGGTAAGGAACTGGAATATATATGCAAAGAAATTGGAATATATATGATTACATGGAAAGCAACTTGAAGGCAAATGCATAGACAGATACCTAAAACAGACATCAAAATAATAAGGCTCTCCCTTGAACAATTCAAGGGTACACCTATACATCATCTCTAGAAACCAGATTCATGTATTTCAATTAACCTTTTAATGGAAATATTGTGCAAATTGTTAGGCTGTTGTGCTTTTTAATGGAAATATTAACCTTTTAATGGAAATATTGCTGTTGTTAGGCTGTTGTGCTTTTAATGGAAATATTGCGCAAATTGTTAGGCTGTTGGAGATACATGTCCTTGATGAGCAGTGCGTAAGTCATCCAAGAGGCACCGTTGAGAAATAAGGAAAAGGACAAACTGAAGGACACACTATCGGTGTTTTGGTAACTTTGTGCTGAGAAGTGATACCGATAGTTTTGATCTGCATTATTTGGTTAAAAGAAAGATTTATTCAGCTCGAGCAAAAATCTTCTGTGCTCTTTTATTTGCGTTTAGATGGTTTTCAATTTTTCTCTTCAATAATTCACATAACCATCAAACCCACTCTTATGATCTATGCCAGAGAGTATCAAATTCTCATTACTTTAGAGAGAGTACTTCAAAAACATCTTTGAGTTTAAAAGGCCCAGTTAGGGTTAATCTAGTTTCATCTTAATGTATCTTTAACATATTGAAAATGCTCAAGAAAAATGAGGTGTCACAAAATGAGAACATAGCTAAGCAGGTGGAGTGTAAAATACACTCCATTCCACTATGAGATATACGGCCCAAGCAACCATACCATAACGAAATTATAGATTTCTTAATAATATCTAAAAAGTGTTCTTTGTAAGATACAAATAAGAGTTAAAGTGATTTTTTTACCTCAAAAATAACCATGTTTCCTATTGATATCCGAAACAATTGAGCATTAATTATAGACCATTTCATTAAGCTGACCAATTGACATCAAATTGCATGAAAGGTAAGGAAGATGACAACAATTAGGCAAAGTAAAATTTGACTCATCTACAAACTACTAAGAGTCTATTTTGAGAGACTTTGCTTCATAAGTATCGAACCATGTTCTAAGTGGTGTCTCATGAAATAAAGCACTTGAATCCAATAACACTATGTAGGGAAAAGAGTTAGTCATGAAAATCACAACAGCTGCCATAGTATTGGATTTCAACCCATCAAGATTGTAAATAATGGCATTGCTTTCTTATTTGTTCACGGATGAGGAGGATGGTGAAGGTAAATCTTTATCATGAACATCAACTTAACCTTTTTCTTTGACATTCTTCAAATCACAAAACCATTTGTTCAAGTGGATTTACATATGAAAATGGATGCACCAAATGTGGGACATGTGTCTACTCGGTTTAAGATTGCCATGTCTTCCTCCATTCTTGCTTATAACACTTGTTGGCTCTTTACATGTTCAAATCTTCAACATTGTATGCATCTCCACGATCTATGGAAGCCATATACTTCCTATGAACTCTTCACTTAAAAAAGACATAAAAATGACATTATATAATACATTTTAACTAGTTTTAGTATTACTAATGGTCATGCAAAACGTAGTCATGAAGTTCCAAGTGCACATAGCAAGAGAAATACCATCATTGCATAATATATATTCATCTTCCCTGTTTAGAATGGATAAGAAATTGTTGAACTCATTCAAATGACTAGAAACTTTATCTATATCCTTTATATGTATATCATAAATCTTTCTCATCAAGTGGATTTTGTTTGATATAGTGTCAATTTTTATATATTTTACACAAATTTTGCTAGAACTCCTCTATGATCTCACAATCCAACATGGTACAATATACACTATCTATCACATGCAAGAGAAAGAATGGGAACTCCCATTTGATCAAGCTCTTCCAAGTCATCATCATCCAACTCAATGGAATACTTTACAAGATCACTAATGGGATTCTATTTGTTCCTCTAAATCTAGATATCATGTGTTTGATTCTTCCTCCAAGAAAAATAAAGTTATGCATCAAATTTATGGATCGCGAAGCTATCTTTGCCTCCCAAATTGAAACCTTTCTTCGAGCTCCTTGCATCACCCCTAGATTGAGTAAATTTCTCTGAGGCCTTTTATGCCATCATGTGAAGATATCTTTAGTAGGATTAATGTGTCAACTCAAATATAGCTAGACCCCAAGTTTTTGAAAATTTTTCGTAAAATTTCCCTAGAAAAATGGATAAATGATTTGAAAATGAATCAAAGAAAAATGGAAAAGAATGTTTACAAAATGATAGAATAGTCTTAAAGACCAAGATGGATCTAAAACGTTTTCCTTATATGTATAAACTATGAATTTTATGAAAATTCTAGTAGAGTCTCCTGTATAAACTGATATATATGATCATAGAAAAATAATGGTGTAAGTAGCAAGCTTCATAGTATCCTATAGATTCACTTGCACTTTCATTATCAAAGAGACCCCAACATCCAAGTGTCATCTAGCTAGGAATGCCTTGTCATAATCCTCTTCCACATGTAGAAATGATTTATGCAATACATAACCAATCTATAATAAGACACATGGGACTATGTTGCAAGACACACAAGGATCAATGTTTTTGTATAATTGAATAAGAAGCTCATCTTGCTTAGTCAATACCCTTGTAGATACATGTAGTTATGATTACTTCCAAATATTTCAAGAAGAGCTCTTTGATGCAACCTTTTAACATTTCATTCTTATTTATCCATGTACAAAGTGGTACAAGTGGGGGACAATATAAAAGAAACTAGCTCCCTTCAAAGAGAACAATAAGAAAGAGATTCCCTTCTCAATATTTTATTTTTTGGCTTTCTTAAAAGTTTTCTAGTGATTCCATGGTTTTTACATCTTTTATTTGTACTTTGATTATTTTCTTGATGCAGTCTATTCCTTGAGTACTTTTTTGCATCATCCTTAATACTAAATACACTTGTAAAAGCAACATGTATGCATTTATGTTTGCTGCAACCTGTTTAGTTTTTACATCCATCTATCTCTTGTGTGATTATGGAATTTCGACCCATTTTCCTTGTACTATTGGAAGATATCTATGCAAGAGTATAAAGAATGTTTAATTTTGTGGATGTTAATTGAAAGTTACATGTGTTTTTACGTTCATGTGTCTGAGTGATATCTGATTCTATGACTCGAGATGATGATTAAGACTAGTCACTCACTTCAAGCACTTGTTCTCTTCTGTCTCAAGCGTCAAATTGCAACCAATTTGAGTATACTCCTTGTATTGATTGTTTTTAAGTGTTTTGTTTCTATTTCTTAATTAGGTGGAACACTTTTGGCATATTTTTTTGGAATTTTGTGCTAATAATGAGTCTTCGTAAGCTAAAGTAAGTGTCAATAGGGTAAGAATTGTTGAATCTATTGTGATGGTAATGAGTCTTTGTAAGCTTAAGTAAGTATGAATAAGGTAAGAGAAACTACAGAATCTTTTTTCTCGTTTTCCACTTTACATTCTTAGTATCCAAGTTGGAAGTAGGGTTTTATCATAGAAGAAGAAGAAATTTGTAGGTTCAAATGGTTTTTTGAAATGAACATTGATATTTTTTTCAAAATATATAGTACTTGGTGTTTTGCAAGAAAAAGGTGTGAGATTTATCCTTATGCTTTAAGGTGTGATTTTTACCCTTATGCTTCAAAGATCAATATGCAAAACAAATTACAAAGGTTTGATTTTTACCCTTATGCTTTAAGTGTTGAAGATAAATGTACAAGCTCATTTTCACATGAGCTATGCTTGGATAAATTTACCAAATATAAAGATAAAGGAAAAGAAGAGAAAAGAAAAAAAAAAGTCTAGTCAAAATTCATGATGAGTAAAAGATACAATATCTGCCTTGTAGTAAGTGGCATTAGTGGGCAAAGTGGTGAGTTAAGAAGGAGGGGCAAACTTCTTCACATGCTCATTGGTTATAAAAGTGGAGTGGGAGCATGTTCTAAACAAGGAGAGAAAGAGGCAAGAGCTCCCAATAGTCGGATCTAGTCATTTGTAATTTTGTCTTCCCATAGATTCCTTCTAGTCGCATGTCATTTTGTACACAACTCTGTTGTGAAGCTCATATCTCAGTGTATATCTAACCATTTCTTGTGCTTAAACCCTCATTGGAGAGCTTACCTTGTGCGCGTTTTTTGTATCAAATAGCTTCTTCAAAGCTTATATATTTTGTGAGACATCATTCAAAGAGTGAAGCCTAGTTTTTCAACATACCTGTGTAGATAGGTAGTCTATTTTGGTTGGTAAAGTTTCCCAACCAAAACGTATCCAAATTGATTGGTTTTTACCTTCTTGGAAAGATCTTTGCATGCACTTGTTCTGTCCCAAATATGTCATTCAAAAGATTTATATTCTATGAGATATCTATCAGAGAGTGAAGTCTAGTTCTTTAGTATACTTGTGTGTGCAAGTAGTCTATTTTGGTCAATTGAGCTTCCTAACCAAAACGCATCCAAATTATGTGAGTTTTAGCTTGTTGGAAAGCTATTTGTGTGCACTTTTTCTATCTCAAATTTCTTACTCAAAGGATATATATTCAAGGAGTTATGAGTCTAAGAGTGAAGTTCAATTCTTCAACATACTTGTGTGGACAAGTAGCTCATCTTTGTCAGTTATGTTTCCTAATCAAAACTTATCCAAATTAAGTCATTTCTAGCTTGTTAGAAAGCTATCTTAGTCTAATTTGATTGACTAAAGGCATAGCTCCATTTGAGTTTTTTATTGAGAGTAGCAAGCTATCTAAGGTGTAGCTATTTGTCCAAGTGTTGGACATACAAGGTTTCACTACACATGTTCATTGCACATAGGAGAACTCATTCTCCACATTAATGAGAGGAAAAATCTTGGTGGAGTTAGTTGCATACATATGAGCTTTGATTCAAGTAAGAAGAAGTAGAAGAAATGGGATGCAATGAAAATGTTAAGAATAGTGAAGTAAACTATCGAATCTTCGCTAGATAGGAGATTGCTTGGATGGGCTTGAGAGTAGGCATGAAAAGAAGAAAACAAATTACGGGAAAGACTTGTATGTAGGGATAGGTAGTTCATCTTCGTCAATGTGTTTGCTAATCAAAACGTATCCAAATTAAGTCAGTTATAGCTTGCTAGAAAGCTCTCTTTGTCTAGTTTTATTGAATAAAGGCAGAGGTCGATTTGAGTTTTGTATTGAGAGCAAAAAGCTATCTAAGGTGTAGCTATTTGTCCAAGCGCTAGACATTCAAGGGTTCACTACATGTATTTGTTGCACATAGGAAAACTCATTTTCCACAATTGGTATCAGAGCAAACTTGGTGCTGAAGCAACATAAAAAGAGTTGGAGCTAAAGAAAAGCAAAAGAGGAACTACAAAACAAGGGGGAGCTTCACAAACGCAAGAGCAAAGGACAATATAACTATTCGAGGTAACTCTCAAAGTTTTTAACAGTCTTCAATGGCTGACTTGGGTCAACAAGTAGAGAAATTGGATAAGGATAATTATCCCATGTGGAAGTTTAGAATGACCAACTACCTAATGGGCAAAGGCTTGTGGAGTATTGCGAGCAGCGATGATGCTCAACCTCAATTCAATCAAGCTATGTCCACCGAATTCCAAAGGAGGCAAGCAAAAGAATGGGAAGAGAGGAATAGGAGAGTCATGTTCCTCATTTCACAAGTCATTACTAATGCCATGGTAGGGCATATTCAACATCTAGAGAAAGCTAAGGATGCTTGGGAAGCTCTTGAAAGGATCTATTCAACAAATACCAAAGCTAGAAAACTTCAACTCAAGAATGAGTTGAACACAATCAAGAAAAGTTTGAGTCAAACCATAGCTGAATATACTTTGAAGATTAAGGAGCTAAGTGATGCTTTAGCTTCTATTGGCACAATGACTGAAGACAAAGATCTTGTGTGTTATACTCTCAATGGATTGAGAGAAGATGAAAGATGGAAGCCTTTTATAACTTCCATTAACTTGAAAGATGCATATCTAGGTTTTGAACAACTAATCCCTCATCTGGTCACAGAAGAGCTTAGCTTTGGTGGCCCCAAAGGAAAGGATAGCCACAACTAAATGTTATATGCAAGTCGAGGTAAAGAAAGGAACTCAAGAGGAGGATCAAGATGAGGCTCAAGAGGAAAAGCAAGAGGTCACAACAACTCCAAATACAATCAAAACATTTCGGAAGACAACAAGGATGCATCAAATGCCAACACACAAGGAAGAGATCAAGGTAGAAGTAGAGAAAGAGGCCGAGGCTCCTACAATTCTCGTAAAGTTATAACATGCTATCATTGTGGTAAAGTAGGACACCATGCTAGTGATTGTTGGATGACGAATGGAAGACCAAATGGAGGCAATCAAAGGAGCCAAAAGAAACTATGCAAGCACCTCAAGTGAAGGAAGCAAGGACACACTACTTGCAATGAGACATGAGTATAGAAGCTCTTGTGAAGATGACAAAAAAAGGTACATTGATTCGGGTTGTAGTAACCATATGTCATGCCAAGGAAGTGTGTTCACTAATCTACAGGTACCAAGTGGAAAAGGATGTGTTGAAATAGGTGATGATACTCAACACATGATTGAACATATTGGAGATATATGGGTTGGAGATACAAGTAGAGCAAAGGTACCATCTAATGTTCTTCATGTTCCTACAATTTCAAAGAACTTGATTTCAATAGGAAAAATGGTAGAGAAGGGTTTTCATCTCATATTCAATGAGAATGGGTGTTTCATAAAGAATCCAAAGGAAAGCTTCAAGGTCATTGCTTGAGGTAGAAGAGAAGGAAGGATGCTCACTTTGGACGCCCAACATCCACATGGAAAGGTCATGTACATTCAATGTGGGAACAAGAAGATTTCAGAGCTTGACTTATGGCACAAAAGAATAGGACACATCAACATTCCAAACCTGAAGGACATGAGCAAACATGAAGTGGTAAGAGGTCTTCCAAAATTAAATAGCATTGGATTACATGAGTTATGTGAAGCTTGTCAACTAAGAAAGCAAATGAGGAAACCATTCAAGAGGAGCAATTATGTGGCCCCAAATGTCTTGGACTTGATACATACAGATGTATGGGGACCAACCCAAGAGGCATGAATGGCTTGTTATATATTTTTTATCACCTTCATTGATGATCACTCAAGAAAGGTATGTCTGTTTTGTATGAAGCAAAAAATCAGTGGTGTTTTCTATATTCAAAAGATTCAAAGTTGAAGTTGAAAAAGAAACAGGAAGGTCTATCAAAACCTTAAGGTGCGATGGTGGAGGAGAATACTTCTCCAAAGGATTTTCAGATTTTCTACAAGATAATGGGATCAAAAGGCAGTTAACTTGTAGGTATACACCACAAAAAAATGGAGTAGCTGAGAGGAAAAATAGGCAAATTGCTGAAATTGCAAGATGCATGCTCAATGAGATAAAGGTACCATTGTACTATTGGGCTGAAGCTACCACAATTGCCATTTACTTGATGAATAGGTGCATAACATCGGGAATACATCACTTGACTCCAGAGGAGGTATATTCCAGTAAGAAACCTGATATTACACACCTCAAAGTGTTTGGATGTGTTTGCTTTGTTCACATTCCACAAGAAGTTAGAACAAAGATGGAACCAAGGTCAGAAAAATGCATTTTCATCGGCTACTTGATGGAGCAAAAAGGATACAAGTGTTACAACCCTAGACCAAAGGAAGTAAGAGTCTCGCGAGATGTGGCCTTTGATGAACTAAGACCATGGTATGAACATAAAGGAAAGGAAAAGATTCTTGAAGAAGATTGTGATGATTATGCAGGAAAAAATCAGAGAGAAGTTCAACAATCAAGCACAAAGCTTTCAGGTCTAGAGGCATCCACATCAAATGAAGAATGTTCAACATGGAGGGGGAGTCATCCTTTGTCTCCAAACTTAGCTCATAGTAGTGTTGAAGAGGCAAGTGCTACTCCAAACAATGAGATAGATGCAAGTGAAGAAGAATATGAAGAGGTAATCACTCCGAAGGTAAAGCTGAGTATGTTAAAGAAGCAACTTTCTAAAGGCAATGAAAGACGATCTTCAAGGACACGGTATCCAACTCAAAAGCTGAGTTATGATAGTTTCATGGCAAAAAAGTTTGCGTACATGATGCATGTTATCAAAGACAAAGAGCCTGAGACATATGAAGAAGTTTGCACACAAAAGGAATGGAAGCAAGCTATGAAAGAGGAGATCAAAATTCTCAAAGATAATCACACACGGGAGCTACTGCCAAAGAAAGAAGGTATGAAGATTGTTCCAAACAAATGGGTGTTAAAATTAAAGAGGAATGTTGATGGTTCACTAGCTAGATATAAAGCTATATAAGTTGCCAAAGGATTTAAACAAACACAAGGCATAGATTATGATGAAGTTTTCAACCCTATTGCAAAGATGAGAACAATCAGAATATTAATAGCAATTGGTGCTTCAAGGAGATGGCCATTATATCAACTCGACATCAAAAATGCTTTTCTCAATGGAGAACTATAAGAAGAGGTATACATGAGTCAACCAGTTGGATTTGAAGATGAAAAACATCCAGACTTTGTTTGCAGGTTGAAAAAGGCACTTTATGGCTGGAAGCAAGCACCAAGAGCATGGAATCAGAGATTGGTAGAATATCTGACTAAGTGTGGATACAACCCAAGTAGTGCAGACCCTTCATTGCACATGAAGAAGGAAGAAAATAGAGAGGCATATATTTGCATATATGTCGATGACCTCATCATAACAGAAAATGATGTTATAGGGATTAAAGATATCAAAAGGAAGCTTGGTAAGGAGTTTAAAATTTCAAATCTTGGAGAGTTGAAATATCTTTTAGGAACTGAAGTTGTTTATGGAAAAAGTGGCATCTACTTGATGAAAAGGAAGTACTTGTTGGATGTTCTTTTGAGATTTGGAATGAGTGAATGCAAATCACTCACTCAACCCATGGAAAAAAATACAAAGATTTGCTCAAATGATGGAGAACTATTGGAAGATGTAATGACATACAGAAGCATTGTAGGATCATTAATCTATGCAAACATTACAAGACCTGATTTATCTTATGTTGTTGGTGTACTTTCTCAGTTTATGCAAGCCTCGACAAGTGAACATTTAAATTCAGCCAAGCGAGTGTTGAGATACATAAAGCATATAGTTAATCACGCTTTGTTTTACAAGTTTGATGAAGAATTGCAGGTCAAAGGCTTTTGCGGAGCTGATTGGGCAGGTTCAAAGGAAGATAGGAGATCAACCTCATGTTATGTGTTCATGATAGGAAGCAAACCTATCACATGGAGCTCAAAGAAACAACCTACTGTTGCACTTCCATCCATGGGGGCTGAATATAGAGAATTAGCATTTGCCACATGTGAAGCAATGTGGATTAAAAAGCTTTTGGTTGATCTTGAAGTGCAAGTTGGAACCATCCCTATATATGGTGATAACATGTCAATTATTTACTTGGCAAGCAATCCTATGTTTCATGCAAGGAGCAAGCACATAGAGGTCCACTACCATTATGTAAGGGAGAAGTTATTGAGCAAAGATGTGGAGATAAAGTTCATCAGAACCAAAGAGCAGGTTGCAGATATGTTAACAAAGTTTTTAGATGCTTCTAAACTCAAAGGTTTCAAGGATGTGATAAATTTGCAAGACATGGTTGAAGGTAACTCCCAAATGAACGTGAGGGGGAGTGCTGAAGATAAATGTACAAGCTCATTTTCACATGAGCTATGCTTAAATAAATTTACCAAATATAAAGATAAAGGAAAAGAAGAGAAAAGAAAAAAAGGTCTACTCAAAATTCATGATGAGTAAAAGATACAATATCTGCCTTGTAGTACGTGGCATTTAGTGGGCAAAGTGGTGAGTTAAGAAGGAGGCACAAACTTCTTCACATAGTCATTGGTTATAAACATGGAGTGGGAGCACGTTCTAAACAAGGAGAGAAAGAGGCAAGAGCTCCCAATAGTCGGATCTAGTCATTTTGTAATTTTGTCTTCCCATAGATTCCTTCTAGTCGCATGTCATTTTGTACACAACTTTGTTGTGAAGCTCATATCTCAGTGTATATGTAACCATTTCTTGTGTTTAAATGCTCATTGGAGAGCTTACCTTGTGGGATTTTTTTGTATCAAATAGCTTCTTCAAAGCTTATATATTTTGTGAGATATCATTCAAAGAGTGAAGTCTAGTTTTTCAACATACCTGTGTAGATAGGTAGTCTATTTTGGTTGGTAAAGTTTCCCAACCAAAACGTATCCAAATTGATTGGTTTTTACCTTCTTGGAAATATCTTTGCATGCACTTGTTCTGTCCCAAATATATCATTCAAAAGATTTATATTCTATGAGATATCTATCAGAGAGTGAAGCCTAGTTCTTTAGTATACTTGTGTGTGCAAGTAGTCTATTTTGGTCAATTGAGCTTCCTGACCAAAACGCATCCAAATTATGTGACTTTTAGCTTGTTGAAAAGCTATTTGTGTGCACTTTTTCTATCTCAAATTTCTTACTCAAAGGATATATATTCAAGGAGTTATGAGTCTGAGAATGAAGTTCAATTCTTCAACATACTTGTGTGGACAAGTTGTCAATTAGGTTTCCTAATCAAAACTTATCCAAATTAAGTCATTTCTAGCTTGTTAGAAATCTATCTTAGTCTAATTTGATTGACTAAAGGCATAGCTCCATTTGGGTTTTTTATTGAGAGCAGCAAGCTATCTAAGGTGTAGCTATTTGTCCAAGTGTTGGACATACAAGGTTTCATTACACATGTTCATTGTGCATAGGAGAACTCATTCTCCACATTAATGGGTGGAAAAATCTTGGTGGAGTTAGTTGCATACATATGAGCTTTGATTCAAGTAAGAAGAAGTAGAAGAAATGGGATGCAATGAAAATGTTAAGAATAGTGAAGTAAACTATCGAATCTTTGCTAGATAGGAGATTGCTTGGATGGGCTTGAGAGTAGGCATGAAAAGAAGAAAACAAATTACGGGAAAGATTTGTATGTAGGGCTAAAAGACCATATAGAGGAAGAAATAAATCGGATTAAGAAAGTTTCGGAGGGCTAGGAACAAAAGTAGTTTAGAAAAAAAAACATATGTTTGTACTTTGTTCATGCACTTGAGAAGAGGTAATTATATAAAGAGATGTGGTCTATAAACAAACAAAATACCCTTTAAGAGAGGATCAAATGCACTTAGGAGCCATGTTTGGAGGAGGAGTTTTTTAAATATGGGGAATAGGTTTTATAGGAACAATTCATCCCCTAGCCAAAGGATCACACGGAGAATACCCAAAAAGTGGCAATCGAGTACCCAAAACAGTGGGTAGATTCCAAAGCGACTAGAAAATGTGTGATCCTCAAAAAACTATAGAACTTGTATTTCAAAGAATTTTTACATGCTTTTGTCTTCCTATGGTTATTACAAGTGATAGGAGAGCCACATCATAAACAAACTAATTGAAAGGTTACTAAAGGAGTTCTTGCTATCACAGAGAAAATCAACTCCTTATCATCCACAAGCTAATGGTGATTTGTAAACTGTTGAACAAGCTTGTAAACAATCAAAGATCTGATTGGTATATCCACCTACACCATGTACTACAGGCATATTGGAATGCTTATAATTAGAGTGCATTAGAAACCACACCTTTCGACATGGCATATGGTCAATATGAAATCCTATACATTGACTTGATACCCACACTTAGAGGAGCCAAAGGTTATGAATGGATGGATCATGAGATGTCCAATGAACTAGGTCCCTCAAAGCAAGTACAAGAGGCATTATTTAGTGTCCAATGATCTAGGTCCCCATATAAAGGGTTTATTGTGGGGCAATGAAAACAAGTTGGAAGACATTGCAAGCTCCAAAAGAAATAGCAACCTCTCTCTAACCCATAGCCCTTTATGGGGTTAGGACTAGACTTGGATCCAATGGGAGCTTAGAGTTGAGTCATTATGGAACCTACTAATCAAGAACATGAAGAAATTATTGCTCCGACAGATGCTTGGACCAAGAGTCCCTAAACTTGGACCAAGAACCCCACGGATTCAATGCCATGCCAATAGATGATTCTTTTTATTTCTTAAAATATATTGGGCAAGTAGATACCGTGCTCAAACAGTCAAACTACATATTCATGCTAGGCCTCTTTTTTTTCTTCAAACGGTATCTAAGCTTCAAGCCTTTGATGGCCAAACCATAAAAGCTACCCATTTGGGTCAATTTTTCAATATAACTATTTTTTTGGATTCAATGTCTCACATGAATAGAGATCTCTTTGAGTTTCATTTTTTCGGTTAAAGAAACTTGAAGTTTTTATAGAAATAGGCTTGAAATCACCACTAGAACAAGATATTTAACTTGTTGATGACTCACCATGAGTTGATCACACCCAAAAATAGTATAGAGTAATCTCCCAAACTCATGTTTCTATTTTCATAAGTAGGGACATTTTGCAAAATTATACCCTTCAAGAAACAAAAATGCTGAGGGAATTTTTATTGCAATAATATGAAAACATATACTAAAGACATAGTTGAAAATATGGTAATCATCCCTCCTCCTAAGTCCCCATCTCCTACGTCTAAGAACAATAGATTCTCTAGATTGTTTAGTGAATCATAAATCATTAAACATGTAGTTAAGGACACCAAGGAGGACACCCTCCTCAAAAAAGTTGAAGATCAAGATATAAAAGTTGAGGAAAGCCTAAAAAATACATGTAGTTTTGTAGAAGATACTTACATTGATGGTCACAAGAAAACAAAGGACCATATCAATAATGTACTTAAACCTTCTAAAAAGTCAAGACTTTCATGAAATTAGAATATCTTACTTCCTAAGTATGTTTAGGTTAGCTCCAACTTTCCATCGATGATTAGGTTAATTAATATTAGCCAAGTGCATGAAATAGTTACAGATAATCAATGTGTTGTCGCAAATTTGAGTAAAGCCTTGAAATTCACAGTATTTTTTGTTTATGTTTCAAAATCCATGATAGAAGGTAGTTGGTTTTATATTTAATTGCAACTCTCAAAGGTCTTGCTATGCTAGTGAGGGATTTCAATACAGTTACCAACATTCATGGTAGGTGTAATAAGATAGAATACACCATCTCCAGTAACAAAAGTGGTACCTGGGAAGACTTATGCCACAAGAATTTACTTAAGGTCATGTCTTCACATGTAGGATTCACCTAGTTCATTACTCAAAAGCATATCAACTATAGAGCACCAAGGCTAAAGTGGCTTTATATTTCTTTTAATCTAACTTGTTTTGTCACCCTTGATCCATTTAATCATATTTTGGACTATGTTTGGGTTTAGGAACATGTTGGCAGTAGTCAAGGAACTGAAGGAGTCACAAGACAAGGAAGCCTACGAAGGGAGTCAGAGCGAAGAGAAAGCACAAGCAGACACAGTAGTCAAAGAAGATCTGGCAAGTAGGCCATTTAAATTTTTCAAGCATCAAAGAGTTGGGCACACAAGAAGAAGGAGAAAGTAGGGAGCTGCAGGAAACATATGTCAAAATGTTAGAAGAAATTCCTACAAAAATAGTGATTTTCATAATAAAAAACATTGTAAATACCATTTCATATTTTTGTAGCTCCATTTTGTGCAAGCCAAGGAGTCCTTGAGCTTGAGGAGCTTTAGAAGTACCTACCTATCAGTTTTCACATTTTTTAGACTCCATTTGAACCTCCAAATAGGGTAGAGAACCTAATTTTTAACTAGGCCGGACACTAGGTCTGGACAAGGCCAAAACCTAGTAAAAAACTATAAATAGAGCAGAGAGCTCATTTTTGAGGTTAGCTTGTAATTGATTTGAACTTGTATGAGCTTTTTGAAAGTAATCTAAAGAACTCCATTGCTTCTCACTCTTTGTCTTGCCTTGTGTGCACGTGTGTGTGTATGTGTGTGCATGTTAGTGTGCTTCGCACTCACGCACTTGTGCCTTCACTTGCTCAAGGTCATCATACCATCCTCACGTCTTCCCGGATGGACATTAAAGGAGGTGCTACTCATCACTGAGCTACACCAAATTTTGGCGCCGTTGCCGGGGATCGAGCTTTGAAGACGAGCGTGTGATGGTAAGACGTAGAGTTGACGCGTTGGAGTTATAGGTATTTTCTTCACTTTGATCTATTTTCTTTTATTTTCTTCACCATCATCATCATCATCATCATCATCATCATCATCATCACCATCTTCCACCTCCATCTCCATCATCGCGAAAAATTTCAGTTTTTGGTCATATCACCCCACCCCTACGATTTCCCTCATTTCACTTATGAGAGAGAGCGAGAGAGCGTTTGTGTGCTTGTGATTTTCTGTGTTTTTTGAGATTTTCTGCAGGAATCAGCATCCCCAGCAGCTGCACCAGCTCTAGTAGGTAAAAAAACTTGACTGTGCAGGTCCCGAGGCGTTGACCTCTGTCAATCGCGACCGATAGAAAAAATGGTCTTTTTGCTAAACAAAGTACATAACCATAATCTACAGGCCTAGAGCTTCCCAAATGTGTGTTTAAAAATTTAAAATTCCTCAAATTTTTGTCAATCGCAATCGCTTTGTCAATCGCGATCGATAAACCACGACGGAAACATGCCGACGGCTCTGTCAATCGCGACCGACACATCAATCGCGACCGACAGAGTCAACAACCGATTGACCACGACTGACAGAACCTACGCGTGACACATGTCAATCGCGATCGAGCCATCAATCGCGATCGACCAGTCAATCGCAACTGACAGTCCCGACGGACCTGTCAATCGCGACCGACCCAGTCAACGATTGCTTGATCATGACGGACAGACCCTCGTGACGGACCTGTCAATCGCGATCGACCCTCAATCGCGACTGACAGAGTCCACAATCCTTTGACCACGACTGATTGAATTTTCGGGCCACGTGTCAATCGCGATTGACCCATCAATCGCGACTGACAGTCATGACGGACCCATCAATCGCGACTGACAGAGTCCACGATCCTTTGACCATGACTGATTGAAATTTCGAGCCACGTGTCAATCGCGATTGACCCATCAATCGCGACTGAGAGCCACGACGGACCTGTCAATCGCGACCGACACGACGATCGCGACTGACCTATCAATCGCGATTGATAGAGCTTGCGAACGCGATAGACATGCAAATTTGGCCAATTTTTTAGGGCAAAAAATAGTGATCTAATTTTTTGGCAAATTGTGGGGAACTTTTAAGGGTTAGTAGAGCATTGTGAGGCCTATACCCAAAGCATTTCGAGAAATCCTGTCTGCCTGCTAACCTGTTTAAAATCCTGATTTGGCCCAAAACCCTGAATTGACATAACTCCCTCATACGAAATCCGATTGCGGTGATTTCTGTTTTGTTGGGAAACTCATGGGGAGTACAACCAAAACTTCCACTGGTTACAGTAAAATTTATATCATAATTATTGGATAGGGTAATTTGAAGTGACCATATCCCGGGGTAGGAAAACTAAGTTTCCCTTGGGATTGTTTTTCATAAAGACAAAAGGCAATTGGGTCTGTGAATTACATGCATGAAAGTGATCTGTCTGTCAACTGAATTCAATTCTTGAGCTAACTGTGGACTTTTTCAGGTTCTTTAAGAGCATCGAAGGGTACTCGAAGCAAGAGTAAGTGTGAGCTTGGGAACACGCTTCCTGGGCATACAAGGGCAACCAAGGGAAGAAACTTAAGGTTGGAAATTCTCAACACCCTCTGTCAATCCCTAGCATAGGCTAAGTACGGATAGAGGTTTTGATTAATTAGGAACACGTTAAGAACAACCAAGTCCAAGAACTCTAATCACTCAAGTGCAAGTGCTAGGAGATTACAATTGCGAAACAACCTAAGGGAAAAGAAATTAAATCGAGCGACCGCACTCAAAGTACGATAAAAACTTAAGTGTTCCTTGCGACGAAGATTAATTGGACAAGAAGTGACACCCTAAGAGCAATTAAAAAAGAACAAGTGACTGATACAAAAGAACTCAGCAACGCAAAGTGTACTTGGGAAAAAATTGGGATTATTCAATTGGGCTTATGAACCTTAGATCAGGACGACACCTAGGGAGAGATAGACAAAGCCTTAGATCTTCAGAGGCTAGTGTCAATCATACTGCTAGGTCTTGGGCCCAACAATTGAGCCATCATTCATATTACCCTAGCTCTGAGACTAGCGAGTCTGAGATGTCCCACGGTATGGAGAGACCTACAGGAAGTTCTGGAGTGCCATATTTACATAGGGTGGAAGGTCCTTACAAGACGCAACTCGAATACCTTAGGACCAACCGATTAGGTGCTAGCATCTATGAGGACGGCCAAGGAAGATATGTGGTCCAGATCAAAAACCCAGACCAATCCATTGGACTAGAACATCCAGCGGTCAAGTTTGAAAATGGAGCGTACTTGGACAAAGAAGGGACAATATATGTAGTCACCAGTCATCAAGATAGGACAGATGAATTTGGGAATGTGGTCCTAGAAACGAACTTAGGTGACCTAGAGCAAGGAAACATGGGTGTAGAACCTAGAACCCCCCGAGGCAAATCTGTTCTCACTAGGATTATCACACCAGAGTGGATTCCCCAAGACAATAAGAGCATAGATCTACTCCTGAACCGAGAGACTGATGAAGCCTTTTGGAGATATAGATCTAATCAGCCGAATGAGGTAGGAACAACCATGATATATGAGTTTAAAGATCCTGATAGTCCAGGTAGAGTGACCTACTTAGATCACTCTTCAGAGAGGATCTTTGTGGTTACAAGAATTGATAGGCATGCTTACACTTGGAAAGGTGAATTTATTTTCCCCCAACCAAGATCGAATGTGTCCTTTGGTCACCAAGGAGCTGGAACCTCCCACGCTCATGGAACTCAAAGAGACAGACATAGAGATAGACCGGAGGCAAGCTTTGCCAACCCAGTGGGAAGAGACAAAACAAGAACAGAAACAAATAGAGTGGAACCTGAGGGATTTAGAGCCCCAAGGAACTAGAGGAATGCTGATGATTTCCCTCTGCCAAGGCCTAGGGAGCACGCCAGGATTTTGAGACCGACTCAGTTAGTTAAGTCCATGAAGAATTACTTTGATGGCACAGGAGACCCATATGATCATGTGGCCGAGTTTAGGCAAGTCTTGAGAGCTGAACAAGTTGAGGACCTATTCACGCAATATAATGCCTTTGTTCTAACACTTAGGAACACAGCCCTTACGTGGTTTCAACCATTGAATGAGAGACAGTTCAGGAGCATAGACCAACTCTTGGAGGCTTTCATCACCGAATTCTCTAAAAGTGGCATAAGGCATAATACTTCCTCATTGATATACAGCTTCAAGCAGACCCCTCAAGAGACTGTGAGACTTGTAGGAAGAAGATTTAGGCAATATCTTGAGAGATGCCCTGTTCCTGAACTACCAACACCAGCCAAACAAGTGGCTTTATTCTTGGATGGATTTCTAAGTCCAAAGTTGCGATCCTATGTGTACTTGAAGGACCCTAGGATCATAGAAGAGTGTTTACGCATGTGCATTGACATTGAGGATAACCTAGGGGAGGAGTTAGAGCTTTCCAAAATCTACAAAGATTCAGATAGTGCCTCTAGTCTCTCTTCCTCGCAATCCACATCTATTGAAGAACTTGCGGAGAAAGTAGCTCAAAAACTAGGTGTCTCTAGTAAACAAATTCCTAGATTTGCCCCAGTAAAGAGGTGTTATACTTGCGGTGGTGACCATATGGCGAACGTATGTCCCATCATGGCTCAACTGCCAATACTGCACCATAGAACGGAGATACACAAATCACACAGCACAAGACTGTCCATACAGTAAGCAAGCGGTTAGACAAACCTACCCTCAGCCCTATCCACAACAGGGGAGATACCAGAACCAGTACCCTCCACAATGGTAGACTACAGCAACCCTATCAACAACCCTACCAAAACCAACAAAGGCCACAACCTATGTTAGCTCAACAACCCCCAACCCCAGCTAATGTGATTCCTGTAAAGTATGCAGCAGCTAAGGAAAATTTGAATAGAGCTATAGTGCCAGTAACACCATTGCTTTCAGAAAGTGATCCTAGTGACCATAGCTTTGATTCTACACATATTGATAGTCCCCAGGCTTACTATATGCAGTCTGCTGAACATGGTGAGTCTTACTATAGTAAAGAACTGAATGAACCTAGTTGGGAACCAGATTACACAAACATCCTTTACGCAAACCCCAACTCGAGACCTCAACCTAGGCAGGTAAGACCCTCATTCCCTAGGGGGCCATGCTACAGATGTGAGGGAGATCACCTCATTCGTGATTGCCCCATGCATGCACCTACACAACCCCAGTCAGTAACAATACAAGGAGCATCTCTTACGAGACTGCCCAAAGAATCCTAATAATGCGCCAAAAATAACTCCAATTAACGTTATTGGGTTAGTTGTGGACTCAACAGGAAGTGTCACTTCCACTGCACCAGTGCAAGTGGTCACTAGGGCCCAGGCTTTGCAACAGAACCCAGGAATAGGTCAAGAGAAGAGTGCAGAGGTTAGTGAAACCGAGAGCATAGCCAAGAAACGGTCGAGAGCCTCGAGGGATAGCCGAGAGAGAATGAAAAGACAATGGTCTAAAAATATGAGCGACTTAGAAGAAAGCATAAGAGAAACAAAAGCCAAAATTGTTGAACTCACCTCTCAAACAAACTCTCACATACCACCACCACCCTCACTTCCATCACCATATAACCCACCATCTGTCCACCTACCTAAGACCATCCCACCACCCCCTAGAGTAGGATCAGTGTTAGCTGACCCCACTCCTGAAGACATAGACATGATGCTTAAGGCATATCAGGCCAGAATCCAAGAAGGGCCAAATGTGACAGAGCATGACAAGTGCTACCCCAGAGCTGACCTAGAGATAGAAAGAACCAAGCTTTGCATGAAAATGGTCGCATTGGCTCAGACCATGTTTGAAGCCAGTCGCCTCTTCAACTACTCAGGCTCAGCTAAGACACAATTGCACTTGGATGGACTCCTAGAGAAGTTAGAGAGCATAATTGCAAGATCTGCCAAGGAAGAAAAAAATCAAGAAAGAGATGAGGCAAGCAAAAACATAAGCCATCCCCCACAGGAAGCTTTTGTGCCCAATTCCACTGAACCAGACACCTCCTCTTCTATGAATAGGTACACACCAGAATTCCTACGGGAGATTCAAGAAGACAAATGGGCTAAAGAAAGTGAAGTCCCTCCTCCCATTGAACTTGTGGATGACGCACATGATCAATTCCCATAAGATATTCCCTCTATTTATGGAGAGCAAGAGAGCGCCCAGTCTCAAGAGAGATTAGACTTTGAGTCTAATTCTTTACATGAATTACCCCACTTCACAGACCCATGGGAAGCCAAGTCGACTTGTATGAGAGCACCCACAGTCATGGTAAGAAACAAAGACTCAATCATACCTAGGAATACAGAGGTAGTGAAAAACACTAAGGTGCAGTGCAACTTCACTTTAGAAGAGCTACTCAAAGTTAGGCCAGATTTATGGAAACATGTAGCCAAACAAGTACCAGAGATAGCAAAACCTCGTTCCCAGGTAGGTTCTCATAGGACAGTGCCAGAAATTCCTCTAGACAAGATAGGAGATATGAGTGAAGGTGAAGAAGGAAACATCTATCTTCCCATTACCCATCAGGGGTACAAAACCAAGGCAATTCTAGACTCAGGTGGAGGAGTTGCTATTGCCACCACTTCCCTATGGAAGCGTTGGGGCAAGCCAGCACTCAGGCCCACGAGGATGAAATTGCAGATGGCTGATGGCCACATAGAAAGACATTTAGGCTTGCTGGAAGGAATAACTCTCACTACATGTGGTGTAGAGTTTGAGCACACGTTTGCTATCTGTGATTTTAGCAAGAACCATGCCTATGAGATGATTTTGGGAAGACCATTTATGCGACAGTTGCAAGTGGTCCAGGATTGGGGAACCAATTCCTTGTATTTGCAACACTTAGGTGTTATGACCAAAGTCAATCTCAAAGATTACTCTCATAGAGATGTCCCTCCTATCCAATGGAATCCCATCCATAGAGCTAAAGATAGAGCTAAAGATGATACAGTCAGTGCACTCCATAGGATCAGGATCCTCATGGATGCATGAAGACACTCACTTATGGATGTGCAAAGTGGCAGTAGAAGAGGAGAAGAGAGAAAAAGCCAGAGAGATAGGTGCAAAAGAAACACATAGATCCATTCAAGACCCAGCCTATGCACCTGTAGTATTTCCTGATCAAGAATTTGAACCCCACGGCTGGGCAGAAATCTTAGCAACCATGGATGTAGCCATCAATGAAGAACAATGGACACCACACTGTGATGAGGAGGGCTATGACATTTCAGTTTTCTCCATAAAGCCAATCATGGGAGATGCAGTTTTAGAAGAGTGCGAACCTAGCCCTGATGCATTTGAGGATGCGAGCGACTCCGATTTAGAGTCAATCATTATGGACCCACCTTCTGCATCAGATGAATTTCAACCCCAGAGACACGGAGAGATAACAAATGAAGTACTGTTAGCCACACAAGTGACCCCTAAGGATGAAGGAAAGAAAAGAAAGAAGAGAGAAGTCACACCAGAAGAGGAAGAATCTTTGTTTGAGGTCCCTGAAAACTTTAAAAAGTATGAGATAGACGATAGGAGAGTCATGATAAGAATGCCTAAACGAGAGGCACAATCAGGAGAAGCCTATGATAACAAAGAAACCACCAAGAAAATAGTAGTAAGCCTAGAAGAAGGAGAGGAGAGATGCACGTACATAGGCCATGACCTAACAGAGGAAGAAGAGCATGCGTTAATAGCCTTGCTAAGAGAATACAAAGATGTATTCGCTTGGAGTTACAAGGATTTGAAGGGTGTTGATCCAGACATATGCTCACACACTATCCCCATGACCTCAAATGCAAAACCCTCCAAGCAAAAGCCATACACATACAATGATAATTATGCTGCGAAGATCAAAGAAGAGATAGATCGTCTGGTAGAAGCTGGATTCATCTATGAAATTGAGCACACTGAGTGGGTATCCCCCATTGTAGTGGTGCCCAAGAAGAATGGAAAGTTGCGTGTATGCATTAACTTGAAGAAGGTCAATGCAACCACAATTCGAGATAACTATCCACTTCCTATCACAGAACATCTCTTCGAAAGAGTAGCAGGCAAGGAAGTGTACAGCTTCCTTGATGGATTTTCGGGCTACAATCAAGTAGCCATAGCTCCAGAAGATCAGCATAAGACAGCTTTTGCCACAGAGTGGGGTATATTTGCCTTTCGAGTAATGCCATTTGGGCTTACCAATGCTCTTGTAACCTTTTAGAGACTGATGTGCCACGTGTTTAAAGAGTTCTTGAGGAAGAATTTGGAAGTCTATGTTGATGACCTCTGTGCTCATTCCAACATTAGACAGACACATATACCAGAACTCAGGCAAATCTTTGACAAATGTAGAGAGTATCAAGTCTGCTTGAACCCAGAAAAGTGTGTTTTCATGGTCAGGCAAGGCAAGATTCTAGGACACATAGTGTCAAAGAATGGCATATCCAGCGATGAAGAGAAAGTACGAGCCATAGCTGAGTTACCTAGGCCAAAGAATGTCAAGGAAGTACAAGCTTTCATGGGGCATTGTGGTTATTACCGACGGTTTATACACATGTATGCCATCATAGCAAAGCCTCTGTATGGACTTTTGATTAACTTCGAGTGGACTGATGAATGTGAAAACTCCTTCAATGAGCTTAAAAGAAGATTGTGTTCAGCACCAATCTTGACCACACCGGATTGGAATAAGCCCTTCCATGTTCATGTGGATGCATCCAATTATGCTATTGGATGTGTACTTGCACAACCTACGAGCGAAGGTAATATGGATCTCCCAATTGCCTATGCTAGTAGACAGTTGAATGCAGCTGAACAGAATTATACCACCATTGAACGAGAGGGATTAGGCATGGTATATGCAGTTAAAAAGTTTAGACACTATTTGCTTGCAAATAAGTTTAAATTTTTTACTGATCATCAAGCACTGTTGTACTCGGTAAACAAGCCATGCAATACAGGTAGATTAGTAAGATGGTTTCTCTTACTAATGGAATACGACTTCGAGGTTGTGGTGAGGAAAGGGAAGACCCACTTGAGAGCAGACCATCTCTCTAGGCTCACATCGGGAGAAGCCCCACAAGGATTATCAGATGACCTTCCTGATGCTTACTTGTTTAATTTAGAAGTTGTACCTCAGTGGGCTAAGCCATTAGTGCCAGTATTGACATACGGGCCTAACCACCCAGTCATAAACACTCAAGGAAGAGAGGTAGTAAGAGCCCAGAAGTACCATATCATGGCAGGAAGCATGTACAAACAGACAGATCAAGGGATATTCGCTTGTTGTGTGGAAGAGGATGAGTACGCTAAATGGTTGCAATTGGCACATGTAGGTGCATTAGAGCAACACTACTCAAAACAACGAACCCTACAGACACTAAGGAGACTCGGAGTGCATTGGCCTACTATGGAAGCTGATGTACATAAGATGTGTAAAGAATGCCCAATCTGTTGCACTAAACCACCTGTGGAACATGCCACTCTTTATCAAGTGTCCATAGTGCCAGATTGGAGTGAACCATTAGTAGCCTTCTTGAGGATGAAAACATTCCCTCAAGATATGACCCTGACGAGACAAAGAAGTCTAGAACAAGAAGCCCTAGATTACTCACTCATTGGTGATAATTTATACAAGCGTGGTAAAGATGGTTATCTGAGACTATGTGTCCATGAGAGTGAATATCTCAAGATCTTGGAAACTGCTCACCAAGGTGTAGCAGGAGGACACTTTGGACCAGATCGGGTGATCAAGGCAATACTATTTGCAGGCTTCTGGTGGCCGACCCTTCACATGGATGCACATACCTATGTGAAGAGATGTGATGTCTGTCAGCGAACTCAGTATCCTATACGCAAAGATGAGATGCCACTGAAATCTATGATGGGTGGACGTGCATTCTCTAAGTGGGGAATAGACTTTGTAGGTCCTATTAATCCCCCAGCTAAGGGTTCACATGCTGAATACATCATTGTTGCCACAGACTATCTAACAAAGTGGGTAGAGGTAAAAGCTACGACAAAGAATGATGCTTAGACAACTGCTAAGTTCCTATTTGAGAATGTGTTCACAAGATACAGGCTACCTATAGAGCTGGTAAGTGATAGAGGCACTCACTTCTTGAATGAAGTTATTGAAAATCTGCTCCAAGAGTTCTTGGTAGTACATAAGAAGTCTGCCCCCTATCAGCCACAAGCTAATGGCCAGGCTGAGAGCACAAATAAGATCCTATGCAATGTGTTGACTAAATTAGTGAATAATAAACGCTCTGATTGGGACAAACAGCTACACCATGCTGTTTGGGCATACCGAGTGGCCTATAAAATGGTACTCCAAGCCACACCCTTTCAGATGGTATTTGGCCAAAATGTTGTGCTACCTTTGGACTTCTTGATTCCCACATTGAGAATAGCACAAGAGCATGAGTGGACGGGCCATGAACTCTCTTCGAGAATTTTGGACCTTGAACGATTAGGTGAAACCAGACTAAGAGCTGCAGCAGGAATATATGCAGCTAAGAAACGACAGAAGGCATACTTTGATGCCCATGTTAAGGATAAAGGATTAAAGGCCGGAGACCTAGTTTTAGTCTACACTTTGAAGCAACATGCAAAGAAATTAGAGAAACGTGGCTATGGACCTATGATCATAAATAGGATTTCAATGAGTGGAGTAGTACAACTAGCCACCTTAGAAGGTGATATTCTTCCGAGCTACATCAGCGGGTGCAGAGTCAAGTTGTATCAGGAACCTCTCACAGAAGAAATGCTCAGTCGACTCAACACTGCTAAGAAACGCAAAGAAGAAGAAAAATGAGTTCCAGAAGAAGCTCAAGCAGAAGCTTTAGAACGCATCAGAAGGATGAAGTTGAGACGGCAGGGTAGGGATCAACCTAGGACAGGTGCCTATGAGGATCCAGGATATCATGTGGCAATGTGTGAAGTCTCAGGAAAGTTCCCAAAGAATAATCGATCGACGTCCTTTTGTGACCTTAGAGATAGGACAATGAGTTAGTGCAAAAATTGTGCGAGCATTGATTGACTCAGGTGCAGCCACTAGTGCCGTTAAACTCTCTTACTGTCAAGAATTGAAGTTAAAAGTCAATCCTATAGAAGCTTATCTCATAGGATTGGGAGGTGTGGAAACCCCTTGCATGGGTGAGGTGGAACTTCCCCTCTCCATTCAAGGTGTTCCAATGACAGTTAAGGTACTAGTGTGTCAAGATGAGGATCTCACTGAGCCTCTGGTCTTGGGTCAAGATTGGATCTATGACCATGCAGTCAACTTAAACCTAAGAAGTGGACTTCTTCACGTATGGGTAAATCAGAGTCGAATTACAGTTGAGTTAGATAATGGAGCACTCAAGGAACTAGGAAAGGCACAGACTCCTGGTCCTTCCAGGGGTACACATGAAGTTGACCATGTTGTTCTTGTCCAAAGCTATGTGATGCAGAGGAATGGTGATCTCAATAAAGAAGTCAAGGCCTCAACGGAACTCCCTTCTTTTCCAAAGGCCAGAGGGAGGCAGCAACAAAGGCAGATCAATTACTGAAGACTACCTATGCTGGAGGCCAAAAGAACGTGCGAAGCAGAATGACTCATCCATTGAAACAATTGTGGGTGCGAAAAGGCGAGCGGCCTATTATAGTCAAGCGACAACAATCATCTCAACTTCCTATTAGAAATCAATGACATGATACTAATAAGAAGACTTCCAAAACTTCTTTTGAGAAAGTGAAATCTATCTGGGTGCCCAAGAAGTCGATGAAGGCTGGCCCACAATCAAGACAAATTTGGGTGCCTAAGGCTTGCTTGCGGGCTCAACTAGTCTCGCACGAATCACATCATACACGACAGAGTTCACTCACTCAAGGAGCCGTTACCCACTCTTGTTTAATACACACGAACACACAGTCGCCCAGAAGCATGCACAGACTCACTTGTAAATGGGTCCCAAAAATGCCTCATTCCCAAGTAGACATACTCATAAAGCCCTACAGAGTCTCCACTAAACCAAAACCGAAAGCCATCCCTTGTGTTTGGCAGCCTAAAACTTGTAATAAAACCCCCGAACCCCATGTGTAAATTCATCCTCACTTGCTAACTACATCACTCATACACTGCATCTTTCCATCTAGCTCGTAGAACTATCCATTCATTAACTACACACACACACTCATCGAGCACTCACTGACCCACTAACCCATTACTCACCTCATGATAATGTTGTAACGGGGAAAAAAAGTGTTCTATCTTGTCCATTACAATATTAACGCATGATCTATATTCTCACAGAACCAGCAAGCAAGCAATAACAATGGCAGAAGCAGGAGGCACCAGTTCCCAAGCAGAGTCTAGCGCACAGATTGTGGACATTGAAACCCTCCTCCTGGAACCATCACTCACCGAGAGGCCTCAAGAACTTCAAGCCGTGCATGTTCTCCCTATTCAGGACCCTCCTCAGGGACACACTTCTCACGTGGGGAAACACGCTCATTGGTTTAGTGATGTCGCAGGGCCATTGGGTGATGGCACCTACTTCTGGGAAGCAGAAATTGAATTCAATGACAAATGGGGACGCTACCATTTCTTCACTCGCGAATTTGAGAACAATTAGAATGCAGAAGTAATGCGATCGGTTTGGGCCAAAGCGAGATTGGATAGCTATTCGAGAGCACATTTGCCTAAGCCAGATTTCCTACGCTGCTCATATTTTATCAGTACCATCACTCCTAGCAGGGCCAAGGGAGGCGATAGTAATTTTGTGCTACCCTCACTATTGCCAGGCCACGAACTCAAGAGATTCAAACTGACCCTCAATTTGGTACGGGCAGCATTGAACATGCAAGGAATGCATATTCCCATTGAGAAAGAAACAATGGTTCCAGGCAGGATGAAGCATAAGGATCTCAACAAATTGAAGGACATGGTAGCAATGACACCTACCATTGCTCTACACCTACGAACTATTATGCAACATTTTGCTTTTCCCACCCAAGAACGATTCACTATGCCACCAAAAAAGATATGGTTCAGCTTGTACTTGTCGGAGACAGAGAATCTCACCATCAACATACCACACTGGATCATCGATCAAATACACCTAGCCCATCAACGGTGGAATAAGAAACAGAAAAATGTACTTCATGGATGCTGTGCTCTCACAAGAATAATTTACAAGTGGTTAGCGTACGACGTGCCCATCCAAAGAGCACCAGTATGGTCCAGGGCCCAAGAGTTCCAAAGACGACTATCAACGGCGGGCCCTCCATCGAAGAAGATGAGAGGGGGAGTTCAATTACCATGCGCTCAACCAAGGGGAGCCACTACCACACCTGAGGTGACTCCTCCACAAACGAGGCGTGTCCGACCATTTACCATTCGCCTACCCAGATCAAGTGCAGAAGTACCCAACCTGGTGTTCCCTCCTATTCCATCAGACTTGGAGTTCCCTCAATGTTACACCCTTGCTGATCTGACAGATGAAGAAATTGCCCGTTTGATCAATGAATCTAACCTAGAGACAGAAGCAGAGCAGACCCAAGGACAACAACCCACGACTACAACTTCAGCCCCGACCCAACCGGGAGTAGTAGAAGTAGAAGAGGATGAAGAAGAGACAGAAGAACAAGAGGCACACGAGGAGTATGATCAAGAATATGAAGAACTTTCAGAACTAACAAGTGCCCCGGCATACTCGGCCCAAATAAAAAGATTATACGAAACCATGAAGCGGGTCCAAGAGCAACACAAATTGTCGCTCGAGACATGAAAGATGATCATGAGCCAAATGTTAGCCGAGGAAGGTGTGGATGACATGTTTATCCAATCAATGAACCTGCACGCTGACGCAGTAGGCTTAGATGAGGCTGTTCATGCAGCCATGACTTATATTCATCGATTTGAGAAACGAGTGCCTACCCGTCCCATGCGATCTGGCAAACAAATCCACATCAATGTATCAGAACCAGGAGGTAACACACAAACAGAAGAACATCAGGAGGAACCACTCTCACCACCCACCTCACCTCTCACTACACAAGTCACCTCACCACCTGGTACTACCACACCTATTTCTACCATTACCACAGTCGTCATGGGAATTCCTCTCTCTACCGGCATCCAATTCGGAGGAGTTACCATGCCCACCTTCACAACACTCTTCACAAATATCACAACCACCCCACCCACTGTTCCCATCTACACAGTCACACACACGTTCGACACAATGGAAACATCACCAGCCACTGCACCACTCCCACCCCCCACGCAACCTCAATCTCCCATACCCCCTCCACCTACCTCACCACTTGACTCCACAGCATTCACAACTCCCTTCCCCTTCCCCATTCGCCCTACATCTTCATCTTTCCCTGCATCGTTTAATGTAAATAGTATATTCATGGCATTACATCAATGTGTGTATCAACTTTAGAGTGAGTATCAAGCTCTCGAAGACCGTCATCATCAACTGACGACGAATCATCAACAACTATAGAGACGGCTTACAAGTATAGAAGAAGAAAATGCAGACCTCAATCAACGCTACACCACTCTCGAGCAAGCTCATCAAACCCTCCTAGAGACACCCCAACCATCACAAGAGTCAGATGTCAAACAACTCGAAGCCTTACTGGAGGTTTACCAAACAGATAATCTGAGAGTCCGGCGAAATTTGACTCTACTCAGAAAACACATGGCTACAGCCCTTGAAGAAAACAAGTGTCTGCAAAAACAAAACAAAGAAAACCTGGAAGCTGCCATGGAAGGCTCTCCCCATGAAATCGACCTAGAACAATTCAAAGCAGTTCCCTCGGAAACAATGAAAACAATCTTGGAAAGCTATGCTGATTTATTAGAAGCACATGATGATTTGGAAAGGGAATGGGATGAACTACATCACGAGCTCAGGGAATAGGAGGCACAACCCAAAGTCATAGAAACGACCTTGATTTCAGCGAAAGTAAAGGCATTAACAGAGGAGGTGGCGGAACTGCAGAAGAAGTTACTGGAATATGAAAGGTAGCCCTCTCCAGTTGTCGAACGAGAGCCAGATGAATTGGTACCCATTGAGGTGGACGAAACGTATGAGGAACCATATGTTCCTATGCCGATGCCAGGTGGTCAGCAAACCTCAGAAGGAATGGACACCTTGGAAGTCGAAGTACCCGAATGGCTCCAGACATTAGAAAAGACAGCTACAACCCATGAAGATCGAGTGGCAATCCAAATCCAATCAATGGCCAAATTAGAAGACACCATCATAAAGTCAGAATATTTCCGCAGTATGTCTCATCATAGATGGATCGGCACCAACGATGATCAGTATGTGCCATACTGTGTCCTCCTAGGAGATTACAATGTGGAGATCCAATGCCGATGTGGCAAACCTCCAACTTTCGCCACACAATTTGGGCCCGATGATATCCCAGAGAGTGCTAAAAAAGGATCCATTCATCAACCCACCTGGAGGATCCGCCTTCTTGAGACCTACCTAGAGATGGTTCGTACTTGGGCTAACATGCCACTCTTTATTAAATACAATCCCTATTATGTTCCAGTCTTCCGCAGACGCACCTGGCCCGAGTTTACCATTGTTGTCAAGAACATCAAAGGCTGTGCAAAGTGGTTAAATTATGTTTATCTAGCACCCCCACAAGGACTTCCCACAGTGAATTATATGATTTCTACCATCCGTCACTGGAGCATTCGACTACGGAATACCCGCGATGTGATGGCTCAAATGTGCATGAAAATCTTTGAATTAATGCTGATCACTTTCAGGACATTCAAGAATATTAAAGACCCCCACTTCTCAGGAGTTGGCTTTCTTACAGGCAACCAAGATCTGGTATACGACATGAGCACCACCCCATCAATAGAGGTAATATATGCTTGGCACTCCAGAATCAAGTACTTCCTAGCTTGCTTTAAACAGACATTCAAGGAGATGTTCGTAACAGGATTCTGGGAATATCACTCAAAAATATTTGTACCCAGGCCCTCACATCTCCTCCACTTATTCGTTGTGGAGAGAACCATCCATTTAGAACAACTGCGGGTGCCACATCTGGACGTCCCAGGACCAGTGAATTGGGATGCATTGTTAACAGATCTAGCACGGGGGCTACGATTAGAAGAACACCACCTCGCTGCCAATGTTGTTCAATATTATGTCCAACGCACAGCTAGACAAGGGTCTGTCAAAGACGACAGATGCGAGAGAGGGGGGGGTGTTGGTAGTAGTCAAGGAACTGAAGGAGTCACAAGACAAGGAAGCCTACGAAGGGAGTCGGAGCGAAGAGAAAGCACAAGCAGACACAGTAGTCAAAGAAGATCTAGCAAGTAGGCCATTTAAATTTTTCAGGCATCAAAGAGTTGGGCACACAAGAAGAAGGAGCAACTAGGGAGCTCCCAGGAAATGTATGTCAAAATGTTAGAAGAAATCCCTACAAAAATAGTGATTTTCATCACTAAAAACCATTGTAAATACCATTTCATATTTTTATAGCTCCATTTTGTGCAAGCCAAGGAGTCCTTGAGCTTGAGGAGCTTTAGAAGTACCTACCTATCAGTTTTCACATTTTTTAGACTCCGTTTGAACCTCCAAATAGGGTAGAGAACCTAATTTTTAACTAGGCCAACACACATGATGTATGCTTTTGTGGATAGTGCTTATGTATCTCCATGTGGTCATTGATATAACAATTATGTTTTTTGCATTAAACCTTTGGCATTGAGAAGGAGGATTGTGATGAGGTTTACCCAGTCTTTGTGGGTCGTTCGCTCATTTATCCATTCCACTTAATCGATTAATCACGAAGAATCCTAAATAGTTTGATTGGACTCCAGAATGTCAAACAACATTTGATCGTCTAAAGTGTTTATTAACACAGGTACCAATTTTACAGCCTCCTGAGTGGGATCGCCCATTTCATGTCTTCGTAGACGCATCAGATATTGCCATTGGCAGTGTTCTGATGCAACAAACCGATAAGTGGTTCCGGCCTGTTTACTATGCGAGCAGAAGACTTGCTCGTGCAAAAAAGAATTACTTTGTAACCGAAAGAGAATGTCTAGGTTTAGTGTATTCAGTAAAGAAATTCAGACACTATTTACTTGGCCGCAGATTTACTTTTCATGTAGATCATGTTGCACTTGTCTATCTGGTACGACAACAACATTTAGGTGGTCGACTAGCGCGTTGGGTTCTACTTTTACAAGAGTTTGATTTTGAAGTAATCCATCGGCCCGGAAACTCACATGCCTTAGCAGATTTTCTTTCTCGCTTAGATTCCGGTGAAGCTCCGGTCGGTGTTGATGATACCACACCAACGATTTACAATACTGAACCAACTAATGATGAAGAAGCAAATCCTCCCGCAACAACTAATTACTATGATCAGTTGTTAGTTACTTTTTTGACTGATGGATGTCTTCCTTCTACAACATCTCCTGCAATGCGTAGGAAGATTGCAGTGTACAGTCGCAAATTTTGGTTAATTGCTGGGGAATTATACTATATGGATCACACTGGAGTTTTACTTCGTTGTATTCCTCCACACGAAGTTAACTCAATCATTATTCTGGCTCACTCAATTCCTTCCGGTGGACACCTTGCAGTAGATTTAACGCACCGGAAAATTCTGCAAAGCGGACTTTGGTGGCCTCCTATATACAAGGATGTATCACAGTTTGTCAAACAATGTGATAGTTGTTAGAGATCTGGACAGCCCCTGCAACGTCATCTTTTCCCTCTACAACCTATCTTGCCATTAGAGCCTTTTCAAAAGTGGGGTCTAGACTTTATCGGACCTATTACACTGCCAGCAATACTCAAGAATAATCGTTATATTCTAACCTGTACAACCTATGCAACCAGATGGGCAGAAGCATGGGCTTTAAAATCTGCCACAGCTGTTTCGGTGGCAAAGTGCCTAATGAAAGATGTCTTTCCGCGTTTTGGATTACCTTTAGAGCTTGTTACAGATCAAGGCACTCATTTTGTCAACAATTTAATGAAAGTACTTACACATTCTTTTCAGATCACGCATAAATTTAGTTCACCATATTATCCTCGTGCAAATGGTTTGGCTGAGAGTACAAACAAGACCCTGCTAAATATGGTTCGAAAACTCATTCTGGAAGCACCGGAAAGATGGGACCAACTATTACCTGCAGTCCTATGGGCATACCGAACTACCTATAAGGTAGCAACAGGTCTAACACCCTTCAAACTAGCTTATGGATTGGAAGCCATAGCACCCATGGAAATTATTGTGCCAAGCTTACGTGTGGCTCTCACTCAGAAATTAATACCAGAAGATTCTTTATCATTTCGGCTAGATACACTCAGAAAACTGGATGAGCACCGATGGCAAAGTTTTCTAACTATGCAGGAAGTACAGCTAAGACAAGCTCGAACACATGATCGCCATCTAAAGACCCCAGTTTTTACGGTGGGACAACTTGTACTATTTTACAATGCAAAATCAAATCGCTCTGCTGGCAAATTCAAGTTACGATGGTTTGGCCCCTACCAGATTTTTGAACAAGTGGGCCCAGCAACTTTTCGATTGATTACTTTGACCGGAATTCCTCTTCCAAAGGTGATAAATGGATCAAAGCTGCGGCCGTATCAACAAGCATCCGATCCACACTGAACGTTTTGCGGATTGGCTGCGCATTTTTGCGTTTTCTTTTCTTTTCTTTTATTTTCTTTTATTTTCTTTTAATTTTGCGTACTTAATAAATTAATATAAGTCTGTAATTATCCGCGTTTTGATACCTAATTATAACAAACAGCCGCCCTGCCTTATTGGATCCGCTCATGCATGCCCACCGAAGTTATGAAGTTATCATCTCAACGTCGCACGATGATCAGTGAATTTGATTGCTCTCCACTGCAAAGCATCTACTTAACCTTTTCCGTTTCGTCGAAAATCGCTATTGTGTTTGCGTAATTTGTATGATCGTGTAAACACTGTGCTTTGTGCCTTGTGCTTGCGTTTACTGTGTGCGCCATGGAAGCTCTGGCAAACTATGCCGCTTTCTGTGACGGTCTCCCTGCCGATGTAGGAGAGTTCCTGCGCATACGTGGGTTGGCCAATTTCGCTGAACTGCCTTGGCATTCAGTGGAATCCCACCCATTTTATGCCCCTATAATGGCCGCCATCGCTGCCACACCTGCAACCGAGCGGAGTTGGCCGATAATGTCATTACCATCCCGCGTAGTTATCACTATGCAAACCTTCTCTGATGCATTCCGACTCGCTCCAGTAGGTCGGGAAAATGGCCCAAATCTACCAATTGCAACAATGAATTAGTTATTCCCTAGGAGCTCCTCAAACGAATACGCCATCCTCTGCCGTCCTGAACCTGAGAGATCCGCGCTACAATTCCTAGTAGCCATTCTTAACCTGCAGAAGCGAACCTATGGAATATCTCGTCCTTTTTACTCCGCTATAGATTTAGCTGCTCGAGAACCTGTCAATTTTGCATCATATTTCTTCCGGCGAATACACAAAGAATGCGTCTCCATCATCAAGCAGGTAAATAAGGGGGATATGCCAAGATCCAAGCTACCGCACATCCTCAACTTCTTATTTTCGACCATCCAAGCAGTGCAAACCCCACCCCTAGGACCCATCCTGCGCCATGAAGAGTCTGCACAGATTTTAGAGGACGATGAAGAAGATGAAGAGGAATTATTCCAACTCTTCCGACGAAAAAGAATAAGAATCAGTTCATCCGAGAGCGAAGTACAGGGTTCAACCGCAAATGATAAGGCCGACGACAAAGAAGAAGAAGCAAATAAAGACGAAACTTTTCACGACACCACAACTACCATGCATCATGAATCTTCAGCACAGTCATCTTCAGAACAACATCAAGAACAGGAGGCTCCCATCGAATCTGACACAAGCTCATCACAAGGAGCATCACATCAACAATCAGAGCAGGAAAAGCACTGACACACAAAAAACCACAGAAAAGGTAACAGAATCTCACTCTGTTTTTCCCACTCCCCCATCGGAACCTCCACTCAACCCAATTATCCCTACTCCACCCATTCTTCCCGAAGAACCCACTGCCTCTTCTTCCTGATCCCCAAACTACTCTCCACCGAACTCCCAGCAGCTACTCACCGCATCCTCATCTCAACCTCGTCCTCATCTTCCACTTCCTTCGATTCCCATGATCTCTAAGCTTGCAAATATGCGTCAATTGCTACTTCAGCTATCGCAGCAATTACCAATATAGATGAAACAAGTCACTGATAGCATCCGAGAAGAATTCCAACATAAAGTGGATGTGCTGGAGGCAGATATTAGTCCTCTACAAGAAGAATTGGTAGTGGCTAAGGCAGAAAATCAAGCCCTATAAGAACAACTGAAGGAGTTACAATCCCGAATGGCCGAACAGGTAGAAATTACAACTCAAAGGGATGTGGCACTGGCTGAGCTCAGAAAGAAAGATGAGTTACTAAATGATGCAAATACAGAAATCATCCAGTTGAAGCAAGAGATACAGGACAAAGAAGATGCAAGAGTCGCTTTAGGAAATCGATTAGAAGAAATAAGACAGCAGCTAGATGAAGTAGTACAGCAAGGCCAAGAACAGCATAATCTGGCTATGAAAACAGCTGAAGAACTCGAGAGATGCAAGATCAGTTTATCAGAAGTTAACAGCATTCTCAAACAAAAATTGACCGTAGATGCTCAACTGCAAAAAGTAATATCAGATCTTCGTAGAGAAAGAGATGCTTACTCAAGAACAATTCAATTCCAAAATCAGCAGATCGACAAAAAAGATAACCAGCTCAATAATCAGAAGGAAAGAATAATCAAGATGGAAAAACAGGTGCAAGAAATGAAAGTATCCAGAGATGCGGCCTTATCGAACGATTTCTACCTACAAGAGGCTTTTCTGCAAATGCAAGCAGAAATTTCGCTGACCGAAGCTATTGCATTAAGTTCTGTAAGAGTAGATGCACAATTAGTAGAACCGGATACTCTCAAACTGATGTTAGAAGCTTTGAAAAAGTAAATTGCCCGAACCTTCAGATTAGCCAGAAACATGTATTTAGACGGCATTATAGAAGAACACTAATTTTGAAAAACCTACGGGTTCGAGTCCACCGTGCGTGCCAGTGTTATCGACCACCGGATTGGAAGTTGTATAACTAAATCTTTTTTTCGCACGCGTGAAAGGTTGTTACGCAGACACCTTGTAATCTTTATATAAAGCAATGGAAAAGAGACGCAGGGGACGTTCGTTGGATTCACCAGACTGTCTGTTTGGGTGATTGAGTGAACGTTACTGTGTTGTTTGTTGAGCAATCCTGAGTATATTGTTCTTGTTCTGTTTTGTTATCTGTCAATACCTGTCTATCGTGAGTTTCCTCGATATCAAGTAGATCACCGGAATGTTGTTTGAGTGAGTCGTTTGCGAGTCTCTATTGCGATTGTTGTGTTAATTACTTGTAAATTGGTGTTACTCTTTCTTGGAATATTCTGCCAGTTGCTTGGTGAAGTCTGTGTAGCTGTGGTAGTGTTTCTGGTAATTGGATCTGTATTGTGTTGTCTGCAGTGTTGAGGTCTATCTTCATACGGCAAAGATTAAATTTACAGTAAGGGTTTTCCTAAGTTATGTACTGAATCTTCAACATTGTGTGTCTGGAACTGTTGAGTCCTTCTGTGTCTTCGGTTTGTTCGATTGTGAGCGCTATTCGGTGAAGGTTGAACTACTGTTATTGTTCTGAATGTTATAGTAGTGTGTATTCGGAAAAAGGGTTTTGAGGTAATTCGGTATTACGATACTGATAGTCTGGTACAATGTGTTTGGTAGACTCTGATAGAGTTAAAATGACAAACCGTAAAGAATGAGAATGAGATACCAATTCTTGATGACATCTTGAGTGTTGGTATATTGTGTGTTGTGATGTAATTTTGGGAAACAAGCATAGGGCCTCTGTCTTTACAGACCCCTTCCACTCCCAAGAACCCAATTAGGTGGTTAAACACGTTTCTGACTATTAGTCTCACGTTTTAAGCGTTTAACACCATGCATGAAGTGGTTGAATCTATAGGTGTGCCGAAAGCCTTACGATACTTGCTAAGGAAGACCCTACCCAAGTTTGACCCTCGACAAGTTCACATTCTCAAATGACCGGGCACATATATTCGTGTCCCCACTGATCCTATCACATCAGCACCCCCTACGGGTTCCTCCACTATTGACTTAACTGCGAAAGACACTTCCCATGTATATACCTTTAGTGCAACCCTCCCTTCTCACCCTGCTCCAACCCTACCTTTTCTTAACATTGTAGATAGTCCTGATGTTCGTATTCCTTCCCCAGTTTCCAATTGGCCCTCGGTATCCAGCCCAAGTCTGACTACAGCTTCCATTTCCCCTGTTTCCATTCCACCCATTGTGACACCACCTATCATTTCCCCGCTCCCTCATTTCCCCTCATATACCACTAACCCTTTATACTCCTTTATTTTCTCTATGCAGCCGACCTCCTTCTATTCCTCTTTCACATCCTTTTTGCACCCCGGATCTACAACTTTTCCATTTGTAGGACTCTCCCAGGAACTCCGCCTACAAGTCCCCTTCTTATGGCCACAAAGTACACCACCTCACTCGCCTCTCACCACACAATTGCACCCACCACCATGCAAAATCGCACCTACATCACTCTTTCACATTGCAATCATTGACGTTACCACTAGCGACATGGACATCTCACCCATCGCCTCACCAGATGCACAACTGCATGCATCCACCACACCATGTAGCACACTTCACATGTCACCTATTCGCACATCCCTTCTGTCACTTGCCATGGCATCCACCATCCCTACCCCTACTCCCACTCCCATTGCATTGCAAACCACCCTGCATGTATCATTTTCCACCCTTGCATCATCATCATCATTGTCATCATCCACTGTTGATGCTGCTATCCAGCAAATGATACAATGTCTTCAACAGATTAATGTAGAATATTCATTGCTAGCTCAAAAACATTCTGCCCTACAACGGACTACACAAGAATTGTAGGCACACTTAGATGCACTCACCTTGTAGAACGAAGATCTTAATATAAAGTATCAAAACTTGGAAACCGAACATCAGAAGCAGCAACAAATGTTTGAAGCTCAAGTATAGGAACGCGTCAAAGAGGTCGAATCATAGTTAGATATTTACTTGATGTGCAATGCCCAACTGTCATGCAATATGGTGCTTCTTCGATGACATCTCAATGCAGCCAAGGAGCAAAACCAATGCCTTCAACAATAAAACCGTGAGAATTTTGAAGCCACTTTGGATAATCCGGAGACTCCCCTTAGTCCATCTCACTTTCAAGCTTTTCCTCTAGAGTCCATGTAGATTCTACTGGAAGACCATGCACGAGTACTCGAGGATTATGATCGCCTCCAAGAAGAATGCCACACACTCAAGGAGACCAATAAGAACTTGTTGCTCAAAGACTCCTTAGGACCTACTATTGTACAGGAAGTAACACCACTAGCTCTCTTAGAAGAACAGATTGGGCTGCATATGATAGTACAAGAGTTACGGACTCAAGTATTCAATATGATGGAACCCCATCGACCAGATTCGCCACCCGACCTACAAGAACCTGATGAAACGATACCCGTACCCATTCATGGAAACATTTGACAAAGAATATGTACCTTTACCTGTTGTTGGTAGATGCTCATCATCGGAAGGACATGACACATATGGATTACCTTGGCCAGCTTGGTTAAAGGCAATTGAAGAACTGGGCAAGACACACTCTGCATGAGTCGATGCACAACTCCATGTGATGGTAAATCTCAAAGAGATTATTTTCAAGTCGCCCTGTTTTGCTGCTATTGCCCCCGACAGACACATCATGACAAGCGAATTACAATATAAACCATATTTCCTTTTGCTCGAAGAATATAATTTCCAAATTGAGAGCATCACTTAGAATCACCCCATGCATGCAATGCAATTCGAGCCCAAAGATGTTCTACCAGAAGCAGAGTGAGGCCACATATATCAACCCACATGGTGTGCATACTTACTACAAAAGTAAACGGAAATGATGCACATGTGGATGCATGCCCAATGCACTTGAAGTACAACCCGTGCTATGGACCGATTCTACACAAACGTACTTAGAAGGCCTTTGCTATTAAGGTTCAGAATAATCATCAATCCATATATTGGCTCAATTACCCCTATCTCTCACCTCCCATGATAATACTCTGACTGTCAGCTACATGATGGCCACTATTCGTCATTGGTTACCACGTCTGAATAAGATGACTGATATTGTTGCTCAAATGATCGAGAAAATGTTTGATATGATGCAGATGGTTTTAAGACCTTTCGACGTGTCAAGGTTCCCACTGTAAATACACTAGGATTTGAATACAGGAATTCGGACTTAGTTTATGACATGAGCATGACACCTTCCCTAAAATTATGCTATGCTTGGCACTACAGACTAAAATATATGTCCGCTTGCTATAAACATATGTTTGAAGATATGTTCACCATCGGCTTCTGGAAATACCACTCAGAAGTATTCATTAGCCGTGCCACACATTTGCTTCACTTGTTTGCCTATCAACATATTATGTATTTAGAGCATTACATGCGCCCACCTCTAGACGAACCCCAGCCCATTGATCGGGAGAAACTTGAACACAACCTTATTCGGGGGCTTCATATTACAGAACATACCTTGGCAATAGACCTGATCACCAATTATAGGACCTGATCACCAACTATAGGACTCACATGAAATCAGGTTCTGTCAGGGACAACAGAAACGAAGAGGAGGGGAGTGTTGAAGGCAAAGGATCGAGTATAGGCTCTTGTCATAGAAGAAGAGGAAGTACATAGACTACTCAGATTATTTTCATAATGTCAAGAGTGATTTTTATCACTAAAACAATGTAATATATGTATATACATCCAATTATAGCAAGCACGACTCCATTTTGCCAAATGTGTAGGCTTGAACTTTGCACCAACAGCTCCCCCTCAAGCCAAACATTTTGTCTTGGTCTTCTTCTTCAATATTCATGAATGTCCTGCAATCCAATCATTGACTTAAACCTGCAAAGTTTTGTACCATCTAATGCTTTAGTCAACAAGTCTGCACATTGCATGTTAGTAGATACACATGCCAACTGAATCTCCTTGTTGAATAGCTTCTCTCTCACATAATGATAGTGGACATCTATATGCTTGGTCCTAGCATGATAAATAGGACTTGCTGCAAGATGTAGTGAGTTGGTATTATCTCCAAAAATCATTGGAGATATAGTATGCAAACCTAAATATGTATACAACAATCTGATCCATGTGGCCTCTTGAGTAGCATTAGCCAATCCTCTATACTCTACCTCTATAGAAGATAAAGCAACAGTAGGCTGCTTCTTTGAAGACCAAGATATAGGTTTATCACCTGCAAATGATAGATAACCTAAGGTACTTCTTCTATCATCTTTGCAACTTGCCCAATCTGCATCTGAATATATCTTGATGTCCACTTCTGATGTATAAGGAAAGTATAGTCCTTGATTTTGAGTGCCCTTAAGGTACTTCAAAATCCTCTTGGCAGCTTCCAAATGAGGTGCCCTAGGTTTGTGCATAAACTGACTTAGAACACTTACTCCATAAGCAATACCAATCCTTGTCAATGTAGCATAGTTCAAGCTTCCTACAATGCTTTGGTAACCTGCAATATTCTCAAGCACATCACCTTCATGAGCACTTAACTTTTGGTTTACCTCCATTGGAGTACTTGCAACTTTGGCATCCTGCAAATGAAATTTCTTCAACATGTCTTGTATATACTTTCTCTGAGTTATAGAAATTCCAAAGTTAGTATAGACTAACTCAAGTCCAAGAAAATATTTTAGTGATCCAAGGTCACTAATTTTGAACTCCTACATCATCTGATTCTTGATCTGCTTGATGCCATTAGCATCATTATCGATGAGTATGATATCATCAACATAAAGACATAGGTATATTACCTCTAATTTACTCATTTTGACAAACAGAGATGTATCTGCTTTGCTCATGATAAATCCTTGATCCTGAAGGTATGTAGTCAACCTATGGTTCCATGCCCTAGGTCTCTACTTCAATCCATAAAGAGATTTGTTCAATTTACATACATATGTTACCTTGCTTGGATTATCATAGCCAGGAGATTGAGACATGTACACCCCCTCTAAAATCCAGCCATTTAGAAATGCATTTTTTAAATCCAATTGATACATGTTCCAATTTTCTGATGCAGTCACACTTACCAATACCCTGATGGTTGGCGTTTTCGCGAGAGGTGAGAATGTTTCTTCATAATCAATTCCTTGGGTTTGTGCAAAACCCTTAGCCACAATTCTAGCTTTGTACCTGCTTATTGATCCATCAGAATTCCTTTTGATCTTATAGATCCATCTAGAACCAATTACCTTCATAGACTCCTTCTTTGGTACTAGCTCCCAAGTATCACTCTCCTTGAGTGCTTCAATTTCCTCATCCATAGCTTCTTTCCATTTTGTTTTGGTTTTTGCCTCTTCATATGATGATGGCTCTTCAAATGACAAGTCTTTTGCAAGATAAACAGAGTGCTTAGTAACTAGGGAAGTGTCATACCCATATCTGATTGGCTTCTTGCTTTCCCTTTGTGATCTTCTAATTGCTTGATTGGATGATTCAGGTATATCCTCCAACCTTCATCCTGACTTTGCCTTTAGACTTCCATGCCTTGAATTCTTCTAAGTTGATGGTGTCCTCATCATCTGAATTGATGTCTTCAACCTGATTAGGCTCCTCCTTAGTGAGGCTTGGAAACTCCTCCTCCAAGTCATATGGTAGCTTTACTTTCCTGCATTCACTATCAAACCAGGAGTCATTCTCATCAAAGACAACATCTCTACTGACCATAAATCCTTTGTTGGAAGGATTGTAGAACCTGTATCCTTTCTGATTCAAGTCATACCCTACGAAGATGCACTTTTCTGCCTTAGGGTCTAGCTTACCTCTTATTTGAGAAGGGATATGCACATAAGCAACACATCCAAAGATCTTGCAATGATCAAGTGAAGGTCTTCTACCATGCCATGCTTCATATGGGGTCATCCCATCAAGTGATTTAGATGGAAACCTGTTTACAAGATAAGTGGTAGTAGATACACTTTCTACCCACAAGTAATTAGGTATTTTTTTCTCATTTAACATTGAACTAGTTGTTTCAACAATTAATCTATTTCTCCTCTCTACCACCCCATTTTGCTCAGGGATATACCTTGTAATCTCTCTCTTGATTCCTCTTTCTTGCAAGAATGTATCAAACTCATTTGACAAGTACTCACCTCCTCCATCTGACCTTAGTCTCTTAAGGCTTCTCCTTGTTTGGTTCTCAACAAGTGCAAGATACTTTTTAAAGCAACTGAATACTTCATCTTTGTGCTTCATAAAGTAAAATATAGTCCACCTACTGTAATCATCAATGAAAGATACATAATACCTTGATCCAAAAATTGAGGAATCCTTACTTGGTCCCCATACATCTGTATGGACAAGCTCTAGGTAGTCCTCATGCATGTAGCCTTTCCTTGAGAAGGGTAACCTGTGTGATTTTCCAAACTGACAAGCACCAAATTTATAAATCATGTGGTTCTTGGATACATTAGGTATCTACATATTTGCTTTAAAGTTCTTTCAAAAACATGCCCTAATCTCTTATGCCAGATTTCAAGCTCTAATAGTGTTTGATCTTTGTAGCTATAAAGTGCAATATTCCTTGTATCTTCAAGTTCAAAAGTGAATAATCTACCTGTCTTTTCTCCTTTGGCAATTCGCTTGAATCCATGTTGGGGATCCTCCACAAATGCTCCATATTGGATGAACCTGACTTGCAAACCTTTTTCAACAATCTGTCCAAGACTCATCAAATTCTTGGTAATTGTGGGTACATATAGAACAATACTCAACAGATTCCTATTTCCCTCAGAGGTCTTAACATTTCCTACTTTAATCACTGAGTGTTTGGTGTCATCACCTATTTGTACCTGATGCTTACCCTTTGGTTCCTCAAGGTCAGAGAGAAGAGCTACATTGCCTGCCACATTATTTGAGCATCTTGAGTCAATGTAGATTTGGTCATCATTTACATCTGGTTTTTAAGTCATATTCATAATCAAAAGAGAATCTTCTTGCTCCTCTGTGTAGTTTTTGTAATCTTTCCTTGATTTGTAGCCTCCTTGGTAGTTGCTGTTGTAATTGTTATTGTATCCATGATGGTGATTGAATCTTCGTCTTGATTGTGTGTATCCACCTCTTTGATAACCTCTACCTCTCTGATTCTTGAAGTTCATAATCAGAAGAGAATCTTCTTGCTCCTCTGTGTAGTTTTTGTAATCTTTCCTTGATTTGTAGCCTCCTTGGTAGTTGCTATTGTAATTGTTATTGTATCCATGATGGTGATTGAATCTTCGTCTTGATTGTGTGTATCCACCTCTTTGATAACCTCTACCTCTTTGATTCTTGAAGTTCATGTAACACTCATCTATAGTATGATTTGACAATCCATAAATATTACATGGTGAGGAGTTATAAGGTCTCCCCCTACCTCGCTTACCTCCTTTGCCCCTTCCTCTTGAGGTTCTACCTCTTCCTGCATAGTTGGCTTGGGAGGTAGTTTCTTCATCTTCAACCTTCTTGTTCTTCCCTTTCTCTTTGGACTTACTTTTATCAGTGTATAGGGCAAAAGAGCTATTAGCTCTTGATGAATTTCCATTCTTGTTGAGCTTGGCTTCATGGGTAAATAGTTGCCCCATGAGTGTGGTAAGGTCTGGAATCTGCATGTCCATGTACAAGTCCATGGCAGTTGTGAAGCTCTCCCATTTGTCATCAGCTTTAATACCATTGATTATTTGTCTTACAATCTGCTCCTCTTCAATTTCTTCTCCTATGTTTGCCAATCGATCAGCTACATCTTTGACTTGGTCACATACTCTGAGATGCCTTCCTTGGGTTGCTTTCTTTGAGTGGTAAACTCAATCCACAATTGGTTCTTCCTAGCCCTTGTGTTGGAAGAGAAATATGAAGACAATGTTTCCCAAGTCTCTTGGGATGTCTTACATTTCCTAAGATGTGGAAGAAGAAAATCAGAGATTGCTTTAAGTAAGTATGACCTTGCTAATGCATGTTTGGCACACCATGTGTTGAGTCTTTCATGCTCCTCTCTTGTAGGTTGTCCTTTGCTTTTGAATATGGGCATCTCCTCATCTCCTAAGATGTATCCATAAAGGCTTGTTCCTTGCAAGTATGTCTTCATTCTCAAGGACCATGCTTGATAGTTGTTCCTTTCCAATTTATCAACGAAAGAAGGAAAACCATCTCCCATTTTACCTTAGCTTTGCTCTGATACCACTATTGGGAAAGATGAATGGACACTCCAAGAAATGAGTAGGTACTGCCAAATCCTGCTTTGTACCAGCCCCTTGTAGCTTCAAAGTTGAGTTGTGGGTCCTCTTAGCTTTTGAGTGAAACTATACAAGTGCCTATGTACTTTGGAAATGATGTGAGAAACGATTGAATCAAAACAGACTACTTCCAAGTTGAAGGATGAATGAAAACCTTCTACTTTTGTTCACACACCTTCTGCTTGTTATGCTCAGTGGTACTAGTACACTAGGAATTAGAAAAATTCCTTTTAGAGGTATCAAATTATCTTAGTAATCTAATGGTTTCAATTGGAATCACTTAAAATGATGCACAATACATAGAGCAATCAATTCAGCAATTCAATCATTACCCTCAATTTTTTAGGACCTTTGTAGAGTTTGACCAGTGCATGCTTCGACATGCTTTTCTCAAAATTGGCTGAATGGATTATCTTCAAACTCCATGAGCTTGTAGAACACTTGGAGCTGATTCCAACAAGCTATATTGAAAAGGATAAAGGAATGGCTGAGATATGAGTAGTACAAGTTGACTATTATGAGTGACTATGATAGAGAGATCATAGATAAGCAATGTAGATCTATTGTATTAGAACACAATGTTGTACAAGATCATAGGCATGATAATCATAGCCTAATGATGATGAGAAGTGTAGGTTAGAATATAGACCTCCCTCTCTTACAATGTGGCAATGGAGAACTCGAGAATAGAGTCACACACCCCGCGCATTTTTTGACATCTTTTATAGATGAGATGTTTGAATTTGAGTTTGAATCCTCCATTGGCTCTCGCTAAAAAAGTAGTCCTCCAATCTAGGAGATATTCTCTCAAATGAATTCGTGACTTTTCCAACTAACAAGTCCATGATTTTGGTGGTGATTGCAAATATTCTCTCAAGTAAGAAAAAAATGACTTTTACAAAAGGTAAAGGATAAAAACTTCCTAGCAATGGTTTCCATGGAGCTTCAATTGTTCATGAACTTCTAGCCAAATGTGTAGGCTTGAACTTTGCACCAACAGGATTTATCAAACCAGTTAATCAGGTCACATGGTTGTCTCCTATTATAGTGGTTCCTAAAAAGAATGGGAACTTGACAATTTGTGTGATTACCAAAAATTAAATGTAGCAACGATTACGGATCCCTTCCTTATGCCATTTTGTGATGCAGTATTGGATGCAGTAGCTCGACATGAGATGTATAGTTTTTTGGATGGATTTTTCGGCTATAATCAAATTCATGTTGCTTAGGAGGATCAGCACAAAATTGCATTCATTACAGAATTGGGTGCTTCTGTGTTCACAGTCATGAGTTTTGGATTGAAGAATGGACCGTCTTCATTCAATTATGTGGCACATAAAGTTTTTGAACCTATTTGCAGGATTTCATGCAAGTCTTTGTGGACAACTTTTCAGTATTTGGGAAAAAGGTACAACACATGCTGCATCTGAAATCTTGTTTTGACAGATGCAAGAAATTCAGGATGGTGCTCAATCCATTCAAGAGTGTCATTGCTGTGAAGAGTGGCATCTTAGTAGGCCATGTTATTTCTCAAGAGGGGATGGCTATTGTTGTTAAACAAATTTAAGCCATTAGGATAACAAATGCCCCAAAAAAGATGAAAGAAGTAATGACTTTTGGTGGACAAATCAAGTGGCATGCTAGGTATTTGAGGTACTTGGCTAATATTTCATTACCTCTAACTCATTTAACAAAGAAAGATGTTTCATGTCTATGGGTTGAAGCTCAAGAAAAAGCATTTTAGTTATTGAAGAAGATGGTTTTAGTAGCACCAACTTTGCAGCCACCAGATAGGTCTTTGCCGTTTCACATATTTCTTGATGCATTAGATGTAGTAGTTGGAGCAGTGTTGATGCAACAGAAAAAAAAAGGATGGTATAAACTAGTGTATTATGCTAGTAGGGTGTTGTGTTCATCCAAAAGAAATTATCTGGTGACTAAAGGAGAAGCATTAGTAATGGTGTATGCTCTTAATAAATTTAGACATTATGTATTGGGCAATAAAGTGATGTTTCATGTTGATCACTAGGCCTTAGTGTATTTGATCAAAAAGCCATTATTAACAGGAAGGTTGGAAAGGTGGATGCTTCTATTGCAAGAGTTTGATTTTGTCATTATTCATAATCCAGGTCAAGAACATGCAATGGCAGATTACTTTAGCAGATTGGAGTTAGGGGAAGCACCGACAAGTGTCAATGATGAGTTTCCAGATCTGGAGTTATTCAATGCACAAATTGCTAATTCTGATTCTTGGTGTGACCAATTATTAGTGTTGCTAACAGATGGAGCATTACCTCAAAAGTTTACACCTGATCAGAGGAAGAAGTTTTCTTTGAAAAGTAGACCTTATTTGGTAATAGCAGGTGCATTGTACAAAAAAGGAATGGATCATGTCATTAGAAGGTGTGCACCAGATTTTGAGCAACCAGCTGTTTTGTAGGAGGCACATTCAAAAGCAGCAGGAGGACATCTATCAGGGGATATTGTAGGTAAAAAGATCTGACAAGCAAAATTATGGTGGCCTAAAGTATTAAAAGATGCTCATGAGTTTTCCAAAAGATGTGTTATTTGTCAGAAAATAGGCCAACCAAATAATTCTGATAGAATGCATGATCACCTTGTTTTACCATTGGATCCATTTCACAAATGGGGCATGGATTTTTTTGGGCCTATCAAGCCTATTACTCAACGTGGTAGTAGATATATTTTAGTAGCTAGAGATTATTGCATGAAGTGGGTGGAAGCAGTAGCACTCGAGGACAATAAAGCAGCAAGTGTTGCAAAGATCCTCTACCACAATATGATGACCATGTTTGGTTGTCTAGTTGAGTTAGTAAGTGATAGAGGAGCTCATTTCCTTAATGAAGTAATTTCAGAATTAGCAAGAACACATCTGATTATGCATCAAAAGTCTACAGCCTATCATCCTCGAGCAAATGGTCAAGCGAAAAGCACTAATAAGATTTTGTTGCATATTCTTAAAAATTTAGTGCATGACAGTCAAAAAAATTGGGATTTGTTGCACCATTCGAATTGGTTTATGGCTTGGAAGCAGTAGTGCCAGTGGAGTTTGTGGTTCCTAGTTTGTGAGTCATAGCAGAAGATATCACGTGAAGTATCAGTCAAGCATAGGAGTAAGTATCTTCTTCAATTGGAGGAGGATTTCTTAGTTAGTGCATACATAACAGAGGTAATTCAAAAAGGAGATAGGCTTGGGTCAATATGAATGTGAAATTCAAGATATTCCAGGTTGGAGATTGGGTGATGGTGTACAAATCCAAATTAGGGCCACATCCAAGAAAACTTACCTTGAGATATAAAGGTCTGTATCACATTGTGCAAGATTTAGGTCAAGGGATTTTCCTAGTAGCTAATGTGTTTGGCACAAGAATAGAAAAACCGATAAATGGATATGGTTTGAAGAAATTTCAAGGGAAGTCACCGCATATGGGTTGGTTGTCATCTAATCTAGTACAGGTGATGTATAATTCAGAAAATCAAAATGGCACCATTGGTGATCACAAAAGTAAGAAGTCATATTTCTCTACATTTTTTCAATGGTTCTATGTTATCTAGAAAAATGTTGGTTTAAGAGTACTTTAAGTACATTCTTAAGGATACATTCATCTGCAAAATTGAATTTGAGGTGAAGGGTGGTACTATTTCAAGTTTACTCAATCAGATCTTACTTGGTGGGATTTCACTATATCGGATTTTGGTTAATTGGATTCTACTTAATCGGATGTTGCTATGTTGGAACTTGTTCAATCAGATTTTGCTGGTTCCAAATTCCCTTAGTCAGAACTTTTTCACTCAGAAACTGTTGGGTTGATGTTTGTACGTGTAATTGGTGCTCTATTCAAGTATTTTTTGTCCAAAATTTGTTCATGAGAGAAGAGAAGCATAAAAATATTTTAATTTGTTGCATCAATTTGCGGCAAAAAATTTAAATCATTTGCTGAAAGTTTCGTTCAAAAGTATGCATTATGGGAAGTTGGTGCAATTTGCGCAAATTATAGTATCGTACGATTTTTGGATTTTGGCTTTGGATTGGTACTGTTCAATCATGTGTTTCAAATGTCAGGTTTATGAGCCAAAGTAAGACAATTAGTTTAGCCTCTGTGATTTCGAGCATAGACACAACAAACATGAGGAATAGAGTGTGCAGAAGAGAAGTGGTCACTGGCAAAGAAGTTTCTTCTACTAAAGAGAGTGATAGCTTGCTCCAAGAGGAAGAGGATGATGCGCAAACCTCGACATCGGCTAGTAAGTTGTCGCAGTCATTGATGGAGCCTTTTGCATATTTCAAGTTAGAAATTGATGTAAGTGCACCTACACATAATATCTGGTTACAACGCATTTCCCTATTTGAGTTTGCATTGTTACCATGGGTGAGTTGGAAGTTGAATTACAATGCTAGAAGTCAGATGGGTATCATCAGGAAGACGAAAGGATAGTTGTCTCCTCAAGTGAAATTTTCTCCTGAACTAATTGCTGAGTTCTTTAAAGTACCTTTATTAAAAGAACAGGTGGTGCCTAAGTGTACTGATGAAGAAATGAAGGATTTTGGGTCTAGGGAGGGGGGTAGACAATATTATATGTTAAAGAATGTATCCTATATGTGAAAAGAGCAACTAAAGTGGCATCTTGAGTGTTTGTGCTTCATTGTCAAATATGATTACATGTCCAAAGATAATTATGCAGCATTATGTTAAGAAGAAAAAGGGGGAGTTGTTAGTTGGGCTCATTGGATATTCGAAAGGATGTACAATGAGGTATTTTCTTCAAATAAATGCAAGACATAAGCTAATAGTAGGTTGGCAGCCTCTTTTGCAGCAATTTTCCAATTTGTGTAGCAGATCGAGAGAAATGAGGTTGTTTGGCCTAAAGCATAGGACCAGCAGATTGATTCTCAAAGGATTTAGAAGCAAGAGCAGGGTGGTATTAAGGAGAAAGACCAATTGGACAACATGTATAGGGATTTATTAAAAGCTGGTTATAAGCTAGAGGAAGTCAATTTGGTGGTCCAAAAATTGCAGAGTAAATCTTGTAAAGGGGTAAGTTTTAATGAAACACCATTTAACATAGTACAAGAGATAGAACAGCCAAAGGTGGTGGTTTGAAGTTTTAAATTGTCAAAGAAGCATAGGTCAAAACCTTTATTACAAACTATGGTGGATAAAATTTTGGTTCCATAGGTGTCTCAAGCTAATGTTTAACCAAGTACAAAAGTGGTAGAAATGCAGAAGAAGTTAGATGCAATGTGTAAATATACATTAAAGCACGATGGTTTGTTAAAAGAGCAACAATTACTTACTAATGTCTTAAACTCTGAGGAATATCAGATACTCAAGGATTAGGTTCATAGTTTACAGGAGGAGTTACAAAAGACAATACAGCAGCATGAAGAGGTACTGTCTTCTTTTCATCAGCAGTAGGCAGTAGAAATATTGAAGGTTAAGAAGTCCCTTCAAGAATTCGATGATTGGATAGAGAGGATGAAACATATGGTAGAGACAAAAATAAAAAAATTAGCTGAATTAAATATAACATTACAAGGAGATAATGAAGTGTTGAGATCGAGAATTAAACCTTTATTGGTCTTGGAGAAGGAGATGTTAGAAAATGGGGAACTAGATATGGATGAAATGTTAATGACAGAGATGGATATGATGAGCATAAAGCAGCAAATGCAAAAGTTTATGCAGGACCTATGGACAGGGTAGAAAGAGAGATTACAAGCACTGATTAGTTATTGTCATGATCAAATGAAAGATGGCTTTATATCGGTATAGGAGAGTCAATTGATGAGAATGACTGAACAACATGAAGCTGCGAAGCAAATATTATTACAATAGGTTGTAGAATTGAAAGAGCATATTGTTCAGCATAATTTGGATAAGGAATTGGATGTTTTGGTTCAGAAGTAGGAAAAGGTTGCATTAAAGAAGATGGGAGAGCAAGAAGATATGCAGGTTGAAGATCAAGTTCATGAATGTACTGAGGTTGCAGAGGAAGTTCAACATAAAGATGACAACAGAGAGCTTATTATTATAGTCTATGATCATGGGATCGTGAATTTGGGTCTAATTTTTAGGAAAAATCCTCCATCGGGTAGTGCCATGTGCTAACAAGAGAGAAAATGTAGAAACAAGTGCTAAGTCAGATGTTGAAGTTGCTGAGTCAGAATGTTACTAACTCAGAATTTTGTTGTGTCCGTATTTTGCTCACTTGCAATTTTAATAAATAGTTACTAATTAGTTAATCATTCATGTCACGTGATTTTTGGTCGTTGTTTTTGGGTTACGCAAGTATCTAAGGGGAAGAAGAAGCCTATTTCAAGAAGATCGACAAAAGAGAGAAGATGAAGAGCCTAGAGAAAGTCAAAAGGACTCTATTTACATAACTGTGCAGGCTGAAACACAGTCGAGGCTTTCTCTCTTGTAATTCTATATTTTTGAATAACTTCAATCAATATATTTTGTATTCTCTACTCAGTGCAAGTGTAGAATCATGTCTGTTTGAGTAAATTTGGCGTGAAACAGTATTTTGTTGGAGCATAAAAGTGTCGAAGCTTAAGAATTTTTTCAAGTATTTTTCTCTATGTGTAAAGATCAGTGCTGAGATTGAATTTCTAGGAGTTTGCACAGTGTGTAAGTAGTTATGTGTTCTGGTGTAGCTCAGTGATGAGTAGCACCTCCTTTAATGTCAATCCGGGAAGACGTGAGGATGGTATGATGACCTCGAGCAAGTGAAGGCACAAGTGCGTGAGTGCGAAGCACACTAACATGCACACACATACACACACACGCGCACACAAGGCAAGACAAAGAGTGAGAAGCAATGGAGTTCTTTAGATTACTTTCAAAAAGCTCATACAAGTTCAAATCAATTACAAGCTAACCTCAAAAATGAGCTCTCTAGCTCTATTTATAGTTTTTGATTAGGTTTTGGCCTTGTCCAGACCTAGTGTATCTGCTCAATATATATAGTAAAATGGCACCAAAAGGCTGCATTTACAGCCCAAACACTAGCCAAAAACACTTGCAAGTGTCTGTCAACTCTCTTCTTTAGGATCAAAAACCTACATAAACTTGCAACAGTTACTCCCACCACAAGTGAAAACCTTTCAAAAAACTTGTAGGTTTACTAGTGTGGCTAAAACACACAAGCCCAAAGCTGAATATTTGTTGTTGGAGAAGTAGAAACATTAGGGGAAAAAATGAAACCTGCATGAGCCTTGTAAAGATCCCTACTTTTTAGGGATTAAGCTTAATTGTATTCTTGTTTAAGGGGACAAAGTGCATTTAATAGGGCACTTTTTAGCAGGCTAGAGAAGGCTTTTTTTGAGGCTTTACTAGGCCCCTCTCTTTCTTCTTCTAGAGAGAGAGCAAGACAATCTACTTTCCACATCATCAAACTCGTGCATGTATTTGAATTAAAAAATGATTTTTTTTTGTCTCATTTTCAGTGTATATTTACTCAAAAGGGCCCATTTTTTAATATATATGTCAGAAGTCACTTTTCTGGACTCATTTTTTAAATTTTCTTTTAGAAAAACTATAATTTTCAAGCTCCCTCCAAAAGTAAGTGCTAGATCATCAAATTCGTGACTATACTTGCCCTAAAAAATGACTTTTTTCAAATTTCATTATTTTCAGCCATAAAGCGTGGAAAAATACCCTTTAACTCATACACATACAAGAAAACACATTTTTAGAGCAAGACATAGGCTTTAGAGTCATTTCCAATGGGTTTTCCACTTTGTTTTTTATATTCTTGGTCATTAACAAAGATGGTGTTGACATGTATTACAAACTTCACACTAGAATGGCCTCATGCTCTTGCATCAACAAGTATCCATGTTCGTGTGCCTAGAGAGTTTACTCCAAATACACAATGCAACAATGATGTCGATTCTCAAAATGAACATCGTACAGGTGGAGAAAAGAGTATTGATCTTTGGACTCATGGTTTAGTATATCCTCTTGATCCAATATCTTCTTACCATCCAACATTCCATAACCTCTCAACTTTACTTCGGTTCATTGGTGCGGGTGAAGCTAGAATATAAGGTTACTACAAGCGATTATCTACATATTCACATGCTACTACTAAGTATTGGTTCCAAAAATATCAACCCCATCATATGAGGGTTGTCACTTTACAAAGCACAATCATATCTTTACAAAAACAACTTGCAGATTTTGAACAGGATATGGAAGCAAAGTAAAGCACAATCGCAAAGTTAAATGCCAATCTCCAACAGTTGAAAGAGACTCCACTTGGTATGAGATATAGGGAAAGATCATTGTCATCCTTTGAAGCTCTTTCAGTAGGTGGTGGCATGCAAATGTCATATATATGCAACAAGGTGAGTGTTTGTTTTGCTTTTATATGTTTTAATGAAGGTTTGTAATGGAATCTTTCATTATGTAGGTCACTTATTCAAGACATAAGTGCTTCATCAACAACACAAGACCAGTTCAAGCTAATGAATAGTTGTATAAATAGCAAAGAAATCACTTTTGCTATAGACACACCCATAGGAAAGTGCATTAGAGTTGTTGTTGAAGTTGATTTTTCAGAGAAGTTCGAAAACCTTATCAAAGTGCAAGTTCTACAGGCAATATGTGATGAAGCGGGCATCAGTTTGAGGCAAGCCTTACAAGCACAAGGTATTTCTCAAAGTATTTTTCCATGCCCATATAAAGTTTCTATCAAGAAAAAAATTATGATGAGGATTTGACTCGTACTATTGGACAATATTTATTCATACAATACACTATGCCTACCTCTATTTATCATCCAAATATTCCCAAAAAGCAATCAAAGATCCTATCTACACAAAGATTTACTTACACTAAATTCAACAATATGTTTGTGGATCTTCAGAAGCTTCAACAAGCACAATGGTTCACTTTTATAGTTCAACAATCAAAGGTACCCCTACTACATTTTATTTGGTGTTGAAGTTTTACTACATTCAAGTCCTAAATTAAGGTAATGTTTCCTCTTTTGTGCAGACTGTAATGATAGGTTAAAGTTCGTACTAAAGCTTGATGAGTGCCAAATTATAAAGGGTCAGCGATTGGAAAGCTTGAGTGTGATGATAATGAATGAAGTTATGGACCATGCAATGAGTGATAAAACTTTGGGACCTTCTTCCTGTTTTACTTACAGTATGCAATCAAAGAGAGATATCTGGTGGTTAGGTGCTATACAAGTTCTCAAAGAAACAAACATTATTATTTCATGGATTTTTAATAGGACTCCATGGATTACAGAAGTAATATCTTCTCAAATACATTGGAAAAAGCTTTCTTTAGATGATATAGGTGATTTTGAGGTAGAATAGCATTTGGGTAGAGACCTTAAGAGTATAAAATGCATGTTAAGTTGAAAACAAGGAGCATCTTCTCTCTATCCTTGCCCATATTGTACACAAGGTTACAAAGGATCTAAGAGATAGTCTAAACCTACAAGGGCATTGATGAGAGTTGATGACTCTGAAGAAATTGATGACACAAATTCATTCCATAGAGAATGAGAGATATCACTTTTGAGGTGTCCAATTTTAGCAGAATTGACTTGTGATAAAATAAGCAATGATTGGAACCTCATTATTCCATTTTCATTAGTAAATGTTCACATTTGTACTTTGCATGCATTAATGAGGATCTTTGATAGGCTTTTGAAGCTACATGTTGAATATGCATTTGCAATGAAACCACTAGAAAGGTCTACAATAGCCATCCAAAAAATAGAAGATCTTCTTAATTCTATTGGTTGTCATGGTGGTCATGCATTGTAATAAAGTAAGTCTATCATCTAAGGGTATGGCCGGTTTGGACATATCTGAAATCGGACATTGTTTAGTCACTCATCTGTAGGACCAAAGATCTCAAGAATAGACTCATGTGTAAGTTCATGTGGTCTCATATTCAAGTAATCCACTTAGCTTAGTGGTTAAGTCTCAAGGTTGTGAAGGAGGAGGTCTTGGGTTCAACTCCCATGGGGAGCATGGGGAGAGAGTTTTGCCCAAGCAGCTCTAGAGCCTTCTAACTCAAGTTAAGGTGAGTTAACTTGAGTCCAGGGAGACTTAACTCAAGAAGTGAGTACAACAACCTCTAGTGAACTCTAGTGGAAGGTATGAAAGGAGTGGAGGAGATTGTACATGCACTTGTGGACTCTAGTTACATTTGTGGTCCTCATTGATTTGAGCACCTATATATACAGACATAAGGTTGGGAGGAGAGTCATCTCTCTAGTACGTGGTGGTCGTAACTCTTAGGCTGTTGCATGCATCTTTAGTTGTTAAGAAGTATGGTGAGTCTCAAGAGATTTTACAACAAGTTTCAATGACTGAGAAGAAGGCAAGATGTTTCTTTAAAAGAGATGTGAATAGTCAAGATGATGGGAAATGGGAGCTTTGGAAAGACCTCTATTTGATTACAATAGAGAATCGCAATCAGGTTGATCTCATTAATAAGCGAAAGAAGGTTTGGTCATCATAAGATCAATTCTTACAATTGATGGATTTGGTTTCCACTAGTGCTTCACAATGAGAACTATTCCAAGTGAGTTTGAAGGAGTTTACACAGTCATTCATCCTATCATAGGGAGAAAGCAGCATTACACATTACATAGTAAGTTTTGCTTACATTTTTTTATTTGGTCTTAAATACCACATGTATATCTTATTCACTAGACCATAGCATATTCTTTTTGCACATGGAGCATATTTTATGAATCGATATGGATTAGTGGACCTTTTTAGTACACAAGGAATTGAGAAGTCACATTATAGGGCTAGATGTGTTTATTTTAAAAACACGTATCATGGGGGTGGTCTACTGCAATCAAACTATTTAGAAGAAATGTTCAACTGGTTTTACGTATGACATTCACTAGAAAATATGCATTGAAACGAGCATGTGAGTCACCAATAGCAAAGATTTCAAGAAAGATACAACATGATATTGCAAGAGAGAAGTAGATGTCATCATTAGGACCGCTACATCAGGCCCAATGGCGTGCATAAAGAGTCCACGAGGGTTCTGCTTGGAAATATTTTCTTGACTCTCAAAATGCATTATTTCTTATCAAAACTTTTTTCAAGGTTTTTATAACTCCTTCTCTTCAAATAAATTTTCAATGTTTTTTTTAATACTCTTTTAATGTTTTAAAACTTATTTTTATCCATTTAAATGTCAACACGACAAATCTTAAGTGAAAAGCTATAAATAAAGGTGTCCTTCTTCATTTTACCACGTTACATCCTAAGAGAATGGCATGCACAAAGCAGAGTGCTAGAAAGGATTGTGTCATCTACCCTAGGCATGTGCAAGGTACTTAGTGCCCACCATGGATGATACCCCACAAGAAGCGTAGAACCACAAGCCACTCTTCTAGACAAAACTCAAGTGGAGGGACACACTCTTGCAGCATTTGATCACGAGGGAATGAAACTCTAGAACAAGAGAGAGATGTAATTATACAAGAAATGCAACCTTCCCCTTCTATATCTGATGATGAGCCCCCACATAAGATATCATTCAAGGCAAGGCCCAAACAACAAGGATGGAGACAAGTTGTATTGGATTCAATGTCAAATTTAGAGAGTTCCTCGGATGAAGAAAGTGTTAACGAGCCACCATGGAACCATGATCATATCCTGGTGAACCATCGAGTAACACAAGGAGGCAAGACACTCCCTACAAGACAAGGATAAAGACCAACCGATGAAGAAAGAGAGCAAAGTCGGGCAGAGCAGGTAAATGATGAGGCGGGACCATCTAGGCATGCTCCAAGAAGAAAGAAGAACTATCAAATGCATTGTAGACCACAACAACCACAACCCAACATCCCTCAAAATAAAAGAGCACTGCAAAGGTGTAGAAAGCAAACCAGAGCCTTTGCATATATTCAACATTATCAAAAGTCTATGGAGCTTCTTATTCCTTGAATACCATTTGCAAGAGTTGTGAAGGAAGAGCTCCAAAGCTATTGCACTGGACTTCGTATTCAAGGGATAGCCTTTAGGCCCTCCAAGAAGCTGCAGAGGCATATCTAATCTCAATGTAGGAGGACTCTAACATGTGTGCTATCCATGCAAAGAGAGTGATAATACAACCTAAAGATATGTAGTTAGCTAGAAGGATTAGGGGGAATAACCCTTAACATTTTTAAACTCTCCTTAGTGTACATGTTTTGAAGTCTATTTCTCCTAAGTATCTAAAAGTGTCTTTGAAGTCATTGCAAATGAGTATCTTAGTCTTCCACAGATTTTATCAAGTTAAGAAAATATTTCATGTACATGGGGTGTCTATTTTGTGATTAGTGTGCTTATTTAATTGCTTAATCAATGGCATTGTGTTATACAGGTGCCCTGCATCCTTAGCAACAGCCATGAAACGCTTTAGGTGCTTTGCAAAGGCCTCATCTCTTTTATGGATCTAAAAATGTAGGTCACAGGGGACCCATTTACACTCATATGCTGGAATATCTATAGCGTATTGTAATCTATAGAATTCCAAGAAATATGTAATCTGCTCGAGCACATCGGAGTCCATGGTTAGCATCCCTTTAAGATTAGGGACTCTACAAAGTAGGTCATACAAATTCGTATGATCTTTGTAGTCTCTATTGTCTAAGAACTCCATGAACAGATATCAAGGAGATTGGATGGGAGTGGAAGTGCTAGCATCCATTGCATGTGTGTGAGAATTCTATTGTAGGTGAGCATCCTACCTTACTGTACACTTTGAAAATCTCTTCTATTCTATCTCCATCTCTCACTCATCTTCTTTTTGAGTCTTAAGGCATGTATGCTAAGGTTTATGTGTTGGAAGATCCTACAAACCTATGATTTATTGTTATTGTGGCCCACCCCACTTCCAACATTTGGTATCAGAGCATAGTTGATAGACGCCCTTATTAAAATGAGTGATCATAGACTTGAGAATGAAGAAAAGCTTGAGGGAATGTCTAACTATCCAATTTGGACTTTTAATCTTATGTTCACATTGAGAAGAAGCATCATGGTAATCTTGATGTAAAAGCCATTAAAGCTATCTTTATTGGTTATGCAATTAAAAGCAAAGCACAGAACCATTTGGTGCTACGTTATATAGTCAATCAAATGGTTGCTTGATATATCTATGTAATACACACCCGAACATTCAATTTGCAAAGTCTCAAGTATCTAGGTTCATGCACAGTCAGCTCAAGGTTCAGTGGAAATCAGTAAAGAGATAAATTTGCAGATATCAGGAAGTTTTGCAAGTTATTAAAGCTTGTAGCATTATGAAATTGAAGGGGGGATTGTTGGAAACGATTTCATATGGTTCAAAACTCATCAACTAGCATATGAAGTATACGTTGTAGAAGCCTCTACAACAAAAGGAGGTGGGCATCTTGGGTTAAAAAAAATGCCTCTCAAAAGACCTACCCAAGTCCAAAACCCATGGTGGGCAACACCAGAGCAGTGGTAAATTTTGAACGTGGAGATTTTTTTTGCCAAGGTTTTCTGGAGCACCGTATTGCAATGCTTTTGCTTTCCGATTTGCATAGATTTTAGAAGAGCTCATGACGGAGGCACATAAGCCATATAAGAGATACCTTTCTCATTGTTTGAGAATCTTCACAAGGAGCTAAAGCACTAGCTCAATGCAAGATTCAGGGGGATCTTGGAGGTTCTCTACATGAGGAAGAGTTCTAAGCTCTTGGAGGAGGTGTGCTCTACATCTAGAGTTCTTGGAGGAGTTTGTATCATCCAACCATCAGCATTATTTACTGAGTTATTGTGAGTAACAAGTTTGTATTTGTCCCCACTTGTTAATTCACTAGTTTTTTATTTAGGTTAATTAGAACTCGGGTTTGTTGTTAAATAGTTCTAAAATGTTCATATTCTCCATATTCTCACACACACACACTCTTTATACCTCTTAGGCACACAATTGCTTATATCTAGTTCCTATTTTGACCTAGATTCAGATCTTGTCGGTTTTGATCATATTCACACATTGTAATTTGACATTGGAATATAAGATAATGTAGGTGAACATCCTAGCTTACCATACACTTTCATAATCTCATCTATTCTCTCTCTATCTCTAACTCATCTTCTTTTTTATTCTTAAGGTGTGTATGCTAAGGTTCATATGTTGGAAGATCCTGTAAACCTATGATTTATTATTATTGTGGCCCATCCCACTTCAAACAAGTCAATGACTAGCATCAAATCTTAGTCTCACACCACAAGTCAAAGCCGAGCATTGACTTTCTTGCTATAACAGAAAAAGATGCTCTTACCCAATCTCTAAAAAGAATGAAATACTTTGATAAATCCTTGTAAGATGATGTTGTGGGATTCTTTGTCTAGATCTCCTCCCAAGAGAAGCACCCAAGTCTCATCATCATGACTTCCTATATCTTCATATATACTTTATGACAAAAATAAAGGTAAAGGCTAGCCAAGGGGATCTGCAAATGTATTACGTAAACATGGGAGTGAGGATACCTACTTGTTTAATTCAAAGACCATTTCTTCGAGGCTGATTTCCTTTGTAATTACCATTGAGAAGGTAGACACAATGAGAGTCTTATCTTTGATACCCAAAAGGACCCTCCAAGGTTTAAGCTTCATGACCTCTATAGCCTCCTCAATGGACAAGGCACCCCTCTTGAATTCGCTCTTTACATCCACTTGGGGATCAAGTTTTGGTTTTCTTTTCTTTTTCCCCTTCACCTCTTTGTTTTCCCACATCAAAAATATTTTATTTTGAAGCTCCCACACCTCTCGTGTCCTGAATGCCAATTGGAATCACAGGTTGAATTTTTTGAGAGCATCAAATTTCAAGTTTTCATCAAATGCTATTCCAACCTCCTTTAGGCACTGCCTTGTGAGGTTTGGATGTAATTTGTCTCCATGCTCAGAAAGTTCATCAACATATTTGTGGTGGAAAAAATGTATCCTCACAGTAGAGGATATCTTTGCCTATAATTGTTATCATTATTATGATCCCAAGCCAGGAGCTTGGCTTCTTCTGTAGTCAAACCAACGTATATTTTGCACTCTACATACCTGAAGAAGTAAGTCCTTGGATGCTCCTTGATGAGTTGTCTTCGAGCTTCTACAGAGTGTGATCCTCCTATCACATAGTATTTATAATCCTCAATGTTGTCCTCGTTAAAGTCTTCTATACTTTTGCACTACTCAGAGTCAACCATGAGTATAAAAGGAACAATATTTGCATGAGGATTTATCTTCATCTTCCTCTTAAGGTTTTGAACATGAAATTATGGGGCTCTCATATCTCAAGAGGTCACCTGCTTGTTGAATAATGGTGATTGGTAGATGGAAACATTGCCCTCTCTTTACAAGCTTATTTTGCATTATCTCCTCTCTGATGTTATTCTTCCATGTTAAAAGTATTCCAGATGCAAGCTCACCACCAAGTGCAATGATCTCATCATTTTAAATGAGCTTTGCGATGTCTCCTCTATATATGTGTGCTTAGTTCATTTTTTCTGTGGCCTTTCATGCATAGACTACTTCCCTTTTGATTTTACTGGTGTGGTTTTCTACTTTTGTTCTGACAAAATGTTTCCTTGAATCTAGGGCATAAGATCCACAATCAGCTTTTTTGACTCCTTGCAAATATCAACAAGCCTCATGGGAGTAGAGTACTTTGGATAAAACATGTCCATACTATAGATGGTACTTCTCAAACCTTTTGTTGTCTCAGCAAGAACAAAGATATCATCGGACTCCTCATCCTCGTAATCCAATTTGTACACAAGTCCGTATTCAAAACCTTGAGTGGTGTTGATTCATCCCCTACCACAGGCACTTGCGAAGACCAAAAGCACGGAATTCTCATCTTCAATATATTGCAAACACCACTCAAGATCCCTCATATCTCTGACTGGAGTGTCCTTTCTCAAGCTAGGCTTGCTTGGCTTTGCAATACTATGTCCAACACAAGAGGGACCACCTAGGTTGCTGGCTCTTTCAGATAATTATGGCCTTGCAATCCTTTTTGACCGCTCTCCCCATGCAACAATAACCTCCTTTGAACCCTCCCTTGCAATCAGTTTAACTTTAAGCTTCTTGATAGACTTTGCGTTCATCTTCTCATATTCCCTACATCATCAAGGAAATTAAGGGTCACATTAGATTCCCACACACAACATGATTTCTGGCATCAATCTTCTAGAAAATGCTTAATATGACATTTTAGTGTCAATTTGATGCCCGACATCAAATTCATGCACCGAGTGAAGAGTAAAAAAAGATCCCTAAATATGATGCCAAGCACCTATTTTAGCTAGAATTTGATGTCTGGCATCGACTTGTCGCATAAAGTCAATGTTGGGCATCAAGTTGTAGCATAAAGTCATTGTGTGGCATCAACTTCTATCATAAGCTATGGTACTTGAGTTTCAAAATGCACTTTAAAAGAAAGGTAAAGATGAATGATGTTCAAAAAGAATGCTAGTTGACTTATTTCAAAAAGGAATCTTTTTGGAAACTTTTTTTACAGGGAAAAAACAATACCTTTGGTTTTTCTTGCTTGCTACTTTTTTCTCCATTGGTTGACCTCTGCAAATTTCAAGCTACTTTTAAGCAATTGCTCTCTGTGATCTATATACACTCTCTTGGTTCTCTGTAGTATGTAAAATGAGACTGACTCCACCTTCTCTATTTATAGAGATTTGGCTTTTCTATCACATGTAACTAGATGGAACTAGATGGAACTAGTTGCAACAAAATTGAATTATTGCCCAACCAAAAGTAACTAAGTACCCATTTTTATCCAATTATACTAAAAACAAGAGTATTAATCTAGTCTTTGTAACCATCTTGTGAATATAAGCTTTTTTCATCTTACCAAATTCAATGTGAAGATTAATATGCTATGCTTAGCTGAATAATGGACCAATTTTGCATGCTTTTTCTTGTTGCACCCAAGATAATCTTATGCTTATATTGCATGTAACAACTTTATTCTCTTTATCTTATTTAAATTCTTTGAAATTAAGTTTCTCTTAAAGCAAGTGAGAGATATATCATCAGCAATTACTCTTAACCATCATATAAATTGAAGATCTTTCATGTTTTTCATTAGAAACCAAAATCATATGCACAATGAATCATCATATTTGATTAAGATATTTGATTTGTGGATAGATTGAAGCCAAAATCATATCATTAAGCTATTTCATGTTATTAAGCTATTTGATTTGTGGATAGATGGAAGTCAAAATCATGTGCACAGTGAAACATCATTGTCAAAATCATATAGTGAAGTCAAAGGGCATATCCATTGAAATTATCTATTGTTCAAATTTATTTCAATATCGCTTTCATTGTTATGAAGCACGGTCCATTCCTTTCTTGAATCATAGTTATGTAGATTCGATAGATCACTTAATCCATTTTTTTCTTGAATCTTATAAGGAAACGGGTCACCATTGTCACGAGGAAGGAGATAAGGAAGAGAGTTCACACACCCTCTCACAATTAAAGAGGAGCACACACACAGATTGAGGCAAGGAAGCAATGATATTCTTCTTCTTCTTCTTCTTCTTCTTCTTCTTCTTCTTCTTCTTCTTCTTCTTCTTCTTCTTCTTCTTCTTCTTCTTCTTCTTCTTCTTCTTCTTCTTCTTCTTCTTCTTCTTCTTCTTCTTGTTCTTCTTCTTCTTCTATTACATAAAAGGATGTTGGAGTCAATGTCATGGTCCAAATCTTCACTTAAGTAAAGCATTAGAAAATTACTTTAGAAGTTTATTATAACAAAAAGGCATGGAGGTGATGGATAAAACAAAGTGCTCTCATCCATGAGGCTAGAGTTTGATTCCTGGTCCCAACCTGAATGACAACGCAAAGAAATCATTTTAGAAATCTAATTTGAAAAAAGGTACATTCAATGCCGTGTAGTTTTTTGCGAACATCTTTTTATTGGAGCTTTACTTCTTGAATTATCGTAGCTTTTCCAAGTTGTGCTTTTCAAGGGTTAAAGCATAACCTATATAAGGAGGACCTTGGCTCATTATGTATTATCACACAAGTAGTCTACTCAAGGAGTTGAAGCTCTAGCAAGAGTGGAACTTGGAGGTGATCAATCTTCTCAAGCTAGAAGGAGATTTTGGAGGCCAACTTGGAGGACGAGTTCTCACACTCCTGGAGGAGTTGTGGTCTCCATCTTGATTATTATCTGGGGGAGATTTGGCTAGCTTACCATCAACATTGATTGTTGATTTACTATGAGTAGCAAGTCTATTTCGGTTAATACTTACTAGGTCACTCGTTTCTGATTTAGGTTAATCAAAATTTGGGTTTTCTGTAAAACATTTCTAAGTTTTTTGTATTCTCCATATTCTCACACACACACTCTTCATACCTCTTAGGCACATAATCTCTTATATCTAGTTCCTATTTCTGCCTAAATACAGATATTATTAGTCTGTATCATATACGCACATTGTAATTCGACATTTGAATATAGATGGTGTAGGTGAGCCTTATAGCTTACCGTTACGCTTGAAATCCTATCTATTCTCTCTCTATCTCCCCCTCATCTATTTTTTAGTCATACGATGTGTATGTTAAGGTTCATCTATTGGAAGATCTTGTAAACCTGTGATTTATTGTTATTATGGTCCACTACCACTTCCTACATTTGGTATCAGAGCTTAGCATACCAACATTTGTTATCAAAGCTTAGAATACCAACATTTGGTATCAGAACCTAGTTGACATACACCCTTAATAAGATGAGTGATTATAGACTTGAGAATGAAGACAAGCTTGAGGGCATGTCTAACTATCCAATGTGGAGTTTTATGATAATGAATTTTTTAGTATCAAAGGAATCATGGAATATTGTCAATGGCACTTATCCAAGGCCAAGACAAGTTGGAGAAGATGTTGCTTCATCTTCTAGAAGACCTATTGTTCCTATTTTTGCTCAATAGGAGGTTAGGGAAGAAGAAGAAACTCGTTCATCATCAGGAGTCCATACTGCTACCAGACTACTTCCTACAGAAGAGAAATCCAGATGGGATTCAAGGGATGCACTAGCACTTTCATATATTGCTATGGGAATCAAGAGGCATATTATACCCCAAATTAGGTCTTTTAGAACCTCTCGTTAGGCTTGGTTGGAGTTACAGAATCTCTATCAGAGCAGAAACCCTGCTAGGAAAGCTCATATAAGGAGATAGCTAGCCAACATAAGGATGAAAGTTGGTGAATCAGTTCATACACTTATTTTTAAGCTTAAAGATTTACGAGATCAGTTACTAAATGTTGGAGTCAACATTTCAGATGAAGAGATGGTAAACACACTTCTAAACTCACTTCCATCAACATATCGTGCTTTTGTTACTTCTTTATTTCTCTCTACAAGAGATAGAGAACTTTCATTTGAAGAGATAAAATTCCTATTACTTCAAGATAAATATCAACAAAAGGGTATGGAAGAGAATGATGAAGCTATGTTATCATCATCAAAGGAAAAGAAGACGAAGGAGACAACAAAGGAGAAGAAGAGTCAGCAATCCAAGAAGGAAAGTAAGTCTTCTAATCCTAAGTCTTCTCATCCTTCTAATGCTTCCTCTACACCCAAAGGCTTGTATTCGACTACATCTACTTCAATGAAAGGCGTATGCCATTATTGTAAGAAACCAGGTCATTTCATAGCAGAATGCAGAGCAAGGATTTATAATGAGAAGATGAAAGCATCAAATAATAGTGCTGAAGATGATCCAAAACCTAAATCTTCGTAGATTCAGATGCATGTGTTACTATTGAAGAGATAGCTTTTGATCAGGAAGCATTAAATGCAATCTTAGAGAATCCTTGGATTTTTTATTCTGGAGCTACTAAGTATATGACAGGTTGCAGAAAGGTATTTTCTTCCCTTTCTTACTCTTCAGGTAGAAGAGTGACCATTGTAGATGGTCATGATTTGGATGTTTTTGGTGTTGAAGAAGTGAACATTAAGTCCAGACCAGGTGGAACTTTCACAATTTCCAATGTTCTTTATGTTCCATACATGAAGAAGAATTTCCTCTCTATCTCTACTTTCTTGTTAGATGGGTATAAAGTAGTTTTTAAGAAAGATTCATGTCAGATCCTCCCACCTTATGAGGAGCATTGTCTACTTCAAGGTGAAAACAGAAGTGGTATGTTTGTGTTATCCAAAATTAGTTATGCTAATGTTGCTAGGTCTACTACACCTAAGGAGAACATGAAGTTATGGCATGCTAGATTTGGCCATATCAGCTACACAACTCTCAAGCATATCAAAGATCAATGTAATCGATCGAAAATGCTTTCGAGCGATAATTTTTCGATCGAAGTTTTTTTCGATCGAAAAAAATTTCAATCAAATAAAATTCCATCGAATAATATTTTATAAAACAGTAGAACTAGAATCATTTTTTTATAAAAGCTACTTTGTTCTTTACGAACTTAAAGTGTCATAGAGAGAACGGGTATAAATTTTTTCCATATTAAATAATTGAGACTATTGTGATTGTTTGACTCAACATTGATTCTTACTTCACAATACTATATATATGTGAATTTAAAATCTATTATGATTGATTCTTAATCATTTTTCATAAAAGCTACTTTGTTCTTTATGAACTTAAAGTATCATAGAGAGAACAAGGTATAATTTTTTGCTATAATATTAAATAATTTAAACTATTGTGATTGTTTGACTCAATATTGATTCTTACTTCACAATAGTATGTGTAAATGTATGTGCATATGATTAGGAATTTAAAATCTATTGTGATTGTCTGATACAACATTGATTCTTACTTCACCAGGATATGTGTAAGTGTATATGCATATTAGGAATTTAAAATCTATTGTGATACATTAAATTTATTATTGACAGATGTAGGTAGATTATGTTTGACTCAACATTGATTCTTACTTCATAATAGTATATGTATGTGTGTGTATGAGTATGTGTATGCATATGAATGTATATTTGTGAATGAAAAATCTATTGTGATTGTTTGACTCTATTGATTCTTACTTCACAATAGTTTGTGTAAATGTTTATGCATATGATTAGGAATTTAAAATCTATTGTGATTATTTGATACAACATTAGTTCTTACTTCACAATAGTATGTGTAAGTGTATGTGCATATGATTAGGAATTTAAAATCTATTGTGGTACATTAAAATTATTATTGAAAGATATAGGTAGATTATGTTTGAATCAACATTGAGAATCACTTCATAATAGTATATGTATGTATGTGTATGAGTATGTGTATGCATTTGAATGTATAATTGTGAATGAAAAATCTATTGTGATTGTGTCTCAATATTGATTCTTACTTCACAATAGTATGTGTAAGTGTATGTGCATATGATCAGGAATTTAAAATATATTATGATTGTTTCACTCAATATTGATTCGTATTTCACAATAGTATGTGTAAGTATATGTATGTGTAGATGTATATGTGTGTATGATTGAGAATTAAAATCTATTGTGATTGTTTAACTCAACAATGATTTTTACTTCACAATAGTATGTGTAATTGTATATGGGTGTATGATTGATAACTAAAGTCTATCGTAATTGTTTGACTCAAAATTGATCGAAATATCTTATTTGATATTGATCTATATTTTTTTTTTGTAGGTATAGTCTTCATAAAGCAATTTGCAAGCACTATGGGAAAGGAAAAAGAATGCTCATATGTGATTGTTCATCAAGAGGGTAAAACAGTATCCATATACAATGCAAATGTTGTGGGCATCGTTATGTATGAAATGCAACTCGAATAAAAGATCATATTTTTAGTACAGGTAATAATGTGGCAGGATGCTCTAATCCAGATAGTGATATATGGGTACATTTTGCAAGTTATGCAAATAAATGTAAATCTCAAGGTATCACATCAAAAAGATTCAAAAGCATGAGTAGTTCATAGCACTTTCAAAGTAGCCCAAGTAGATGCATCAATGACAGTAGAGGATCATCAAGATATTTCTACTCAAGTCTCTCAAACTGTTTTTGAGAATAACCAAGATACATGTACTCCATTTTCTCCAATTGCATCAAAAAAGAGTGGAGTTGGTGAATGTAGTAAAAATGGTGGATCTAATACTTTGTCACTATGCTTTGTCCGTAATAAATCACAAAATACTATACATGTAGCTTTTGAAAAGCAAGATTGTCTCGAGCTTTATCTTAAATGGACTCAATAATTCTTAGCATGTGGGATTCCTTTCAATGTTATTCGTAATCTCATTTTCAAAGATGCTTTGATGTCAACTGCACGAAAAGGTTTCACCATGCCAGATTATAACAAAATGTGAACAGAGTATGTAGATAAACTGAAAAAAAGTACTGAAGCTATTTTAAAGCGAACAATACTTGATTATGTACCCATGTATGGATGCACAATAGCATTGGATGGATGGACAAGTTGTCAAAAGAAACCATTGATTAATGTCATGGTTATATGTCCAAAAGGAAACATGTTTTTAGAAGTTGTTGATACTTCTCTTAAAGAGAAAAGTTTGGCTTTTCTTGTAAAGGTATATGAACATGCTATATTGCGCATGGGTGGTCTGAAGAATGTGACTGCGATAGTGACAGATAATGCCTCTAATTTTTGAAGTGTTGGAATTACAATTCAAAACAAGTATGAAGGCATTACTTGGGTTCCATGTGCAGCTCATACATTAGATTGATTATTGAAAGATATTAGGTAGATTATCTTTCATTAAACAAAGCTTATTAGATGTGAATCATGTGGTCAAATTTATTAGAGAGCATCAATTTTCATATTCGCTCTTCCGATCAAAATCTCCCAATAAAGGACTTCAGGTTTTTTGTGCCACACAATTTGCAACTGCTTACATTATGCTCAGTGGATTATTAGAAGTTAAGCCAGCTCTTGTAGAAATGATTGTTGATCGAAGATGGGAGGCATGGCTAGAGAAGTATCCTTCTTATCGAGTTGCATCATCCAAATGTACGTGCCTAATACAATCACAAAATTTTTGGGGTAATCTTACAAAAATTGTTGGTATTACTAAACCTTTTGTGGAACTTTTACAAATGGTTGATACTGATAAATTTGTGATTGGAAAAATTTATTGGATTATGTCAAAAGCTATTCAAAAAATAAAACACTTTAATCAATTTTCATTACGAGAGAAAACACAGATTGTATCATTAGCAGAGAAGCTTCTACAGCAGCACAACAAACTTTTGGAGAATTTCAAACTCATGAAAGTTTAACAAATGATTCATGGAGTGATCATGATTTAAATGTAGATCATAATGATGGTTCAGACATGGAAGAAATAGATGACATGGTACGTATCATAGATGATGATATTCAAAATCAAGAAAATGATGTACTATGAATACTATGATTGTATTCATTTGCAAAATCGAATACAAGTCATGTCTTTGATTACAAAAAAAGCTTGCCTATTCAGTGTTTTCTTGATTCAATAACTCATCGATAGTAAACCGATCAAAAGATGATGATGCCGCTGAGAGTCTGCCATATTTGCTCTCATAAGCATCCACATAAATTTGTAAATTTTTCACTTGATTTTCTAGATCATCAACCCTCTTTTGTTGATCATCTATTGTTCTTCATAATGCAGGAATTGTTAATCCTTCATTGTATAATTCTGCCCCTTGTGACGACAAATCATGTAAAAGATTATGTTCTTCAGGTAGCAAAATGTAGGGCCACTTTTGAGAAAGAGGGCCTTCGTTTCCTTGATTATGAAATTCTGCTCGATTTTGAGGATGACCCAAACCGATACTTGCATTCTTCGGACAATCATCCCAATCTACACGTCGATGAAGAGTATCTTCTACAAAAACTTTTGAATGAAATATTATTATTTGATTATTATTATTTGGTAATGATCTCTCAACTTGCACAAAGCGTCAAAGTAGCGTTTCTGCTAATCCTTTATGTTGTAAGTCTAAAAGCTTAAAGGGTGTCTTTTGCCCTTCCTGTAACCCAAAAGAGAACATCACGAACAAAATAATTTGGACATAGCTTTTTTACTTCTTTCATTGTTAATGTTTCTCCTTCTAATCCCTCTGGCTCTAAATCTTGATGGAATAAAAATGCTAATCCTAATTCTGCAAATTAAGCATTTTGCTCAGATAAAAGCCTTTGAGATTCAATATGATCAAGATCATCATTCACATCTGGCATTCTTGCCATGTTTTACTTCTGCAAAATAAAAACACTAATTTTATCTCAAGAGAATTCATAACATGTAATCTATATAACTCAAATGAATCCACTTCATTTCATCCACTTAACTCAAATGTAAACACTTCATTTACTCCACATAATTCAAATGAATCCACAATATTTAATTCACATATGTTAAATGAATCCACAACATTTAATCCACATAACTCAAATGATAGCACTTCATTTACTCCACATAATTCAAATAAATCCACATTATTTAATCCATATATTATAAATTACGCTTTATTTCATCCACTTAACTCAAATGATACCACAATATTTACTCCACTTAATACAAATGATTATACTTCATTTCATCCACTTAACTCAAATGTAAACACTTCGTTTATTCCACATAATTCAAATGAATCCACAAGATTTAATTCGCATATGTTAAATGAATCCACAACATTTAATCCACATAACTCAAATGATAGCACTTCATTTACTCCACATAATTCAAATAAATCCACATTATTTAATCCATATATTATAAATGATTACACTTTATCTCATCCACTTAACTCAAATGATACCACAACATTTACTGCACTTAATACAAATTATTACACTTTATTTCATTCACTTAACTCAAATGCTACCACAACATTTACTCCACTTAATACAAATGATTACACTTCATTTCATCCCCTTAACTCAAATGTAAACACTTCATTTAATCCACATAATTCAAATGAATCCACAAGATTTAATTCACATTTATTAATTGAATCCACAACATTTAGTCCACATAACTCAAATGATAGCACTTCATTTACTCCACATAATTCAAATAAATCCACATCATTTAATTCACATATTACAAATGATTACACTTCATTTCATCCACTTAACTCAATGATACCACAACATTTACTCCACTTAATGCAAATGAATCTATATCATTTAATCCAGATAGTTCAAATGAATACATATCGTTTTCAATATGGTCGTAATCCATCTATCATGGATATCTTTAAACCATATCGATTTAGATGCAAGAATACTCTAAGCAGTTCATGTGCCTCTACTCTTTTTTATACATCTTTGTTAGAAGCTAATTCTAAAACATATTTGAACTTGTAAATCACATTCTTATCAATGGGATAACTACTGAAATCTATATATTTCAAGAGTTTTAATGGGAGTATCGAAACTATAAATATCTCCTGACTCTTATTAAAAGGTGGAGGACTAGTGGAGATGCATTCGGATGCAATCCACCAGTACTTTCGAATCCATTCATTTCTAATAGATATTTCTAAACTAGGTAGCTTCAAAAAACTTTTTTTGGTTGGTAAATATGTCGCTCTACCAAAATCACATAATCCAATGTAAGCATGTTGATCTTCAAAATGCAACAAGATGTTGCCTGGATGGAGATCGTTATGGGATATATTACAAGTGTGTAAAAATGATATTGTTCATAATAGGCTATTGATCTGTTAGTATATGATCAATGTCTACCCCTCATGATTGTATGCACATTTTGTAAGGCCCCCTTTATGAGGAGAAGCCAAGCGTGCATTACCCAATTGATGGGAATCCCAACTTGCATGTTGGATGAAGGTCATATTGGACCATGTAAGGTATTGTAAGGAAAGAGAGTTACCAGGGTCCCCAACTATGGGGTCTAGGGTAGTGGTCAGCAACCCCGGCTGGGGGGTCCAAGGGGGCCAACGGGCCCCCTGGCTGGGAGGGTCCCAGGGGGCCAGTGGACCCCCTAATGGGGGTCCGGGGGCAGCACCCCCGGTGCGACGATAAAGGGAATATTCCATGAAATATTCCCTATCGGAGTCAAAAATCATTTATATTTGTTAGGTCGATTCAACTGGTCTAAGCCGTGTATGGCAATTACATGGGCGGTGGTCGCCCACGCTCTACCACCCATGTATAGCCGTCCATGGTAGGCCACCCATGATCCTATATATACATGACTTCTGCACTACGTGAGACATCAAGTTGAGCCAGCATACCTCTACCTTATATCTCCCTGTTTAGAGTTATCTAGATCACCATTTAAGGTCTACCTTGAGAGCACACGGGTGGACAACGCCATCATCTTTGTACTTGCTGCTATTAGAAAGTTGTTGAGATTCTCCTATATTTGTTATCTTCTCTACTATTGCTCCTGTGTTATATTGTGTAACTATTGTCTTACATGGTATCAGAGCTATAAGGTTCGAATAGCTTGAGAAGTATCACTACTTTAGCCTACTAGCAGACTAGAATATCAGTAGATTATTCGAGTGATTACATGATGGCTTCATCGTCGAACACTGGTCTTGGTGTTTCAGCTAATGTTAATGCTGCACCTATTCGAATTCGCCAACCTACATTCACTGAAGGGAAGCTGGATGGAACCAACTATACACTCTGGAAGTTCAAAATTTCAGCAATTTTGGACTCCTATGAATTACTTGACACTGTCATGGGATCGATGGGATTGGATCTAGCGTCTATACCAGTTGAAGATCCAACAAATACAAGATTGATGATTCAGCCAGACCCAAATCTTCTACGAGCTTGGAAGAGGCAAAATGCTGATGTATTATGTGCGACTGTCACTAGTGCAAGTGATTCTGTGCTTACTTTAGTTCAACATACTACTAAAGCACATGAGGCTTGAGGCATATTGGCTCATCAATATGAGACCAAGAATCACACTAGGATACATAATTTAGAAACTCAGTTGGCAAATGAAAAGCATTCTGATTCTGAAAAGGCTGAAGATTTTATCAAACGGATAAAACATCTTCAAGATCAATTGGCTGTAGTTGGTGTTGTTATAACACGAGAAGAGTTGGCTCGAAGATGTGTACATGTTCTTCCAGCAAAGTATGATGGATTAGTAACAGCCCTTAACACTCAGGTAAGACCAACTCCCCTTACATTTGAAGAGTTTTCTGTGATGCTTTTAGAAGAAAAGATGCGGCTGAAGAATCGGCAAAGTACAAGTGATGTTGCATTCTCAGCAAATGCAAAAGGTAAAGGCTCTTCTGAGGGATCCAAGAGGAAGCCAAAGAAGAAAAAGTTCACAGGAAGTTGCTTCTATTGTCAAAAGAAAGGCCATGCCATCAAGGATTGCAGAAAGAAGCAAGCTGATGAACGGGATGGGACTGTAAGATCATCATGGAAGAACAAAGAGTCTGCAAACAACACAGAGCTGGAACTTTGGGTAGCTATTGAAGAGGTATGCTCATCTCCTCAAGCTCATATTGATGAACCATGGATTTTAGATAGTGGAGCTTCTTGCCATATGACCAGTAAAAAGGATTGGTATAGTTTCCTAGTGCCTCTGCGAGAATCCATCAATGTAGTGGTGGGAAATGACTCCAAGTGTCTAGCCGAAGGAACTAGAACCATCTCTTTTATCACTTCTCTAGGTGTTGAGAAAAATTTATCCAATGTTCTCTATGTACCTACACTTAAAAGAAATTTGTTTTCAGTTTCTACAATAACAGATCGTGGACTCAAAGTTTACTTCAATAAGAGTGGTGCAGAAATCATGGATTCATCAGGTAATGTTGTAGGTAAAGACATACGATGGGATAACTTGTATGAGTTAAGTGCTTTAACTGCTACAGAAGATAAAGATGTAAGCAGGTTATGGCACCAATGATTTGGGCATCTCGGATTTGCAGTTTTGAAGGAGATGCAAAGAACAGGGATGGTTGTTCATTTGCTTGCATTTTCAGAGTTGCAGGAACCTTGTGAAGCTTGTATGATGGGCAAGCAACAACGAAAGGCATTTCCAAGAGAGACCAGCAATCGATCTCAAGCTCCTCTAGAGTTGGTACATGCTGATCTCTGCGGTAAAATGTCTACACCTGCTTTAGGAGGATCTTTCTACTTTTTGCTGTTAGTCGACGATTATAGTAGAAAGATGTGGGTTTATTTCATTCGAGAGAAGACTGATGCTTTTGAAAGATTTAAAACGTGGCATGTGGAAAATGAATCAAGAAGGAAACTGAAGAAATTCAGAATAGATAGAGGAAGTGAATTCTTGTCAACAGAATTCAATAATTATTGTAAGGAGCATGGTGTGAAAAGGCAACTTACCATAGCTCATACACCTCAACAAAATGGCGTTGTTGACCACAGGAACAGGACAATAGTTGAAATGGCTCGTTGTATGTTAAAGACTCAAGACATGCCTGATTCATTCTAGGCAGAAGCAGTCAATACATCAGTCTACATCCTCAATCGAAGCTACACAAAAGCACTGAAGGGGATGACTCCTCAAGAAGCATATTCTGGTAAAAAGAATTCAGTTTTGCATTTCAAAATTTTTGGTTGTTTCTGTTATGCGCATATTCCTAATTCAACAAGATCAAAGTTGGATTCAAAAGCAAAAAGTGTGTCTTCCTAGGATATAGTGAAGAGTCTAAAGCATACAGGTTGTGGGATCCTGAGGCAAGGAAGATTTTTGTCAGCCGAGATGTGTTTGATGAATGACCACACTTAGTAGAAGATAAAGGTAAATCTACTATCTCATCAAACAGAGAAATATCTCACCTTGTGCCTATCAAAAGACAGATTAAAGTTGAGGAGGAGGAAACATCTGATGGAGAAATTTCCTCAATAAAAAGCCAACAAGTTGTAGCTACACAGCGTAAGCCACCACTGAAGTGGACACAACAGCCCTTTGATGATCACAATCCACATGTAGATGTACTAGAATCATCCTTGGATGGATTACGAAGATCAAAGAGAATAGAGGAGCAAAGAAGAGCCTCAGGACACATTGTTAACATGGCTCTAATGGCAAATATCATGGGCTCGATAAAAGAACCTACCACCATTGAAGAATCCCTTGATGATCTAGGCCATTGGAGAACGGCAATGCAGTCTGAGTATGATAGTATACTCAAAAATGATACATGGGATCTAGTCGACTTGCTGCCAAAGAAGAAGGTAATAGGTACTAAATGGATTAGTATAAAGCACATGGAACATTAGAAAAGTATAAGGGAAGATTAGTTGCACAGGGTTTTTCACAGATTGAAGGATTTGATGTTTGTTGGCATCATATGGGAAGAAGCAAGTACGGGCATGCATGCAGATCTAGCACTAAGGCAACCCATTAAATTTTTCCAATCCCTAGATCAGTATAAAAGTGATTCTCATCACTAACAACCATTGTAAATACCATTTCATCTTTTTGTAGCTCCATTTTGTGCAATCCGAGGACTCCTCAAGCATTTCTAACATATTGGGACTACCTTAGAGCCTTAGAAGTGGGCAACACACTGAGGAAATCATAAATAAATCTTGGAATCCTGAGAGCTTCTTTTGAACCCTAAGTGCCTGTGTGGTCATAACTTCACCATATGAGCTCCGATTGACAAGATTTTAGTCTCGTTGGAAAGCTCGTTGAGAATGCTACATGGACCTCGACTGGTATTTTTAGAACATGTATTTTTAAGTTGGCCATTCTATAGGGTTAGGGGGTCATAAGAATTTGGGGGTACAGTGAGCTACTCCAAGCGGGGCTCATGTTTGTTGATGTGTGTTCATCAATTCATTGTAACTTAAGGCCATATTAACTTGTGAACCTTTGCAGGAACATTGCACGCAATCAAGGTGATTCAAAGCAAGCTATCAAGGGTGGGTACCAAGCTTGGGAGAAGGCTTCCTGGGTTGGTGCAGCAGTCTAAGCAACCAGAGGATTGAGGTTGGAAGTTCTCTCAACGCTCCTTCGTCAATTCCTAGCTTAGGCTAAGTATGACTTAGGTGTAGTAATTAATTAGGGCAACGTCAGGCATGAATCAAGTCCAAGAGAACTAATCAACTAAGTGCAAGCATTATGTAGGACTTAAGTGCAAAAAACCTAAGGGACAAAAGTAAACTTGAATCGATCACTTATCAAGTGTGAAATTCACTTAAGTACTCCTGACGACGTGATTTTGAACAAGGGCTTAACATAATATTCAACTAAAAAGAACAAAGTGATTGGTGTAAATTAACCTTCAATGAGAGTGTACTTGGGACCAAGGGGGTAGAGAAACCAGGCATATGAACCTTAGGTCAGGCAGACACTTAGGCCGAGACCGACAAAGCCTCAGATCTTCTGAAGCTAGTGTCAATCACACTGCTAGGTCGTGGGCCCAGCAGTTGAGTGATTACCCATACACTCCCAGATCTGAAACAAGTGATTCTAAGATGTCCTATAACATGGAAAGACCAGCAGGTAGTTCAGGGGTGGCGTACCTAGAAAAGCCAAAAGGACCTTACAAGACTCAATTGGAATACATCAAGACTAATCGTCTAGGTGTTGGAAGGGTGAATTTGTTTTTCCCCAACCTTAGTCCAATGTGTCTTACAGCCACCAAGGAGCTGGGACCTCCCAAGCTCATGGAGCTCAATGGGATAGAAGTAGAGACAGACCTGAGGTAAGCTTTGCCAACCCCCTGGGAAGAGAAAGGATGAGAACAGAAACGGATAGAGGAGAAACCGAGAGACCTAGAGCCCCAAGGAACCAAAGAAATGCTTATGATTTCCCTTTGCCAAGGCCGAGAGAACACACTAGGACCCTGAGGCCAACTCAGCTTGTGAAGTCCATGAAGAATTACTTCAATGTCATTGGAGACCCTTACGACCATGTGGCAGAATTTAGGCAAGTCTTGAGAGCTGAACAAGTTGAGGACCTGTTCACGAAATACAATGCCTTTGGTCTAACCCTTAGGAACACCGCCCTTACATGGTTTCAACCACTACATGAGAGGTAGTTTAGGAGCATAGACCAACTTTTAGAGGCTTTTGTCAGTGAGTTTTCTAAGAGTGGCATACGGCATAATACTTCCTCCCTGATTCATAGCTTTAAGCAAACATCTCAAGAGACGGTCAGACTAGCACCGCGCAACCCCAAGTGAATCCTAATAACCAGTACTGCACCATAGAACGGAGGTACACCAATCACACCGCGCAAGATTGCCCATACAATAAGCAAGCAGTTAGGCAAACGTACCCTCAACCATACCCTCAACAAGGAAGATACCAGAACTAGTACCCACCTCAACAATATGGTAGACCACAGCAACCCTATCAAACCCAACAAAGGCCTCAACCCGTGTTAGTGCAACAACCCCCTGCTCCAACCAATGTGATTCCAGTAAAGTACACAGTTGCAGAAGAGAATCTGAATAGAGCCATAGTGCCAGTGATACCATTGCTTTCTGAAAGTGATCCCGATGATCATAGTTTTGACTCTACTCACATTGAAAGCCCGCAAGCTTATTATATGCAGTCACCTCAGCATGACGAGTCATACTATTATGAGGACCTGAGTGAACCTGGTGGGGAGCCTGAGTATGAAAATGTCATGTACACAAACCCCAACTCTAGACCTCAACCTAGGCAGGTATGACCCCCATTTCCTTGAGGACCATGCTTCAAATGTCAAGGAGATCACCTCATACGTGATTGTCCACTGCCTGCCCCTACACAACCCCAACCAGTGACAATTCAGGGCATTTGTCACGATTGCGGAAAAGAGCATCTCTTACGAGATTGCCCGAAGAACCCCAATAACCTACCAAAAATCACTCCTATCAACGTCATTGGACTAGTAGTAGAGTCTACAGGAAGTGTAACTTCCACTGCCCCAGTGCATGTGGTCACTAGAGCTCAAGCCTTGTAGCAAACTCAAGGAGTAGGGAAGGAAAAGAGTCCTGAGGTTAGTGAGACAGAGAGTATAACCAAGAAAAGGACAAGAGCTTGGAGAGATAGCCGGGAGAGAATGAAAAGACAATGGTCATAGAAAATGAGCGAACTTGAAGAAAGCTTGAGAAACCAAAGCAAGGATAACGGAACTCGCATCTCAAAACCACTCTCACACTACCCCTCCACCACCGTTTCCGTCTCCCACCAATCCATCACCTTCCATTCCCCAACCTTCTAATACACCATCCTTAACCCACCCATAACCCACCCACCACCCAGAGTAGGATCAATCCTAGCCGATCCCACTCCTGAGGATCTAGACATGATGCTTAAAGCATATCAGGCCAGAATCCAGAAAGGGCCGAATGTGACAGATCATGACAAATGTTACCCTAGAGCCGATCTAGAGATAGAGAGAACAAACCTTTGTGCTAAGATGGTAGAATTGGCGCAAGCTATGTTTGAAGCCAGTCGCTTGTTCAATGGCTCTAGCTCCACTAGAACACCATTGCATTTTGATGGTCTATTAGTTAGATTGGAAAGGCTACTTGCAAAGTCTGGAAATGGAGCCTTCTCCCTGCTTAAGGAGAGTGCAAATGATAGAATAAGCATTCCTCCCCAGGAAGCTTATGTTCCTAACTCCACTGAACCCGACACCTCTTCTTCTATGAATAGGTATTCACCAGAGCTCCTGAGAGAGATTCAAGAAGAGAAATGGGCAAAGGAAAGTGAAGTCCCTCCTCCCATTGAACTTGTGGATGACGCACGTGATCAATTCCCACAGGACATCCCTTCTATTTATGAAGAGCAGGAGAGTGCCCAATCTCATAAGAGATTAGATTTTGAGTCTAATTCCTTGCAAGAGTTACCACATTTCACAAGCCCATGGGAAACTAAGTCAACATGCATGAGAGCGCCCACGGTCATGATAAGAAACGAAGATTTGATCATACGTAGGAATACGGAGCTAGTAAAGAACACAAAGTGTAGTGCAACCTCACTTTAGGAGAGCTACTCAAGGTTAAGCCTGAATTGTGGAAACTTGTAGCCAAACAAGTGCCAGACGTAGCGAAATCGTGTTCCCACGTAGGATCTCATAGAACAGTGCCAGAAATACCATTGGATAAGATAGGAGACATGAGTGAAGGAGAAGAAGGAAATACCTATCTCCCAGTTACCCATCAGGGATACACAACCAAGGCAATTTTGGACTCAGGTGCAAGAATGGCAATTGCTACCACTTCCCTATGGAAGCGTTGGGGCAGGCCAGCACTCAGGCCAACGAGAATGAAATTGCAGATGGCCAATGGTCATATTGAGAGGCGCTTAGGATTGCTAGAAAGAATAACTCTCACTACATGTGGTGTTGAGTTCGAGCATACTTTTGTTGAAACCTATGATGAGTGGACGTGCATTCTCTAAGTGGGGAATAGACTTTGTTGGTCCTATTAATCCCCCAGCTAAGGGTTCACATGCTGACTATATCATTGTGGCCATAGACTATCTAACCAAGTGGGTAGAAGTGAAAGCCACCATGAAGAATGATGCTCAAACAACAGCAAGATTCTTATTTGAAAATGTGTTCACTAGATACGGATTGCCAATAGAATTAGTGAGTGATAGAGGCACACACTTCTTGAATGAAGTCATAGAAAACCTTCTCCAAGAATTATTGGTGATACATAAGAAGTTTGCCCCCTATCATCCACAAGCTAATGGCCAGGTTGAAAGCATAAATAAGATTCTATGCAATGTATTGGCCAAACTAGTGAATAATAAATGCTCTGATTGGGACAAACAGCTACACCATGTTGTTTGGGCATACTGAGTTGCCTATAAAACAGTACTCCAAGCCACTCCCTTTCAAATGGTATTTGGCCAAAATGTAGTGCTACCATTGGACTTCTTTATACCTACATTGAAAGTAGCACAAGAGCATGAGTGGACAGGGCATGAGCTCTCCTCTAGAATCTTTGATCTTGAACGATTAGGTGAAACACGATTGAGAGCGGCAGCGGGAATATACGTAGCCAAGAAGAGGCAAAAAACATATTTCGACGCACATGTGAAGGATAAGGGTTAAAAGCAAGAGACCTAGTTTTGGTCTACACCTTGAAGCAACATGCACGGAAATTAGAGAAGAGAGGCTATGGACCTATGATAATCAACAGAATCTCCACAAGTGGAGCGGTACAATTAGCCACTCTAGAAGGCGCTGTTCTCCCTAGCTACATAAGAGGATGCAGAGTCAAGTTATATCAAGAACCCCTGACTGAAGAGATGCTAAATCGACTCAACACTGCCAAGAAATGCAAGGAAGAAGAAAAGCGAATTCGAGAGGAAGCACAGGCAGAAGCTTTAGAACGCATCTGACGAATGAAATTGAGAAGACAAGGTAGAGATCAGCCCATGCCTGACTCTCAAGAAGTTTTAGGTTATCACATGGCCATGTGCGAGGTCTCAGGTGAACGGACCCACAAGATAGTTGATCGCCGACCTTTTGTGACCCTAGAAGTAGGACAAGGAGAGAGTGCAAGTACAGTGAGAGCTTTAATTGATTCAGGAGCAGCCACTAGTGCAGTTTGGCTCTCTTACAACCAAAAATTGGAATTGAAGGTCAAACCTATTGAGGCATATCTCATAGGGATGGGAGGAGTTGAAACCCCTTGCATGGGAGAGGTGGAACTTCCCCTCTACATTCAAGAGGTCCTCATGCCAGCAAAAGTGCTAGTATGTGAAGACGAGGATCTTACCGAACCTCTTGTTTTGGGCCAAGAAAAGCGACAGGAGATAAAGATCAGTCAGGCACATTCCAGGTGCCCTCTCTATCAAACCAGGAGAAAATGAAAAAGTTTGAGTTGAACATACCTTTAATCAGGGAAGCCCTTTAGATGTACGTCACCCATGTACCCTCCGATCGAGATCCTTTGATACCGGAGTCTATGAAGAACAGTAAACTCAAGAAGTTGAAAGAGATGTGTGCCCTCACCCTGAACATTGACATACCGTTGAGAATGTGCCTTCAACATTTCGCATTTCCGGCTCAAGATCGATTCACTCAACCTCATAAAAAGATTTGGTACGGACTATACCTGGCGGAGACCGGGAGTCTACCTATTAAGATGCCATTGTGGATCCTAGACCAATTATATGAAGCAGGCAAACGAGGAGTAAGGAAGCCTACTTTGCATGGTTCTTGTGCCATTACAAGAATTATATACAGATGCCTCGCTTACGATGTGCCAATTGCACGGGCACTTAAATACTCCCAGCTACAGTTCTTCCAGAGGCAAAACCAGGGGTTCAACCAGCTAAAAGAATGCGTGGATCTCTTTCTCATGTGCTAATTCCTTGTGAGTCCACCACAGAAATATCCCCTAGAGAAGAAGCACAGGTGGCCCCATTCACGATCCATCTCCAACAACCACAATCAAAGAATGTGGTACAACCCACTCCATCAGCCCCTCCACTACCCACGGATGCTGAGTTTGCCTCCATGGCTACATTGGCAGAAGATACATCCTTTGACTTTGAAAGCTTCTTGCAAACAGCACAGTTATCTGAGAGTGAGTTCTTCTCAGATACTGAGGGCCCCGGATCATCATCCTAGAGAGGACGGCCACGGAGTGATGCAAGAAGAGTACATTGGGAAGATGAGGCACAACATACTCATGCTGAAGGCACACAGGTTCAAGAAGAGGCACAAGGAAATGAATCAGAGGAGAGTGAGGAGGAAGCCCCTGCCTACACTGCACAACTCAAACGGCTCTACAAAACGATCAAGCAAGTACAAAAAAGGCACAAGTTATCAAAAGAGGCAAATAGAGCACTAGCAGATGCTGCAGGCAGAGAATGTAGACCCTCATTTTATAGAATCATTGAATCTTTTGGCAGATACCTGGGAATAGTGGAAGCAATGCGGACCATGGTATATCGCACCACCCCTCAATACGATCAACGAAGGATCGATACGCGACCGTGAAGGGGAAAAATGATTCAGATGGAAGTCTCTACCTCACTCCCTACCACAGCTCAGGAAGATGTGCACATGACCAGCCCCACTAACACGGATGCACGCGACGATAGCACATAGCTACCATCTTCCCTTTCACCTCCCACACAAACCACCAAACCCCTCGCCACTAGCATCATTGAACAACCCACAGCAATCCTTATTGAACCTATACCGCACACCACCATTTTGCCATCCTTACCTATCCCTACCTCTATCATTGCTTGCCCATTTTCCGAACCTCATATAGGTCAGCCCGCCACCCATCAAACCATATTAGGCCACCCATCTTATCAACCAACTCTGGGACAGCCACATGTCCCTACCCAAACATTAACACACCCATTTCCCTTCACTAATACATTTCCTCTTTCCCAACCCCTACCCACTGTACCCCTTTTAACCCCCTCAGAACCAACGCAAACCACCCTATCCCCATTCTTGGCAAACCTTGTAAATATAGTTCAACAAATTGAGAATCATAATAGAAAGTCCCTTTCCCACCCCACCTCCCCCACATTCACGGCCACCACTAACACACCACCCACCATTCCGGTATATACGATTCACAAATCACACAGTCACGTCCGACCCCATGGACATTTCACCCTCCACAAGACCACTCACCACCATGTTTGTCTCAACATCACCACTTGTAACTTCACGCACATCACCACATACATCCACAGTCAACACCACATCCACCTTTCCCTTCCCCAATTCCCAACCCCTTGCATCTTTCACCTCCACCTCTGCATCCACCTCATTTAGTCATGCACTAGACACCATGCTTGAAGAGGCCGCCCAGCTTAAACAAGAATACAGGTTATTAGAAGAAAACAATAAGGAGCTTTGTACTCTGTCATCCCACCTCCAGGCACGCGTCAATGCCTTGGAGTTGAGTAATACAACATTACAACATGAGGTGACTGCCCTCCAACAATCAAATGTAGAGCTTGAAGCCAAGTATACGGAGACGGGTAAGGCTATGGAAGAACAACTCAGAGATCAGCTGGCCCGCAATGCTAGACTACAAAGAAACATGGCTTTACTTCGTCGACACTTAGCAGTTGCTCAAGAAGAGAATAGAAGACTACAGCAACAGAATCAAGAGAATTTAGAAGCAGCCATTGACAACACCCTAGGGGCACCTATAGATCCGGCCAAATTCCAAGCTATTCCCTCAGAACACATTCAGCAGGTATTGGAAGGTTATGCTACCCTTTTGGAAGCACACGACCAACTGGCACACTAGGTAAAGGAACTCCAAAGCTCCCAAGTGCCCCCACCACACCCAACAGAACCTAAAGAGATGGTCAATGTTGCTACTTCACCAGAGCCTGAATCTTCAACGGCCAATGAGGTACTTGAACTACGCCAACAACTTGCAGAATTAAAGAAGTTGTTACAATATGAACGACCCCCTCTCCACCCTATCAACCAATAAAAGAGGAGGCTATTGTCATTCTAGTGGAGGAAACATTTGAAGACAACTATGAGCCTCAACCCCTTCTAGGAGGCAGAATCAATGACGAGGGACAGGACACATATGAGGAACCCCCTCCTACGTGGATGAAGCAGGTAGAAGAGATTGGGCCAACTCACAAAGAACGCATATCAACTCAGATGATGGCCATGCAAAGTATTGAGGAGGCAATACTTCAATCGGAGTATTTCAGGCACTTGGCTCCTAGAGGACTGATAACCAATTCCGAGTTACAATATAAACCCTACTTTGTACTGTTGGCTGACTACAACGCTGAGATCAAAAGAGTCACCCACAAGTACCCTACTTTCGTAGCACAGCTCGAACCGGAGGACATTCTAGAGGAAGCCCAAAAAGGTGCCATATTCCAACCTATCTAGAGGCAAAAATTACTTGAGACCTATCCGGAGATGCTACGAACATGGGACCATGCTCCCATGCATTTGAAGTATAACCCTTGCTTTGGGCCAGTGCAACGCAGAAGATCATGGAAGGCATTTGCCATAAAAGTTCAGAACAATAATAATTGCAAACAATGGCTAAATTACCCCTCCATCGCACCCCCAACAGGCACACCAACAGTAGCTTACATGATGGCTACCATCAGACATTGGATGCCACGCCTACACCCCATGCCTGATGTCGCTGCGCAGATGATGCTCAAAATCCTGGACATGATGCAAGGAGTGTTAAAGACTTTCCGCAATGTACGTAATATCCAATCTCCAATTCTGGGCTTCATAAATGGTAATTATGATTTACTTTATGATATGAGCACAACCCCGAGTATTCGAGTTGCTTATGCATGGCATGCACGAATAAGATATCTCCCTGCTTGCTACAAGCAAACTTTTGATGACATGTTCACCACGGGGTTTTGGGAGTCACACTCAGAAGTGTTCGCACCACCCCAACCCACTTGCTACAACTATTCGCGTGCGAACAGACAATGCACTCAGAGCTCTACACCACGCCACAACCTGACATGCCTGGCGCAGTTAATTGGGATGCCCATCAAAGAGATTTGGTCAGGGGACTACGGATCAGAGAACAAGAATTGGCAACCGACATACTACAACACTACATCGATCAAACCATGGAGCAGAGGTCTGTCGGAGATGACGGTCGCTAGGGGGGAGAGTGTTGGCATCATATGGGAAGAAACAAGTACGGGCATGCATGCAGATCTAGCACTAAGGCAACCCATTAAATTTTTCCAATCCCTACATCAGTATAAAAGTGATTCTCATCACTGACAACCATTGTAAATACCATTTCATCCTTTTGTAGCTCCATTTTGTGCAAGCCGAGGAGTCCTCGAGCTTGGGGAGCCTTAGAAGTAATTGCCTACCAATTTTCATATTTTTTAGACCTCGTTTGAGCCCTCAAATAAGCCCTAGAACCTAATTTTTCACTAGGCCGGACACTAGGTCTGGACAGGGCCAAAGCTAGTCAAAAACTATAAATAGAGCTAGAGAGCTCATTTTTGGGCTAGCTTCTTGTAGTTTTGAACTGGTATGAGAACTTTGTTGCAATAGAAGTGATTCCATTGTCTTGCTCTCTTTGTTCTTCCAGTGTGTGCGCGTGTGTGTATGTATGTGTGTGCATGTTGGTGTGCTTCTCACTCACACATTTGTGCCTTCACTTGCTCGAGGTCTTCATACCATCCTCATGTCTTCCCGGATTGACATTCAAGAAGGTGCTACTCATCACTGAGCTACAATGTTCAAGAAACTTTTGCACCAAAAGCACGCATGATAACTATTCGAACGGTACTTGTAGTAGCTGCACAAAAGGCCTGGCCTAGTTTCCAGATGGATGTCAAATCTACATTTTTGAATGGTCACCTCAAGGAGGAGGTATATGTATCTCAACCACCAAGTTTTGAGGTGCCCAATTCAGAAATTAAAGTTTGCAGGTTGAAGAAAGCTTTGTATGGACTTAGGCAAGCTCCACGGGCTTGGTACCAATGAATAGATAATTTTTTCAAAAAGATGGGTTTTGAAAGAAGTACTTCTGATGCTAACTTGTATGTAACGAAAAGGGATATCAAGCTAGTTGTTTTCATTGTATATGTAGATGATTTGATCATTACAGGAGATCATCAGGAACTCATCAATCAAACTTGGACCAGCTTGGGAACTGAGTTTGAAATGACAAACTTAGGTCTACTCCATTTTTGTCTGGGAATTGAAGTATGGCAAAGGAAGGATGGCATTTTCATCTCACAACAAAAATATGCCAAAGAAATTCTCAAGGCATTTGGAATGATGGACTGCAAACCAACTAGCACACCTATGGAGGTAAATCATAAGCTATCTATGGATGATAACATGCCAAATGTAGATGCTAAGAAGTATAGAAAGCTTGTTGGAAGTCTTATTTTTTCCGTGCAACACTAGACCAAACATTTGCTATGATGTTGGAGTGTTAAGCAGGTTTTCCAACAAACCTAAGGAGAGTCACTGGAATGCTGGAATGCGAATTCTAAGGTACATTGCAGGAACCTTGGATTTTGGTATTTTGTATACCACAGATGATACACTTCAAGGATATTGTGACTCGGATTGGGCTGGAGATTGTGATTCTAGAAAATCAGTTTCTGGATATTGTTTCTCACTTGGTTCAAGAATATTTTCTTGGGTAAGTAGGAAGCAACCAACTCTCGCACTCTCCTCCACTGAAGCAGAGTACAAAGCAGCTTGTTTTGCTTCTTGTGAGGCAGTCTGGTTAAGGAGAATTCTTGCAGATCTATGCTTTCCATCAAATATGCCGATTGTACTCAAGTGTGATAATCAAAGTTGTATGGCTATTGCAAAGAACCCAGTATTTCATGCTCGCACCAAGCACATAGAAGTACAGTACCATTACATTCGTGAGCTAATTGAAGATGAAATTGTGGAGCTAGAATATTGCCCAACAGAGGCAAATTGTGCTGACATATTCACTAAAGCACTTGGAAGAGAGCAACTCAACAGGCATCTTCAACAGATGGGCATAGGATCAAGACCTACTTGATTTATCATCGCTAAACATTGAGGGGGGATGTTAGTATATGATCAATGTCTACCCCTCATGATTGTATGCACATTTTGTAAGGCCCCCTTTATGAGGAGAAGCCAAGCGTGCATTACCCAATTGATGGGAATCCCAACTTGCATGTTGGATGAAGGTCATATTGGACCATGTAAGGTATTGTAAGGAAAGGGAGTTACTAGGGTCCCCAATTGTGTGGGTCCGAGGCAGCAGTGAATAGCCCCGGCTAGGGGGTCCAAGGGGGCCAATGGGCCCTTGGCTAGGGGGTCCCAGGGGGCCAGCGGGCCCCCTGGTGGAGGTCCGGGGGCAGCACCCCTGGCACGACGCTAAAGGAAATATTCCATGGAATATTCCTTGTCGAAGTTAGAAATCATTTATATTTGTTAGGTCAATTCAACCGGTCTAAGCCGTGTATGGCAATTACACAGGCGGTGGCCGCCCAGGCTCTATCGCCCATGTATAGCCATCCATGGCAGGCCACCCATGATCCTATATATACATGACTTCTGCACTATCTGAGACATCAAGTTGAGCCAGCATACCTCTACCTTATATCTCCCTATCTAGAGTTGTCTAGATCACCATTTAAGCTCTACCTTGAGAGCGCACGGGTGGACAACACCATCATCTTTGTACTTGCTGCTAGTAGAAAGTTGTTGAGATTCTCCTATATCTGTTATCTTCTCTGCTATTGCTCCCGTGTTATATTGCGTAACTATTGTCTTACATGATCAGCTTCCAAATGTTTGTTTTCACGGTTGTTATGTCTCCTTTTGTGCCCTTCACACCTCTACCTCGTGGTAAGTTTAGATATTCCTTCTTCATTCTTTCTAGACACATGTCCAATGTACCACCATTCCAAAATTTGAAAATGAGGCACAGACTTTTGTTGTGGTGTCTAGCCAAACCCCGTGGACTAATAATTCCACTGTGGGTAATAGATAACACAGTGGCTTCATTGATGGATTCATTTTCTCGTGTTTGTATGTTAGCACCATGTAATTTGAATAGCTTGGCCACAAATACTTCATTGCCGAATCTCGGGTGGGATATCTTGACTTTATGGATCATTCCATATTGTCCTTCCCCACGAGAGCTGCATCTTCAAAAAGAATAGAGGAATATGGGAGCAAACAAAGATTGTTAGTTGTTTGATCTCACATATTCCCATATGCATCTCTTGTATTTGGATCTACCTGTGCTCTCACAAGGTGTTCAGTCATGTCCGGTTTTAATCGCTTTCCTCTCTTCATAGTCTGATAATGTAAATCAATAATTTTAATTTTATCGATGAATCCGGGCATACTGGTGATATCCACCACCAATGACTCTGCTACTTTGATGATTTGTCCAAAGATACATGTAAGCTCTTTTGACATTTGCTCCTCTAAGACATGTGCTCCACCGGACACACTACCAAATTTATCTTCGATATTAATAAATGTTGTTTTGGATAATTGCACAATGAAATCTTTGTAACTAGAAGTGTCCATGGCTATAGTGATTTCATCTTCTCTCATCCGATACATGTACAAGCACACAAATTCTTCTAAAAATTTTCGCTTCTACTTGTTTATTTTACCTGACATCTATGCAAAAATAAAAAATAGACTATCAGTAAGTGTATGGATAAATAAATCAATAGTATGTGTACACAAATGATAGACATATGCATAGTTAAATAAGTAGATTTATAATTAAATAGAAAGTGTAAGTATAATCTTGAAGTGAATCTATGTAACTATTAAGAATGTAATAGTCAAAGAATCAGATATTTATAATATTTCATATACATTCGCTATACTATGTATGAGTTTTGTCACATAACTGTATTTAACTATTGTGATAGTAAGAGTCAAAGAATCAAAGAATCACAATAGTTTCTATACACCTTGTGACCTACACTAAGTATTCTCATTAGAATTTAGGTGACTATTGTGATAGTAAGAGTTAAAAAATCAAACAATTACAATAGTTTCTATACACCTTGTGACCTATACTAAGTGTTCTCATTAGAATCTAAGTGATTATTGTGAGAGTAAGACTCAAAGTATCATACAATCACAATAGTCCCTACACACTCCCTATACTATTGAGAGAGTAGGAATCGAGGTGGCGATTCAAACAATCTCAATAGATCTATTGCTATGTCCTATACTACTGTGAGAGTAAGAATTGATGTAGCAAGTCAGAAAATCACAGTAGTGGTTTATTTTTAAATGTTTTTCACCGATGCATACAAGTAAGAAACACTTGCGCGAGTCGAACATATATACAATTGATGATTAAAAGACACAAAACAAATTATATAAATAAAAATCAAGCATATGTAAGAGACACATATGCAAATCATACAATATGCATGTTACAATTAAAAAAACAATAAATAAAAATTAAAACAATACCTCAATGATGGAGAAGGAAGCTCTCTGATAAAATTTATAGGTTTAAAGCTCTCTAGAACATCAATGAAGCACGTGTGGAATAAGATTTTTGATCGAATGTAAATATATATATATCTATTAGAAAACATGGATTTATCATGGCCACAAGGAAGTTGCAGATCATACATTCAAATGTGAATGGTCCAATAAGAGCATATTCTATTCAAGGTTTCAGGTATTTTTTTATGTTCATTGATGATTTCTCAAGATATTCATGGATTTAGGGTCTTAAAGTGAAGTCAGATGTTTTTCCTACTTTCAAGAAGTTCTTAGCTATGGTTGAAAATGAAAGTCAGTCAAAGATCCAGATTTTGAGAAGTGATAGAGGAGGAGAGTACATGTCAAAAGATTTTAAGTCTTTTCTTGAAGAAAAACTTATCTCTCATCAACTCATCATTGCTTAGATGCTAGAACAAAATGGTATTGCAGAGAGAAAGAATAGGATACTTGTTGAGATGATGTGTAGTATGATGTCATCCAAAAGGCTTTCTCCCAAGTTTTGGTTTGATGCAATACATATAGCTAATCACATTCTGAATAGATATTCCACAAAAGCTTTAAAGTTCATCACACCTTATGAAGCCTATTATGGGAAGAAACCCAATGTGAGTTACTTCAAAGTTGTTGGTTCCCCAACTTCTGTTCACATTGAGAAGAAAGATCGTGGTAAGCTTGATGTAAAATCCATTAAAGCGGTCTTTATTGGTTATGCAATTGAAACCAAAGGATACATATTCTATGTTCGAGATAGAGGTGATATCCTACTCTCACGCAATGCATATATTGCAAAAAGTCAAATTTATGATAAGAAGGAAGAAATTCCAGATTTCACAAAGGCACATGACTATGCATTTTTCAGAAGGAATTTGGATACTACATTCAGCCATACAAGGGGGTGATGAACCTTCTCGAAACCTACAAGATATAGGTCAAGAGAGAATTTCATTACCTACATCAATACCTAGCCGATCATCAGTACCTTTTGAAGTTCCGACTTATGAAATTGGAGAAGGTTCTAGAGTTCTAGAAGAAAGAGATACTAAAGAACTAGAAGATATACCACCACTTTTAGGAATATGCCAAAGTGGTTATATCAAGCATGGAAGGACAGTGGTATACAAGAATACACACGAAGAACTAGAAGTCAAACCAGGAGATAACAAAAAAACGAGGTAAATTATGCAGAATATTTTGAGATTCATAATCTTTTAGCTCTTACTTTAGTTGAGATGGACCAGCTACTGTTCAAGATGCACTAAGTATTCATGTATGGAAGAAAGCTATGCAAGAAGAGATTGATTCTATCCATAAGAATCAAACTTGGATGCTTTGTGAGTTACCAAAAGATAAGAAAGCTATTGGTGTTAAGTTGATCTTCAAAATCAAAAGAAAAGCAGATGGTACTATAGACAGGTATAAAGCAAGATTAATTTTCAAAGGTTTGACTATGCTGAGACTTTTGCACCTACATCTAGAATGAAAATGGTCAGGACGGTACTTTCTTTAGCTGCATTCTTTAGTTGGAAAGTATACCAGTTAGATATCAAAACTGCATTTGTTAATGGTGATCTGCATGAAGATGTTTATGTTCAGTGGTCGGAAGGTTTTGAAGAAATAGGTAAAGAGCATTTAGTGTACAAGCTTATCAAAGCTTTGTATGGACTAAAGCAAGAACCAAGAGCTTGGTATGAGAAGATACATGTTTATCTTCTATCTATTGGTTTTGAAAACTCAAATGCAGCTCCCACTCTTTATGTGAAAGCTAAAAAGGATGTTTTGATTATTATAATCATATATGTTGATGATATGATCATGATAATCCCAAGGATTTAGATCTTCAGTTGTTTTAAGGACTACATAAGAATACATTTGATGTAAATGACTTAGGGATTTTACATTATTTTCTAGGGATTGAGTTTAAATACAGAGATGAGTGTATCTACATGACACGGCAAAAATACATTGAGAAATTATTGGAAAGGTTTGAGATGATAGATTCCCGGCCTATGCAAACAATTATGGATGTCAATGTGTCATTACAATTGGTAGCGAATTCAGAACCTTTTGATGCTACATTATATAGTCAAGTAGTTGGTTGCTTGATATATCTATGTAATACACGACGAGACAATCAGTTTGCAGTTTCTCAAGTATACAGATTCATACATAATCAACTCAAGATTTAGTGGAAATCAATTAAGAGATATTTGGAGAAAACAAACGTTTTGCAGGTTATTGAACCTTGTACCATTAGGACATTGAAGGGGGGATTTTTGGAGTCAATGTCATGGTCCAAATCTTCAATTAAGTAAACCATCCCAAGATTATTTTAGAATTTTATTATAATAAAAGGCGTGGACGTGATAGATAAAACAACCTATCTCATCCTTGAGACTAGAGTTCGATTCCTGGTCCCAACACGGACGATAGCACAAAGAAATCATTTTAGAAACCTAATTTGAAAAAAAAAAAAGCACATTCATCGTTGTGTAGTTTTGAACGAATGTCTTTTTATCGGAGCTTTACTTCTTGAACGATCGTAGCTTTTCTGAGTTGTGCTTTTCAAGGGTTAAATCATAACCTATATAAGGAGGCCCTTGGCTCATTATGTATTATCACACAAGTAATCTACTCAAGGAGTTGAAGCTCAAGCAAGAGTGGAACTTGGAGGTGATCAGTCTTCTCAAGCTAGGAGGAGATTTTGGAGGTCAACTTGGAGGAGGAGTTCTCACACTCTTGGAGGAGTTGTGGTCTACATCTTGGTGATTATTTGGAGGATATTCTGCCAACTAACCATCAACATTTATTATTGATTTACTATGAGTAGAAAGTCTATTTCTGTTCTTACTTGCTAGGTCACTCATTTCTGATTTAGGTTGATCAGAATTTGGATTTGTTGTAAAACAATTCTACCTCTTAGGCACATAATCTCTTATATGTAGTTCCTATTTCTCCCTAGATATAGATATTGTTAGTTTGTATCATATACGCACATTGTAATTTGACATTTTAATATAGATATCATAGGTAATCCTTATAGCTTACCGTTACACTTGAAATCATATCTATTCTCTCTCTATCTCTCCCTCATCCATTTTTGAGTCTTAAGGTGTGTATATTAAGGTTCATCTATTGGAAGATCCTGTAAACCTATGATTTATTGTTCTTGTGGCCCACTACCACTTCCAAGATTTGATATCAGAACTTAGCATACCAACATTTGGTATCAGAGCTTAGAATACCACCAAAGGAATGTACAAGAATGACCTAAAACCAACAATACAACTTCTCCAATATATAGAGAACAGTACATAGGGAAAATCTTAATGTTCGCGAATGAGTGAGATGGCAAGAAAACAAATGTTCCATCACTCTTGGTAGACAATCTAGTAAAGGTCAATAAAATATCCCTGACATATGCCAGTGTGACCACTATACATGTCAGAGAAATGAAAAAGTAATACGTGTTATCATGGATCATCACATGCTGAGCTTGATATGTCAACACTCCCCCTCAAGCTCAACTCAACGTCGTGTCCTGTAATCCAATCATCTTCCAAAACTTTTTCAACTTCTCAGCTCCAAGTGCTTTAGTGAAAATATCAGCAACCTCCTAATCTCTCCTCACATAAACAAGATCAACATCACCTGTTAATACCTTCTCTCTGATGAAGTGATAATGTATCTTTGTAAGACAATAATTACGCAATATAACACAGGAGCAATAGCAGAGAAGATAACAGATAAAGGAGAATCTCAACAATTTTCTACTAGCAGCAAGTACAAAGATGATGGCGTTGTCCACCCGTGCGCTCTCAAGGTAGAGCTTAAATGGTGATCTAGACAACTCTAGATAGGGAGATACAAGGTAGAGGTATGCTGGCTCAACTCGGTGTCTTAGGTAGTGCAGAAGTCATGTATATATAGGATCATGGGTGGCCTGCCATGGACGGCTATACATGGGCGGTAGAGCGTGGGCGGCCACCACCCGCGTAATTGCCATACACGGCTTAGATTGGTTGAACCGACCTAACAAATATAAATGATTTCTGACTCCGACAGGGAATATTCCATGGAATATTCCCTTTACCGTCGCGCCGGGCGTGCTGCCCCCGGACCCCCACCAGGGGGCCCGCTGGCCCCCTGGGACCCCTCAGCCAGGGGGCCCGCTGGCCCCCTTGGACCCCCCAGCCGGGCTGCTCACCGCTGCCCCGGACCCCACAATTGGGGACCCTGGTAACTCCCTTTCCTTATAATACCTTACATGGTCCAATATGACCTTCATCCAACATTCAAGTTGGGATTCCCATCAATTGGGTAATGCACGCTTGGCTTCTCCTCATAAAGGGGGCCTTACAAAATGTGCATACAATCATGAGGGGTAGACATTGATCATATACTAACAATCTTGATATGCTTTATTCTAGCATGAAAAAAAAAGATTTTTTGCTAATTGAATGCTACTAAAATTATCACAATAAATGGTGATATGCTTCTGCACTTCCACACCTAAATCGTCAAGTAGAATCTCTAGCCACGATGCTTCACATGCTACCATTGTAGCACCTCTATACTCAGCCTCTATACTCAACAAAGCAATAGTGGGTTGCTTCTTGCTGCTCCATGTAATAGTTGCACCTCCAAGTGAGAATAGAAATCCACTCGCAGAATTCTATCTGGAATACTACTAGCCCAATCTGATGTTCAGAATATGAGAGTGCATCTCCCTTTTGTATATTGGAGTCACTCTATTTCTATTCCATTTCCATTTTATATTATATCCTTTATATTTGGGTACCTTGCCATTTACTTCTACCATTGTATTCATTCTCCTTTGAGGGGAATCATCCCACATGAGATGTACTTTGGAGAGCCCCTCCCAAATATATATAAGGAGGGCCTCTCCCCCCATTTGTATATGGTTAGAAGCTTGAGGAGCCTACTCCATGCTCTTGACAAGCTCATTTCTAATCCATATGAGTTTACCCATTTCTTGGTCTACTCACTTTGAGTCTCTCACATTTTTCTTTTGTGAGCACACTCTTTTTTTCATTTTGCTTCCGTGTGTGTACTCTCTACATGGTATCAGAGCGCTAGATGGAGGTCTTGGTGCTATATTTGCTGATTCTTTTGGTGGTGCTGGTGCTTGAGTTTGGTGGTGTTTCTGTCCACTCATTTGCAGAAGCATTTTGCCATCATTTCACTATTTGGGGCTTCATTTTACCCATTAGCCCACCCTCCCACCCATTTTCTTCATCCTTTTGTACACCATTTACCCCCAATTTTCCCCTCCCTCCCACCCTTTCTCTTGAAGTATCGGATGTATGTCATTCATATGATATTTGTGTTGCTCACCTCCAACCGTATAACATTCTGTTCATTTAGCTTCCCAATTGTGTGGAGTTGGTTGATCTCATGACTATAAAGTGTTCACAAAGACTTTTGACATATTTTTCTTTCTTTCATTGGAGATCATTTGTGGTACTGCTTCTTCTTGGAAGTTCTTTAGATATGGGATTCTTGATGCATCTCCCTCTTTGGAGTAAATCTTCAACTTTCAAGTTTTCATGTGATTAAGCACTCAATGCGAGTTCTTTCGCTACAATAGCTACAATTATACTCCATTAGAAAGTAAGGGTAATCAAGAGCTAACGGATGCATCTTTGTGCTTGTGTTCCAATGCGCTCCGGATGCATCTATGGGCATGAGTTCCAAGTTTGAATCTATGCACTCTCTGTCAAGGGGAAAGCAATAAAGCAACCCCGTCACCAATCTAAGTCGTTGCCATCAACGTGCTTGTGCTCCAGAGAGAACAAAAAGGTGATGCTTCTCTGCTCCTAGAAGCCTGTGTGCAGACCAAAAGAAAGTTACAAGACAACAAAGGAGTATGAAGATGGCTACAGAACACAAGAAAGCAGAAACTGGCTATGCTAGGTGTGTTAGATTGGAGCATCTTATTCACTCTTTTTGTCATCCTTCTATATGCACATAGAAATAAAAACGTTCAACAGCAGCACTACACTCAGGGCAAGTCATTGCCCATAATAGAGAGCACATCAGATTAAGCAAACCATTGCCCTCTATGCTTCCATCAGCATGAGTAGCACTCTGTGCATCCCTCAGCACCAACAGGGAATGATTAGGCATCCGCTACTACAAAATACTTATGACACTCTCTGACATTTCACCTCTCAGCACATCCACACCTGAGTCTTGTTGCTTGTTGCACCATCTCTCCTCTGCATAGAGAGAGAGAGAGAACCAAGCTCTCTCAGCTAGCACACAACTGTGAGTGACTATCGAATAGCATTGCGCAGAAGGAAAGATTTGGCAAGGTAAAAAAAAGCAAAACTCGGATGCGCATAGATCTCTGAGAGAGAGCGACAAAGAAAGCATGAGAAAACGGTCCACCATCTCTGTATAAAAGAGAGAGAGAGAGAGAGTGAGCTACACCTCCAATTGTGTTGTGAATCCCTGGGCTGGAGCAATACATTGAGGGTGCATATTCATCAAGATCACATCATCGATGATGTCTGCATCTTAGGATTTGCTATCTGCCAACCGACGCAAGCATAGAAGTCCACCAAATTGATCGCGTAGCGTGTCATTTTTTGTGATAGTCAATAGTCTATGGGTGAGCCAAATAGGCTTTGGGAGATGTTTTCTCCTTGTGGCATAACCCAATTTGATGAATAACTGGGATTTACGCCTTCATTCCCTCGAACAATAAAGTGAATGGTTTATGATATTATGAAATCACTGATTAGATCATAGGAATCTAGCGGTCGCGTGAAAATGTGCTAATGCGCCCAGCTTCACATAGGTGATTAAGTCTTCATGGATATACTAGCACCTGGTAGATTATCATGAATTGGCAGATTATTGTGAATTTGCTGATGCACAAAAGATTCATTCTATGATCACTCACAAGTCATAGGCTTACAGGTGTGGCTCTATGCGCACAAAGATGTTTATGGGCACTTGGTTTTATTGATCTCGGTGGGTCCATTGAACAAGGCATCTTCTCTTCCATCCAAGAAATTTTACTTGATCTCAGTGGGTCCATTGAACAAGGCGTGTTCTCTCCAATCTAAGAAATTTTACTCAAGTTTTAGCTTATTGATTCAAAGGGAATACTCTTTCGTGTTATCTTGTGGCTCCAATTCAACAAAGACAATACATCTCCTCGGGGTTCACATAAGAACCATTTTTTGGAATGAATTCCAACCACATTTAAAAAGAGTTCCTTTTCACTATTGGCAATTCATTTTTTTTTTTTTACAAGAAGTCACTTTGTATTTTTTTCCTTCTTAGGGTAACAACCCTTCTTTGTGCCTATATCTTTTGGCACCCTCTACTAAGCCATCAAATTTTGTATCTATGAAGTTCAACTGCAATTTCGCTAAGGATTTTGACCCTTTTCCTTAAGGACACCACTTTGGCACTAAGTGCCCCTTCCTTTTAACATCAAGCAATATAAGAAGGGTAGTGTATGTGCAATTTGGGAGGCCATTCTAAGCCCCAAAAGTGTTTCTTGGTGCATTTGAGCTACTCTAAGCCCTCCTCTTGTGTTGATTCATCTTGGTTTTTTGTGCAAGAGTAGGGCTATTCTAAGCCCCCTCTCCAAGGTGTCTACTTCATTTTTGGTGCAAGTGTAGGGCTACTCTAACCCCTCCACCCCTATCCCAAGTCGATTTTGTGAACCAATTTTTATCGTAAGCATGGTAAATTTGTTTCAATGGCAAAAATGCCAACAATTTCAAGTGCCACATGCTCAAACCAATTATATTTACCCTCCTTTACGTTGATATTCATGCCAAAAGATGAAAGGCTAAATGGCATAAATTACAACCTATGGAAGGATACTATTAGGGCCTATCTCTATACAAACCTGTTGTATGAGGTAGTCAAAAGCACAGAATGAGAGCTTGATAAGTATAGTGATCCAAGAGCTTGGAATATATGGAATGTAAAGGATAAGTGAGCATTAGGCCAACTTCTCCTTGCATGTGATGAATTGACAAAAGGTCACATCACTGCATGTAAGACTTCAAAAGAAGCTTGGGATACCCTAGCCAATCTATATGAGGATAAAACACCTTCTAAGATTTATACTCTAGAGGCTCAGTTCCACAATCTCACTATATGTCACAAGAACACCATCACAAAAGTGATCGCCCAATTTGAAGATTATCAATGCAAGTTAGAACTGTATGGATGAGAAATTTCAAGTGAAGACATGGCTATAAGATTGCTTAACAAGCTTCCTAGGTCCTATGAAAATTCGTGACTATTATGTACAATGGGGGTCAAGCACTCACTTGGGAAGAAGTTAGAAGATTGTTGCTTCTCCATGATTCTCAAAAAAAGACCCAAGCTACCCAAGAAAGAGCCATGGAGGCTAAAGCCACCTTCCACAAGACTAAAGGACAAAAAGTTGATCAAGAATCGAAGGACAACGGCAAGAAGAAGTTCACTTGCAATTTTTGTGGCAAGCCTAGCCACATCGAAAAATATTGCTTCAAGAAGAAGACCACGGATAATTCTAAGTCTACTTCAAACACCGAACATCATTCTCACTACACAAGTGAAGATCTCTTTCTCACAACTGAACATAAGGCACTTGTTGCATCCATTGCCAAGAAAGAGTGGATTTTGATAGTAGTGCTTCATCACATATGTGCCATGACAAAGATGATTTTCATGATTTTGAAGAGCATAAAGGTCAAGTTTATCTTGGAGACAAGTGCACTGAGATCCATGGAAGAGGCAAAGTTCATGTCACTAACTCAGCAGGCCAAACCTAATCACTCAAAGATGTTCTTTATGTCCCAAGCCTTTGTAAGAACCTTCTCTCAGTGAAGGCCATTACAAAGTGCAACATGAAAGTGCAATTCATTCACAACAAGGTTCAAGTCATTGATCATGAATCTAATGAAGTGATAGCTCAAGGCTTTGAAGACAAAGGTCTCTACAAGCTTTCAGGTTTTTTGGCCAAAGATTCAAGTATTAGCTTGCGGCATTTCAGATTTGGACATACCTCTTGCTTAGCTAAGATCTCTTCCAATCATCTTGTCAAAGGTTTACCCAGGATTGCACAAGTGGAATTGAATTGCCAAGCATGTGCCAAACATGCAATTGCTAGTTTGCCTACAGAACCATCCATTTTTGCATCTAAACCCTTAGCATTATTCCATGCCAATATTTGTGGACCTATGCATACACCTCTAACTGGGTCAATATACTTCTTCCTGATAATAGATGGCTTCACTAGATACACCAAGGTTTAGGTTGATCAGAATTTGGATTTTTTGTAAAACAATTCTACCTCTTAGGCACATAATCTCTTATATGTAGTTCCTATTTCTGCCTAGATATAGATATTGTTAGTTTGTATCATATACGCACATTGCAATTTGACATTTGAATATAGATATCATAGCTAATCCTTATAGCTTACCATTACACTTGAAATCATATCTATTCTCTCTCTATCTCTCCCTCATCCATTTTTGAGTCTTAAGGTGTGTATATTAAGGTTCATCTATTGGAAAATCATGTAAACCTATGATTTATTGTTCTTGTGGCCCACTACCACTTCCAAGATTTGATATCAGAGCTTAGCATACCAACATTTGGTATCAGAGCTTAGAATACCAACAAAGGAATGTACAAGAATGACCTAAAAACAACAATACAACTTCTGCAATATATAGCGAACGGTACATAGGGAAAATCCTAATGTTCGCGAATGAGTGAGATGGCAAGAAAACAAATGTTCCATCACTCTTGGTAGACAAATCTAGTAAAGGTCAATAAAATATCCCTGACATATGCCAGTGTGACCACTATACATGTCAGAGAAATGAAAAAGTAATACGTATTATCATGGATCATCACATGTTGAGCTTGATATGTCAACACTCCCCCTCAAGCTCAACTCAACGTCGTGTCCTGTAATCCAATCATCTTCCAAAACTTTTTCAACTTCTCAGCTCCAAGTGCTTTAGTGAAAATATCAGCAACCTCCTAATCTCTCCTCACATAAACAAGATCAACATCACCTGTTAATACCTTCTCTCTGTTGAAGTGATAATGTATCTCGATATGCTTTATTCTAGCATGAAAAAAAAGATTTTTTGCTAACTGAATGCTACTAAAATTATCACAATAGATGGTGATATGCTTCTGCACTTCCACACCTAAATCGTCAAGTAGAATCTCTAGCCACGATGCTTCACATGCTGCCATTGTAGCACCTCTATACTCAGCCTCTATACTCAACAAAGCAATAGTGGGTTGCTTCTTGCTGCTCCATGTAATAGTTGCACCTCCAAGTGAGAATAAAAATCCACTTGTAGACTTCTATCTGGAATACTACTAGCCCAATCTGCTGTTCAGAATATGAGAGTGCATCTCCCTTTTGTATATTGGAGTCACTCTATTTCTATTCCATTTCCATTTTATATTATATCCTTTATATTTGGGTACCTTGCCATTTGCTTCTACCATTGTATTCATTCTCCTTTGAGGGGAATTATCCCACATGAGATGTACTTTGGAGAGCCCCTCCCAAATATATATAAGGAGGGCCTCTCCCCCCATTTGTATGTGGTTAGAAGCTTGAGGAGCCTACTCCATGCTCTTGACAAGCTCATTTCTAATCCATATGAGTTTACCCATTTCTTGGTCTACTCACTTTGAGTCTCTCACATTTTTCTTTTGTGAGCACACTCTTTTTTTCATTTTGCTTCCGTGTGTGTACTCTCTACATGGTATCAGAGCGCTAGATGGAGGTCTTGGTGCTGTATTTGGTGATTCTTTTGGTGGTGGTGGTGCTTGAGTTTGGTGGTGTTTCTGTCCACTCATTTGCAGAAGCATTTTGCCATCATTTCACTATTTGGGGCTTCATTTTGCCCATTAGCCCACCCTCCCACCCATTTTCTTCATCCTTTTGTACACCATTTACCCCCAATTTTCCCCTCCCTCCCACCCTTTCTCTTGAAGTATCGGATGTATGTCATTCATATGATATTTGTGTTGCTCACCTCCAACCGTATAACATTCTGTTCATTTAGCTTCCCAATTGTGTGGAGTTGGTTGATCTCATGACTATAAAGTGTTCACAAAGACTTTTGACATATTTTTCTTTCTTTCATTGGAGATCATTTGTGGTACTGCTTCTTCTTGGAAGTTCTTTAGATATGGGATTCTTGATGCATCCCCCTCTTTGGAGTAAATCTTCAACTTTCAAGTTTTCATGTGATTAAGCACTCAATGCGAGTTCTTTCGCTACAATAGCTACAATTATACTCCATTAGAAAGTAAGGGTAATCAAGAGCTAACAGATGCATCTCTGTGCTTGTGTTCCAATGCGCTCCGGATGCATCTATGGGCATGAGTTCCAAGTTTGAATCTATGCACTCTCTGTCAAGGGGAAACCAATAAAGCAACCCCGTCACCAATCTAAGTCGCTGCCATCAACCTGCTTGCGCTATAGAGAGAACAAAAAGGTGATGCTTCTCTGCTCCTAGAAGCCTGTGTGCAGACCAAATGAAAGCTACAAGACAACAAAGGAGTACGAAGATGGCTACAGAACACAAGAAAGCAGAAACTGGCTATGCTAGGTGTGTTAGATTGGAGCATCTTAGTCACTCTCTTTGTCATCCTTCTATATGCACATAGAAATAAAAACGTTCAACAGTAGCACTACACTCAGTGAAGTCATTGCCCACAATAGAGAGCACGTCAGATTGAGCAAACCATTTCCCTCTATGCTTCCATCAGCATGAGTAGCACTCTGTGCATCCCTCAGCACCAACAGAGAATGATTAGGCATCCGCTACTACAAAATACTTATGACACTCTGACATTTCACCTCTCAGCACATCCACACCTGAGTCTTGTTGCTTGTTGCACCATCTCTCCTCTGCATAGAGAGAGAGAGAACCAAGCTCTCTCAGCTAGCACACAACTGTGAGTGACTATCGAATAGCATTGCGCAGAAGGAAAGATTTGGCAAGGTAAAAAAAAGCAAAACTCGGATGCGCATAGATCTCTAAGAGAGAGCGACAAAGACAGCATGAGAAAACGGTCCGCCATCTCTGTATAAAAGAGAGAGAGAGAGAGAGTGAGCTACACCTCCAATTGTGTTGTGAATCCCTATGCTGGAGCAATACATTGAGGGTGCATATTCATCAAGATCACATCATCGATGATGTCTGCATCTTAGGATTTGCTATCTACCAACCGACGCAAGCATAGAAGTCCACCAAATTGATCACGTAGCATGTCATTTTATGTGACAGTCAATAGTCTATGGGTGAGCCAAATAGGCATTGAGAGATGTTTTCTCCTTGTGGCATAACCCAATTTGATGAATAACTGGGATTTGCGCCTTCATTCCCTGGAACAATAAAGTGAATGGTTTATGATATTATGAAATCACTGATTAGATCATAGGAATCTAGCGGCCGCGTGAAAATGTGCTAATGCGCCTAGCTTCACATAGGTGATTAAGTCTTCATGGATATACTAGCACCTGGTAGATTATCATGAATTGGCAGATTATTGTGAATTTGCTGATGCACAAAAGATTCATTCTATGATCACTCTCAAGTCATAGGCTTATAGGCGTGGCTCTATGCGCACAAAGACGTTCATGGGCACTTGGTTTTATTGATCTCGGTGGGTCCATTGAACAAGGCATCTTCTCTTCCATCCAAGAAATTTTACTTGATCTCAGTGGGTCCATTGAACAAGGCGTGTTCTCTCGAATCTAAGAAATTTTACTCAAGTTTTAGCTTATTGATTCAAAGGGAATACTCTTTCGTGTTATCTTGTGGCTCCAATTCAACAAAGACAATACATCTCCTCGGGGTTCACATAAGAACCATTTTTTGGAATGAATTCCAACCACATTTAAAAAGAGTTCCTTTTCACTATTGGCAATTCATTTTATTTTTTTTTTTACAAGAAGTCACTTTGTATTTTTTTCCTTCTTAGGGTAACAACCCTTCTTTGTGCCTATATCTTTTGGCACCCTCTACTAAGCCATCAAATTTCGTATCTATGAAGTTCAACTGCAATTTCGATAAGGATTTTGACCCTTTCCCTCAAGGACACCACTTTGGCACTAACTGCCCCTTCCTTTTAACATCAAGCAATATAAGAAGGGTAATGTATGTGCAATTTGGGAGGCCATTCAAAGCCCCAAAAGTGTTTCTTGGTGCATTTGAGCTACTCTAAGCCCTCCTCTTGTGTTGATTCATCTCGGTTTTTTGTGCAAGAGTAGGGCTATTCTAAGCCCCCTCTCCAAGGTGTCTACTTCATTTTTGGTGCAAGTGTAGGGATACTCTAAGCCCTCCACCCCTATCCCAAGTATGCTACTCTCACGCAATGCATATATTGCACAAAGTCAAATTTATGATAAGAAGGAAGAAATTCCAAATTTCACAAAGGCAGATGACTATGCATTTTTCAGAAGGAATTTGGACACTTACATTCAGCCATACAAGGGGGGTGATGAACCTTCTCGAAACCTACAAGATATAGGTCAAGAGAGAATTTCATTACCTACATCAATACCTAGCCGATCATCAGTACCTTTTGAAGTTCCGACTTATGAAATTGGAGAAGGTTCTAGAGTTCTAGAAGAAAGAGATACTAAAGAACTAGAAGATATACCGCCACTTTTAGGAATATGCCAAAGTCGTTATATCAAACATGGAAGGACAGTGGTATACAAGAATACACACGAAGAACTAGAAGTCAGACCAGGAGAAAACAAAAAGACGAGGTAAGTTATGCATAATATTTTGAGATTCATAATCTTTTAGCTCTTACTTTAGTTGAGATGGACCAGCTACTGTTCAAGATGCACTAAGTATTCATGTATGGAAGAAAGCTATGCAAGAAGAGATTGATTCTATCCATAAGAATCAAACTTGGATGCTTTGTGAGTTACCAAAAGATAAGAAAGCTATTGGTGTTAAGTTGATCTTCAAAATCAAAAGAAAAGCAGATGGTACTATAGAAAGGTATAAAGCAAGATTAATTTTCAAAGGTTTGACTATGCTGAGACTTTTGCACCTACATCTAGAATGAAAATTGTGAGGACGGTACTTTCTTTAGCTGCATTCTTTAGTTGGAAAGTATACCAGTTAGATATCAAAACTACATTTGTTAATGGTGATCTGCATATAGATGTTTATGTTCAGTGGTCGGAAGGTTGTGAAGAAATAGGTAAAGAGCATTTAGTGTACAAGCTTATCAAAGCTTTGTATGGACTAAAGCAAGAACCAAGAGCTTGGTATGAGAAGATACATGTTTATCTTCTATCTATTGGTTTTGAAAACTCAAATGCAGCTCCCACTCTTTATGTGAAAGCTAAAAAGGATGTTTTGATTATTATTATCATATATGTTGATGATATTGTTGGTGCATTTCAAGCCTTCACACTTGGCTTGGAACCTTGGAAGATTAGCTTGGACAAAGTTCATCAAGGCTTCACTTGAAGGAAATGGCATAGGAACCCATACCTATGATTTATTACTTTTACTCGTTGTAAAAAGTCTATATGACTTGGCATTTACTTGTATCACACCTAATTGATTAGTCGTGGAATTTGGATGGTGTGATTGGAGAGAATATCTCCCTACATTTAGTGGAGTGATCATAGGAGATTTGAATTTGAATTCAAATTCAAATCTAAACTCAACCACTATAAAAGTAGTACTTGAAAAGTCGTGTTTTTTTAAGCTAGTCCAATTGAGCTCACTCCCCGAGGCATTCTATTGTTGTAACTCAGTGTGTGATTGTGTTGACCTAAGCTTCAACTTAGGGACTTGCGGCGACAGAGACTATACCTCCATCTCCTCTCAAGTGCATATAGTGGGGATACACGCTTTTAATTATCAATCCAAAGAGTATACAAACCTAGCCGAGTGTATGAGGACATGCAATCATGTAATGGTCAATGCAAGTGGATAACTCAAGGATGCAAGCAAGATTAATACTTATCCAAACGAGCTTCAACTGTCGGTTATGGCGAAACGATACTTGGTGCAGCAGCCGTCAGTATTTTGGACTTTTCTCCCAGCTCCGAACTCCAAATATAGCGAATAGCATATGCGTTTCGAAGCTCTCGAGAAGACGCATCCAATGGCAGTGGTTTCACTCAATTCTGACGCTCCTACTTCAAGTTATGGGCAAAATACTGAGTCACGGGAAATCTTTCCTACACTTCAGCACTTCCCACACCTCGCACACACATTACCTACAGCAAATAATCACTCTCATGGATAGACAACACTCACAAGCACTCTTTCCAAGCAATACACATGCATACAAGCTCACGAAGAAGAAGATACAGAGTGAAGAAGACACAAATTCGAAAATCTGAGCTCTCTATTCTCACAATGGCAAAAAGTCTTTACAATGAGTCAGATTTTGACTTATATACTAGTGCCCTAAAATTGGTCCTTTCACATTAGTGACCGGCACTTTTATTCTCTAAGTGCTAATTTCCTACTATTTTACATGGATAAGCTTCTATTCTTCTATGGGAATGCATCTAGAGGACTCCTCTAGTGCCTTTACATGGGAAATATGTTACAAAAATGAATATGTTACAAAAATATGTGGTCCAAATCGGAAAAATTTTGGGGCCCGTCTTTTTCTCTGCATCGTGCGCTCTTTGGCTCTGCAACACTCTCCCCCTCTTCGCCTCTGTCGTCCCTTGACAGACTTCGCTTCCTTTGACAGACTTTGCTTCGCGCACGCGTCCTGTGGTCTGTATTGTCTGCTTCTTGATCTTGCATTACGTTTTAGAGGCGCTTCAGCTTTTCCACTGCACGCTACCCTTGGTCAGTGTTGTCTGCAGTTAAACAGACATGCAGATTCGATGGCCTTCTTGATTCAAGCTCTACAACTCGAGAGCCTGACGTAGTCGCCTTGCCTGTTGACTTGGGTTGCCACGCACGCCACCAGTGACTAGGAATGTGCTATTCTTAGTCACCCTCTTCAACTTTTCAGCCTCTACCCCTTTCTAACTTTTGGCCCTACTTTGATGTTTGAAAAATCCACTCCTCTGGACCCTGGGGTTTAGCTTGTAGCCTGGTGCGTGCCCCTGCGGGGCTTCCTGCAGAGATGTATCTTTACCTTTGTCTATCTTCAGATTTGGCTTTCAGTGAAGCTGTTTCTTTCGTTGCTTTCTCTTTTTCCTCTTCTTACTCGTCTCGCCCTCAACACTGCCCCCCTCCTGAACTCTGTCGTCCCCGACAGGCTTTGATAAGCGCCGGGCATATGTTCTGTATACTTGTTGCTCTGTATCGTTTAGCAGATTGGCTTCACGTATCATGATCTGTTTCCATTGTTCCGCTTTGACTCCATCGTTGGGCGGTTGTCTATGATCTGCGAAGAAGCTCAGTTCGTATGCCACAAGTCTGGCATTCAGATTGGATGACATCTTTAAAAATACCTCTGAATCGATTTCAAAAAATCCTGTGAAAAACGCTTCTTCGAAGGTCTGCATATACGAGCTGGGCAAAAACATGAGTCTAGAATAGTATGCCATTATTGTGGGGCGGCTCGGCATTACTGATAGATCAAAAATTAGTACATCTGTGCCTTGATTAATGCCGATGAAGTTCAAAAATGTATATGCCGCATGTTTGAAGACTTTCAAAACTGTAAGTAGCATACTAAGTATTTTATTTGCCATTTTAACTGCTAAATCTGGTACTGTCGCATAGTTGTGTAGCCAAAATTCTATTGTTTTGATCATGTAATCCTCGGTTGGCAAATAATTATGCGGTGGGCTCGGTAGCATCGGATAGTTTAGCCACTGTTTATTAATGTTGCCGCTGCGTTGTAAAGCCAAAAATTCCGTGGGTTCCCTTCTTCGTGGTATTGGGCAAAATGAAGGGTTTACCTGGAATAAATAAGGTGCGGCTTCCCAATGCACCCGAAGTGTGGGATGATTCTCCAAAAACTTTCTCCTCCACACTGGCTGTGCTTCTTCAAACTCGGCTTGAGTGTATGTGAATGTATCATGTTTGAAATTAAGCTGCACATCTGGACTTTTCTTTGTTGTCTGCTTAATGTACCTTCTCGTCTTCTCTTTCAATAATCCGTACGGGATATTGAAAGGCTTCATGATCTTGTCCAGGTCTTTGCCTTTGATCTTTGCTTCCTTCATAACCTTGATAACTTCATTTTCAAAACTTTCCGTCAACCGGGACACCACTAGTGCCCGTTCCCTCTGACTTAGTTCTGCAGTGTATGGCATTGGATGGTCATCATGCATATCCGCCATCTGCTCATGCATTGGAGAATGATAGATCGGTTGAGATAGAGGGCTTACCTCTACCTCGTCAGTAGGATGTTCTTTTTCTGGCACTACTGGTGTCCCGATCGGTTCTTTCTCTTTGATTTGAATCTTTAATTTTTCTATGCATTCATCCTTCTCTTTTATGTCTTGCAGGGCTGCTCTGAGTGCTTCTTTAGCGGCTAACAATTCATTGCCCACTTCAGCGACATTATCCATGTTTTCACTGTAACTTGCTGCAAGTTTCCCATGTGCTATATTTAATTGCCTTGTGAGTTCACATATTTCTTGACTGTGCTTCTGTTCTGATGCTTCTCGTACAGCGCGCTCTTGTCTCAGCAGATCTTCATATTGTGCAATCTGCTCTCTCAATTCTTTTTATTTGGTATCCGAGGTCTCTGGTTGCTCGATCGGCTGATCATATAATAATGACTTCATTAATTCTTTATTTCTGTTGCGTAAATTGTCATTCTCCTCCATGTACACCTTCAACTGTGTCTCAAGCATAGTGCTTCTTGCCTTCATTCGTGCTTTGTCAGCCTCGCTTGTATCATATAATCTTTGGAGAGTTTCTAGCTGTGATTGTAGCTGATGGTGCTGAGCGATTAACGATTCATATTGCCTTTTATTTTCAAGCAACACAGTGGTTTTGGCCGTTAACTCCTTCTGTGCCTGGATAAGTTGTGATGACAGTTGTTCGCTCATTATTTGGAACTGACTTCTTTCCCTCATGGCCTTGTCATATTCTGTGTCAATATCCATCATCTGTTGTTGAGTGTCCATGGCCGTCTGAATCATCTGTTTGACTACAGGCTTCAACTGTGCCACATCAACATTCAACCATGTTGTTGGTATACCTGGTGCTTCACCTGTATTTACATCTTTACCTTGAGCGATATGTAAAGTGGTATCATGGGGCTGCCTAATCTGAAGTTGAATGCTTGGCTCAGCCACCATGTCTTCTTTGTTTCCTTGAGGTGTATCCTCTGGCACCTCGATTATAATTTGTTCTTTCTTTTGTAGCTCCTCCGCTTCCTTTCTTACTGGGGTTCTTTCTTCCTCTCTGATAGGTGGTTTTACGTATGTCTCACTGACTGGAGCTTCTTTGATGTTTATTTTTGTAGTGTCATTTAACTGAATGACATGCTCGGGGTCATCGACCTTCTCAATTTCTTTATCCTTCGCTTGGTTGTCTGGCGTCACTTCCATTTGATTGATTTCTGGTCCTTCGTCTTCCTGAGTCACTGTCCTGATATCAGTATCTAGGGTATCTTTCTCAGGACTGGATTCCAGGTCGGTACTGGAATCATCTATGCCCAGCTCTTTGTATCTTCCAGCCTGTTTTGGTGTTCTCTCGGTGCTTTGCTGCTGTTTAGCTTGACTTGCTTGTCTATAATGATGTCCTTGGACATTAAGATTCACCTGCCCTTGCATATACTGGTGTGTTTCTTCGAGGGCAGCGGAAAGATCTCTTTTGGTTATTGGCATTTGTGCTATCGGTATTGTTGGCAATATATGTGTCCTTTTTGATTGAGGTGTAGCCTGAGCTTCCTCCTCCCGTAGGCGTTTTGTACCTCTCATTTGTGGCTGAGAACTGGTTCCTGCCTCTTCAATGCCTGTAGTAATTTTCTTCTTTTTGGGAACTGTGGCGGATTTCACATATTTAGCTAATCCTTCGGAGGTAGGCATCTCCCTTAAACAGTTCTTCATGTCTAACGCTTCATATATCAATAATGTCAATGCAGAACTACCATTCAAAAACTTTTTCTTGCCCCACTTTTTCTGGGCTTCAAATAATCTTTCTTGAACATATCCTGTCAGATTTACCTTGTTGCCTATCTGTCTCATGGCATGAGATAGTAATTGAACTATTATCTTCTGTGGAGCTGTATACCTGTGCATGCTTGGGAAGCAAAAGTGTTGATGCACCAATCGAACAGCATCTTCTAAGTCAATTCGGTTTATATCAAAAAATGATTTCTTCTTGGGATCATGGCACTCGTCTTTAACATTAGTAATGCCCTCTTGATTCCATCCAAAAGCTTTATTGATCAATTCATGCGTGAATTGAATCGTTTTCCATCTGCCTACTTTATCCAATACCTGTGCTTCTGGAATTGATATCTTTGTTGCCGCAGGCTGCATAGTATTCATGACTTGTGTACATCTTTGGAAGTCTGGAACATAAATAGGCAATTTGAGAAATGCCTCTAATCCTGCCTGGGTCCATACATCTTCAATATGTGGTAGCCCTTGTATTATCGTTTTGAAATCTTGTGACATGATAGGGAAGCAATGATCCCTGTCCATAATTTTTATTGTTGCCATGAAGATGAGATCTGACACTGGTTGGTCGTCCCGGAACCAGTGACCTCTTGCTTTTGTAATTGATTCGAGCTGGAAAAGCTGGACTTCTTCCTCTTGTGTGGCTTCAGAATTGGTAGACGACATCTGCACTCAATATAGAGGGTGAATTAGTGGCCATATATGATCAGGAATCCTCCTTTATTTCTCTTAAGCTCGATCTTGCTCCGAGTGAATAGTGTCGTCCCTTTCCCGTGGGTGTGAGAAAGGTAATACCTGGATTGTTACATTTTTGGATATTTTTATATTTTCATCTGAAAGGAAAACAGAAAAGTTAGTTCATAGCCGAAGCGGTTATTATTTTTATAGTATTCTTGTTGGTGTATTTACAAGTGCTCTCCTATTTCCAATGGAAGAATGTGCTTGACTATTTCGAATTAGAAGAAGATTGTGCCGAATGCTTGGCCTTGTAATGTGGCCCTATCGTGCATACTTTGGATATTGATAGCTCCTCATGTGTGCAATTGGAAGTACTAGTTTGCTTTATGCCTCCTATCTTGTCTTTCGGTGCCCAAATTTGGTTCACTCTTTGGGGATGTATTTCCTTCGGAACCTTCGTGATAAATGTGATTCTTCCCTTATAGTGTGTTTGCTCTATCTGCTTTTGGAATTTCGGTCTTCCTTGAGTTGCAGCTGCAGACTCCTTCTTTCTCCAATAGGTCCTCTTTCTTGGCTGGTGTGCCTGTGGACCATGTTGATGGTGATTGCCCTTATGAGGATGTTCGATCGGCTTTGGAGTACATGCCTTTGGGATCCATATTTGTGTTCGATCCGGTTGTGCAGTTGTCACTTTCTTCGGAACCCAAATGCTCTTGAGTCGAGGTTGACTGTAGTGCGCAAAATTCTTAGTCTTCTTATTCGATTGGACACACTGATGTCGATGACTGGTCTGTTGCTGAAGATATGCCTTCTTTTGATCCTTCCTTATCCAGGCTAGTGTAGAAAGTGGAATGGGGTATACTCTCATGGGTGTAGACTTTAATTCCTTCAAAGGAATATTCTCTTTTGTGCATTGTGTGTCACTGGGCTTGATAGCAAGTTCAGGTGCACTCTTGTGACTCTCAACACTTAAAGATGGAATGCACACAGAGTTCAATGTAGGACCTGAAGAAGAGGTTTCTGAAGTGCTAGTGAGCAGACAATCATGACTTTGTTCATTGGAATGAACTTCTGGCTCTATAATAGCGGCTTTGAGTGGTCGTTCGTCTAGCAGACTAAACACTTCACGAGGTCCTATCCTGGCCGAGATGTATCCTAAAGCCAATTGGATGGTTACCTCATATTCATATATCCAATCTTGCCCTAACACCACATCTTCAAGTAAATCTTGATCCTGGCACACTAAAAGTCTTTGCTCCATAGTATTGTTCCCCATATGCAAAGGTAGAGTGATCTCACCTATGCATTGAGTAACTTTTCCTCCTATTCCAATTAGCTGTGCCTTCGATGGGCGTAATTCCTCTCTAAGTTTCTGAGACAAAGAAATTCTAATACAGCTTATTGCTGCTCCTGTGTCAATAAGAGCATCCACTAAGTGGTACTCTTTCCGTCCTGCTCCCAGATTCAAATAAGGTTGTCTTCCTTGTTGTCCAGAGTTCTCTGTGGCTCTAAAATTAGCCATGGGGATGAGTTCTTCTCCTACTCTATATCTCTCGTCTCTTTCTCTCATCCACTCTTTCCGTTTTTTGATACGTTCTAGGGCTTCCTGTCTAGCTTCTTCTCTTATCCTTTCTTCCTCCATTCGTCTATTCTTGCCTTTGATTAATCGAGCCATTGTTTCCTCTGTCAATGGTTCTAGATATTTTTTTACTCGACATCCACTGATGTAGTTTGGCAATACGTCTCCATCTAAGGTTGCGAGATTGATGGCTCCACTTGTTGATATGCGATTGATGATCAATGGACCATATCCTCTCTTTTGCAGTTTCTTAGCATGTTGCTTCAAAGTGTATACCAAAACTAAATCTCCTTCCTTCAAATTCTTGTCCTTGATGTGAGCATCAAAGTAGGCTTTTTGTCGCCTTTTAGCAGCATAAATGCCTGCTACTGCTTGTAACCTAGTTTCATGAAGTTTTTCTATTTGGTCCAATTGAGCTGATAGTTCATGTCCCTTCCACTCGTAAGTAGTTGCTACTCTGAGGGTGGGAATTAAGAAATCAATTGGCAAAATAGCATTTTGTCCATATACTAAGTTAAAAGGTGTGGTGCCTATGGCGGTTTTGTAAGCTACTCGAAATGCCCATAAAGCATGATGTAACTGTTTATCCCAATCAGTTCTTCCCGTGTTCACAATTTTTGTGAGAACGGTACACAAAATTTTATTCGAACTCTCCGCTTGTCCATTGGCTTGTGGGTGATAAGGAGCTGATTTCTTATGAATTACCAAGAATTCATTCAGCAAGGCTTCGATGACTTCATTCACAAAATGCGTACCTCTATCACTCACAATTTCTATTGGTAGTCCAAATCTAGTGAAAACATTCTCAAAGAGAAACTTGGCCGTAGTTCTCGCGTCATTTTTCTTGGTTGCTTTCGCTTCAACCCATTTGGTTAGATAGTCCGTGGCTACAATTATATACTCGGCATGGGATCCTTTTGCTGGGGGGCTAATAGGTCCTATGAAATCTATTCCCCATTTCGTGAAAGCTCTTGCACTCATCATGGGTCTAAGTGGCATCTCATCTCTTTTGACTGGATATTTTGTTCGTTGACATGTATCACATCGTTGCACATATGTTGCTGCATCTTGATGTAGAGTTGGCCACCACATTCCTGCAAAGAGAATCATTTTTGCAGTTTTGTCTGCGGAGAAGTGTCCTCCTGCAGCTCCTGTATGCGCCATCTCTAACACAGCCAGATATTCGTCCTCATGGATGCACAATCGTAATTGATTATCTCTTCCACGCTTAAAGAGTTGTTTTCCTATAATGGCATACTCCTTACTCTGTTGTTCTAACGCACGTTTCCTTGCTAATGTAGCTCTTTCTGGGTATTCCTGGGTCTTCAAGAACTTCACCAAAGGTATGCTCCATCTTGGTGCTACAGTAGAGTAGCCTAGAGTAGAGTTCTCTTCTGGATTCTGTCCTTGGCAATTTGGGCAGGCTGATACATAGTTATGTGCATCTTTTTGCATGGTAGGCCAATATATGCCTAACCTCTTCAGGGTTTGCCATGTTCCGTTTGCATTTAGATGAGTTTTCCATTGATTTACGTGTGCTTTCTTAAGCCACATTTCCTGTTCATCCTCTTCTATGCATCTCATTAACAATCCACTTGAATCTTGGTGATACAAGCTTCCAGCAATAATGTGAAGGTTTTTAGTCCTCCAAAGATCTTGCTTTCGGTTTGGCGCGATCCCCTCTTTAGGTCCATGTGTGAGTATCGGGATCAACTTTTCTGCCCACTGAGGACATACTTCCAGGTTAAAGAGATAAGTGTCAGGCAGATCATCAGGAACTCCGCTCGGTGGCTCTCCATGTTTTAACCTAGAAAGATGGTCTGCTCTCACATGTGTGTTTCCTTTTTTGACTATTACCTCAAAGTCAAACTCCATTAGTAATAAGAACCATCGCACCAACCTTCCCGTGCTACAAGGTTTATTGACTAAATACAACAAAGCTTGATGGTCTATGAAGAACTTGAATTTGTTGGCTAAGAGGTAATGTCTAAACTTCTTGACTGCATAAACCATTCCTAAGCCTTCTCTTTCTGTAGTCGTGTAATTTCTTTCGGCTTGGTTTAATTGTCTACTCGCATAAGCGATTGGATGATCAAGCTTTCCCTCATCAGCCGGTTGTGCTAGGATACATCTGATTGCATAATTCGAAGCGTCAACATGAATATGAAAAGGCTTATTCCAGTTGGGTGATTTTAGAATTGGGGCTGTACTTAGCCTCTTTTTAAGCTCGTTGAAGGCCTTCTCACACTCGTCTGTCCAAATGAACTGAGTCAATAGACCGTATAAGGGCTTGGCTATTATGGCATACATGTGAATAAACCTACGGTAATATCCACAATGTCCCATAAAGGCTTGCACTTCTTTTGCATTCTTGGGTCTTGGTAAGTCCAATATGACTTTAATCTTATCCTCATCCGTCGATATCCCATTTCTAGAAACTATGTGTCCTAGTATTTTGCCTTGTCTTACCATGAAGACACATTTTTCTGGGTTTAAGCAGACTCTATACTGTCTACATTTGTTGAATATCTTCCTTAATTCCGGTATGTGATCGGGTCTTTGATTGGAATATGTGCAAAGATCATCCACATACACTTCCATACTTTTTTTCAAGAATTCCTTAAAAACATGGCACATTAATCGTTGGAAGGTAGCTGGTGCATTAGTGAGTCCAAAGGGCATCACTCTGAATGCATACACACCCCATTCAGTGGCAAAAGCTGTCTTGTGTTGGTCCTCAGTCGCAATAGTCACCTGATTGTATCCAGAGAAACCATCCAGGAAGCTATAGACCGCTTTACCTGCTACCCTCTCCAATAGATGATCCGTAATCGGTAATGGGTAGCTATCACGTATAGTGGCTGCATTCACCTTCTTCAGATTTATGCACACTCTCAATTTTCCGTTTTTCTTGGGCACTACCACTAATGGCGATACCCATTCTGTGTGTTCTATCTCATATATGAATCCAGCATCTAATAATTTGTCTATCTCTTCCTTTATCTTTGCTGAATAAACCTCATTATAAGTGTAGGGTCTCTGTTTGGAAGGTTTGGCTTCGGATGTCATGGGGATTCTATGCGCACATATAGATGGATCTACTCCTTTTAAATCCTTATAATTCCAAGCGAAGACATCCCGATATTCTCTTATGAGTTGAATTAGCTCTCGTTCTTCTTCGTCTGAGACATCCTGTCCTATGAAAGTACATCGTTCCTCTCCTCCTTCCATGGTTACAACTATTTTCTTGGTCTGCTCTTTATTATCATATGCTATTCCCGGTTGTGCCTCTCTTTTAGGCATTTGAATAGCAATTTTTCTTTCTTCTACTTCATATTTCTTAAAGTGAGCTGGTACTTCAAACTGATCTTCAGGTTTGTTTTCATCATTCTCTGGCTCTTTCTCTATCTCCAGTTCCTCTTCTTGTGTAGGTTCCTGGTCGCTTTCATTAACTGTGATGCTTATTTTTTGATGTTCATACTCGTGTTCCATTGATTCTGGTTCCATTTCAATGCTCTCGTAGTCCTCTTTCCATCCTCTCTCTATCACTTCTCCTTCTTCAGCTTCTTGAAGAACTACTACAAAGAGACTAACATCGTATCCTTCCTCGTCAATGCATTCATTCATTGTTATCACTTCTTCATTCACGCATACATCGAGGGTCGCTAAAATCTCCATCCAACCATGAGGTTCGAATTCTTCATCTAAAAAGATTTGAGGCATGTACGCTGGATCTTGTACAGACCTTGCTACACCTTGCCCTTGCTGCCATCCTTTGCTCCTATCCTCTTCCTTTTGGGCAGTTCGGCAAATCCATAGATGAGTGTCCTCCTTCATCCAAGATTGGTCACTCGAACCTATACTATGAACAGATTGATCGTCCTCCTCTTTATGAATTTGATTCCATTGCAAAGGTGGAACATCTAGATAAGCGTATGTGTGGAGGTTTATTCTAGTTGTGGTTCCTTCGTGCTGTAGGTACACAGCATCTTTTCCCCAATCTTGTACGACCTTTAGCTGTCTCATGAAAGGTCTTCCCAATATCATTTCATAATTGCTTGGCCTTTCGAAGTGACATATTGCTAAAGTGTGTTCAAATTCCACTCCACACGTAGTGAATACTACTCGTTCCAATAATCCTAAGGGTCTTTCTGTGTGTCCATCAGCCATTTGAATCTTCATACGGGTTGGTCTTAAAGCTGGTTTTCCCCATTTCTCCCAAATATCTTTGGTAGCAATGCCAACGCCAGCTCCAGAATCTAAAATGGCTTTGGTAGTGTAACCGTTATAGGTAATGGGAAGGCAGGTATTTCCTTCATCTCCCTCACTAAAGTCTCCGACTTTATCAACTGGAATTTTTACTGTGTTTACTTCGTCAGCTTCCTTTTTCTTTTCCTCCTTGACTTCCCATTGTTTTATTAATTTTTCTTTCAAACGTGGTTTTGCCTTCAATAATTCCTCGAATGTTAAGGTACAAGGGATCTTTACCTCTCTAAGGCGTTGTATAATCTCCGATGTTTGAACTGATGGATTCGGTTCTCGTTTCCTCGTTAAGGGAATGCGATACAATTCTGAATTGTGTTCATACTCCCCTGTGTAATTTGGCAATTCATCTATCTCTTCCTCTCCTTGGTTACTGGGATCCATTGGTGAAATTCCCTCTGAATTGAATTCAGGTATTGAATCCTCTATTTCATTCTCTGCTTTCAACTCTTCAAATGGGGGTTCAATTCTCTCCACATTTTTCCATCTGTCCTCTTGGACTCTTGCCCATAGATCCTTGGGCCATTCCCCTTCTACTTCGGGAACAATCGATCCTTCCCTTCTCTCTATACCACATTCGTGATTCTGTGTCTTAACTACTTCAGGCTTTTCTTGATCATGCAGGATTACACATTCTTGGAACTCTCTTTCAGAAATTCGGGTATTGGGTAAAGGCGATGCAGGCTTTTCTAAGGTCTGTTGAGCAACTTCTATCAATTTCTTGCAGATCTCCAACCTTTCTTTTTCTAAGTCACCTCTGGGATATTCTCTCTCATGTTGTTCTATGGTTGGTCCTGCTCTTATTCGTGCTTTGTATGCCTGAATCCACATGGCTAGTTCTTCAGGCATGGGATCTGCTAACACTGATCCTACCTCACCCCATTTATTCTCCTTTTTGTTTTCTTCTTCCACTTGCGGTTCCTTTTTAAGATTGAGTTCGCTCTTTTCCTTTTCCTTCTTTTGCAATAGTTTCTTTTCCTTTATTTTGTTTCTACGATCCTTCCATCTTTGGGTTCTTTTACTTGCCACACTTTTCTCAGGTTCTTCTGAGTCTTCAACTCTCTGTGGCGTGGGTATATCCCTTTCTGAGCTACTTTGATTGTCTTCCTTAGTTTTATCAGGGGTCTCTCTAGCTTTGGCTCTTGTGATTGCCTTCAAGGGTATCGTGTACTCTTTATCGCTCCCTGATGACTCAATTACTTCTATCACATTAATTTGCACGTTAGAAGTAACCTTGTTGGGATTCTTAGGACAATCCCTGAAAAGGTGTTCTTTACCACAATCACTACAGTAGCCTTCCCAGACGCGTTGTGGTGGTGGTGGGTTTGGCAGTGTACATTCTCTAATGTAGTGATCACCTCCACATCTGTAACATGGTCCTCTGGGTATCGGCGGTCTATTCATGGGTCGAGGTGGCATGGTTGCTCTAGGAGCTGTGTACATAAGCGGGACATAATCCTGCTCGTATCCGTATGAACTATCCGATACTTCTACGCCATAGGTATAAGGTTCATACCATTGTCCATATTCTGTCATAGGGCTGTCATAACTTGAATGTGCTCCTTGACTAGAGTCGTAAGATGAGTCATATGGCTCATTACTAGTCAAAGGTGTGACTGGGACTATTGCTCTCTCTAGATTTTCTTCCGGTTGAGCCATTTTAACCGGGACAACGTTCTGAGGATGGGGCGGTTGTTGTCCTAGCACCGGCTGAGGTTGAGTGTATCCTTGATACGCGTATGGTCGTGGCACTGGTGCCTGCTGTTGGTAAGCTGGATACCTAAAGACTTCACCTCCCTGATCTCTCTGGGGGTATCCGTAAGGTCTCATATATGGTTGTGCTGGTCTAGCCTGCCTATTGTAAGGGCAGTTTTCTGTGCTATGGTTTGTATACCTTTGCTCTATGCTGCAGTATTGTAAAGGTCCTGGGACAGGTGGTCTGTGATACCCATAAGCAGGTGGTGGGACTACTCCCCTGGTACACAAGTGAGAAGGATGATCACCTCCACACTGCATACATTTTCTAAGCATGGACACCCTCATAGGGTTATTGGGGTAGTTCCTTTGTCCTTGCACGTTCAACTTCTTAGCTAGCAAATCAGCTATCTCCTCTATGTTGTTTTTAGGGATTGATGTGTTACTAGTCGAATCTTCACTCTTCAAACTACTTGGTGGTATTTTTAGGTCTTCTGCTAGGTTATCCTCTAGGTCTATACATTCCTTCATGCACTCTTGCAAAGTTTGAACTCTCTTTACATATACCAATGATCTCAAAGATCCGTTCAATAATCCTTCCAAAAATAAAGACACCATTTTATTTTGGGTAGGTCTTTCTTCCACTGGGCATCTGTCCACATACTGCTTGAATCTTCTTGCAGCCAATCTCACGGATTCGGTAGGGGCTTGTTTAAAGCTATGAATCAATGAGGATGAGTTGTTTTTAATTCCAGACTTAGCGAATTCCTCTATCATTTCTTGGTAGACTTGCTCCATGTTCTGAAAACTGTTAGGGTCCAATGGTTGAAACCATGCTAACGCAGTATCTGTCAATGTGAGACCGAAGGACTCATATTGGATCAAGAAGTCTTCTACCTGTTCGGCTCTGATTACTTGTTTGAATTCCGCTATGTGGTTGTAGGGTTCACTAGAACCATCATAGTGATTTCTCATGCATTTGGCAACTTGAATTGGTCTTAATCTTCTTCCTGCTTCAGGGGGTCTAGGCATTACTGGGAAAATTGGTCTTCCTATTGGTATGCCTGGTCCTCTTGCTACTGGAGGTCTGACTGGGGCAGGAATTCCATGTCTTGGGTCAATCGTTGGTTGAGGTCGGTAATTAGGGTTATTTGCAGGCATTGCAAACTGCACATGTGGTCTGACCGGAATTTGAGTTTGATGTGTTTGTTGTGTTTGTTGCGTTTGTTGCGTTTGTTGCGTTTGTTGCGTTTGGCCCGACGGTTGATATGAATCATTCTGGGATGTTCCATGTGGGTTTCTTGAAGTAGTGGCTTGGTCCCTAGGGGGAAACACTGGAATATTTTGATACTTCAACTCAGCTCTTTCTACTTCTGTCAAGGGCCAATATCTTCTCTGATTTTTATCCAGATATGTGATGATGGTGGGGAAATCAGGGTCTTGTAACTCATAGATGGTGACAGGATTAGGGGCAGCTTCCCATATAGAGGAATGGGCTCTAAGCAGATGCTCCATCCCATTGATCAAATACACATCTATTAGAGTGTCATCTTGGGGAATCAGGTCTCCTCTCCATACCCTAGCTATAGTAGATCTCCCTCTAGGTGTAGATACTTGCTCCCCGTTCCCTCCTCCATTTAAGTTTGAAGCATTAGTTTCCTCACCAATTTCATTGATGTTTTCGGGGTGCTCCGTGACAACATACTGGATATCCCTTTTGTCCATGTAAAATCCTCCTACGTACTTGACTGCTGGTCTAGGCACTATGTAAGCCTCTGAGGCCTTCCTTAGTCTAGCCACTAATCTGTTTAGACCATCCAAATAAATAGGAATTTCATTTTGATTGGTGTTCACATACTCCAAGGAGGTTCTGTACTCTCCTTCAATGATTGACATCATGCCAATCATGGGCATTGTGTTTTGCATGTCCTCGGAAGCCATGTGAATTTCTTCCTCTGACTCACTAGAGGCCTCGGTATACTGTGAACGATTACTTGGCTCTGCTACACTCCCTACAGAAGATATTACACTTCTTCGGCTTCCTAGGGTTCTTCCGGATCTCAGGTTCATCCACTTGAAAACTCAAATCAGCCCTTGCTAACCTCTGGCTTCTAGAACTCCAAGCTATGTCTTAAAATTCTAGGAAAAATTAGGCTGGGAAAAGACTGAAGCAAAAATTTCAACTCACGATACTTGGTTCCCAAAGTCCACGATACACGATCTCTGGACCAAAAAATGATCTCTGGACTTCACGATACACGATATCTGAGTCCGAAACGATACTCGATACTTGATTCCAGACGATACTCGAATGACGATACTTGCACAGAACGATACACGATATCTGATATAAAACGATACACGATACTTGATTCCAGACGATACTCGAATGACGATACTTGCACAGAACGATACACGATATCTGATATAAAACGATACACGATACTTATTAGGTATCGCGATCGTTGCAGACTGAACGATACCGATACTTGAAATGAAACGATACCGATACTACTCCAGACAAACGATACTTAGCACAAACCGATACACGATATCTGACTAACCCGATACTTGGTCTAACGATACACGATCGCTGGCAAGTATCGCGATCTCTGAAGACTAGGCGATACCGATACTTGGACCAAACGATACACGATACCTGATTAACCCGATACTGACTCAAACGATACACGATACTTGTGAAGTATCGCGATCTCTGACTCAAACGATACACGATACTTGTGAAGTATCGCGATCTCTGACTCAAACGATACACGATACTCGTGAAGTATCGCGATCTCTGACTCAAACGATACACGATACTCGTGAAGTATCGCGATCTCTGAATCAAACGATACCGATCGCTGGGAAATATCGCGATACTCGACCACAGGAGATCACGATACTTGTGAAGTATCGCGATACTCAACCGCGGGAGCAAAACGATACTTGACCCATTCTCAATTTTTAACTAAGATTTTTCAAGTTTTGGTTTGATGCAACTGTTTTATATGTTCTCTTACCCCTTCTCCCCTCTCTGTATCAATGAAATCACCTCCTTTCACCTCTGAAATCCCCAAACGATACCTAACGCAGATCGTTTTTTCCTTCTTCAGTTGACTTGCTGAAAAAATTTTTGATCAAATGGGTGGTTTAGCTTACCTTGGTAGCTTCTATGATCCCCTGGTCACTTCCCCTAACTCTATGTAGTCCCAGATTGCCTGCTTGCTCACAAACGATCTCTGCTATCTGCGCGATACTCGACACAGGAACACGCGATACTTGTTCACACAAGTGATTTGCAAAATGAAGTTTTTTGGCTTTTATACTTGGTTTTTTCCTATCTACTGAAAATGAAGCAAAAAGACTAGAGGTGAAGGCTACTCTAATCTACTCCCTTACTCCTCCTACTCTACTTCTTCCACTCGCTTTCCTAAACTAACAACTCACTACACACACTCCAAGAATGAGAAGTAGCAAGTACGGTTGAAATTGACTTACCAAAGAAGAGAAATTTTCCACTCCTCCTCTCGCTTCAACTCAAAAAGCTACTTACCATCACACGAATGTCTCGGTTTGATTCGTTACTCCCCGGCAACGGCGCCAAAAAGTGTGTTGACCTAAGCTTCAACTTAGGGACTTGCGGCGACAGAGACTATACCTCCATCTCCTCTCAAGTGCATATAGTGGGGATACACGCTTTTAATTATCAATCCAAAGAGTATACAAACCTAGCCGAGTGTATGAGGACATGCAATCATGTAATGGTCAATGCAAGTGGATAACTCAAGGATGCAAGCAAGATTAATACTTATCCAAACGAGCTTCAACTGTCGGTTATGGCGAAACGATACTTGGTGCAGCAGCCGTCAGTATTTTGGACTTTTCTCCCAGCTCCGAACTCCAAATATAGCGAATAGCATATGCGTTTCGAAGCTCTCGAGAAGACGCATCCAATGGCAGTGGTTTCACTCAATTCTGACGCTCCTACTTCAAGTTATGGGCAAAATACTGAGTCACGGGAAATCTTTCCTACACTTCAGCACTTCCCACACCTCGCACACACATTACCTACAGCAAATAATCACTCTCATGGATAGACAACACTCACAAGCACTCTTTCCAAGCAATACACATGCATACAAGCTCACGAAGAAGAAGATACAGAGTGAAGAAGACACAAATTCGAAAATCTGAGCTCTCTATTCTCACAATGGCAAAAAGTCTTTACAATGAGTCAGATTTTGACTTATATACTAGTGCCCTAAAATTGGTCCTTTCACATTAGTGACCGGCACTTTTATTCTCTAAGTGCTAATTTCCTACTATTTTACATGGATAAGCTTCTATTCTTCTATGGGAATGCATCTAGAGGACTCCTCTAGTGCCTTTACATGGGAAATATGTTACAAAAATGAATATGTTACAAAAATATGTGGTCCAAATCGGAAAAATTTTGGGGCCCGTCTTTTTCTCTGCATCGTGCGCTCTTTGGCTCTGCAACAGTGATAGAGCTACTTCATAGCCTACACCACAATACCTCATTTAGCTATGCTTGTCATGCTAATGAGATTGTACAAACACATTAATCAATAGAAGTATACACATTCACTATCTCTGTTGTCTCTGAGTCTTCTACTCCAAGTCTGTCAACTTCAAAGGAGCATATCTCAGGATCTACTGAACCAAATCAAGGGATTTCAAGCACATTGGAACCAGCCTTAAGCATACTACATGCCTACAAAATCTCAAGGTCAAAGGATCAGCCATCTCGGAGAAATCTTGATCGAAGTGCACACTAGTCTGTGTCTGCAGAGTTCCTAAAAAGTCGGGGGTACATATAATTTTGCTAAATTGATTTCTCAGTGAGTAGTTTATCATTTCTTCTCATTCCACTTGCAAATGGTAGCTTGTTAAGCTAATTTAATATGTCCAGAAGGAATTAGATCAATTGTTAGTGTGCTGGTCACACTGAGTGAAAGACTGAGCAGGTGTCACTACAGAAATAGAAAGTTTTTCTTGATTTTTGAAGTTCCAAGTTATCTGTTTTGATTTGGTCATTACACATATCATTTGCAAAGTACATACATGCTTTCTTGGTATCATTTGGAAGCTCAAAGTGTGTACTAAGCATATCTGGAATCAAAGGAGGGCTGGTGTGAAGCAGGTATAGCAGCACCAACTCAATCTCTTGAGTGCATCCAACCATCACTCCCAACAGTGGTATCAGAGCAAATAAGGTAAATATGGGAGATGGTTTTCCTTCATTCATTGACAAATTGGACAGGAACAATTACCAAGCTTGGTCATTGAGAATGAAGACCTATTTACAAGGAAGGAGCTTATTTGGATACATATCAGGAGATGAGGAATTGCCCTCATTTAAAACTAGAGGACTACCTACCAAGGATGAACATGAGAGGCTCAACCAATGGTGTGCAAAGGATGCTTTGGCAAGGTCTTACCTTCTTAACTCTATATCTGACTTTCTTTTACCTCATGTAAGGAATTGTAAGACTTCCCAAGAGACTTGGGAAACCTTGTCAACATACTTTTCTTCCAACACAAGGGCCAGGAAGAATCAACTGTGGATTGAATTCACAACTCTTAGGAAGCAGCCCAAGCAATCAGTCTCAGAGTATGTGACAAAGATTAAAGATGTGGCAGACCAATTAGCAAGCATTGGAGAAGAGATTGAAGAGGAGCAAATAGTCAGGCAAGTAACAAATGGACTCAAGGCAGATGATAAGTGGGAAAGTTTCACCACTGCAATGGACCTCTATATGGACATGCATACCCCAGATCTCACAACACTCATGGGCCAACTATTCACACATGAAGCAAAGTTTACAAAGGCAGGAGATCAATCAAAAGGTAACAACCCCTTTGCTCTCTATACTGATAAGAAAGTTAAGGATAAAGGTAAAGGGAAGAAACAGGATGAAGAAGGCTCTACCTCCCAAGCTAATTATGCAAGGAGAGGTAGATCATCAAGAGGCAGGGGCAGAGGAGGTAAGTCAGGTAGGGGGAGACCCTACAACTCATCACCATGCAACATTTGTGGATTGTCCAATCATACCACAGATGAATGCTACAAGAACTACAAGAATCAGAGAGGAAGAGGCTACTCAAGAGGTGGATACTCTCAAGGGAGAGGCAGGTTCAACCAACACCAAGGCTACAATGGATACAACAATCAATACAACAACAACTACAACCACAACCATAATGGTAATTACCAAGGTGGATTCAGAAACAGAAGGGATTACAACAACTACATAGAGGAGCAAGATGACTCCCTATTGATCATGAATATGACCTCCAAGGCAGGTACAAATGATGATCATTTATTTTATATTGACTCAGGATGTTCTAACCATGTAGCTGGCAATGTGGCACTACTTTCTGATTTGGAAGAACCCAAGGGCAAACATCAGGTACAAACAGGTGATGATACTAAACATTCTGTTGTTAAGATTGGAAATGTGAAGACATGTGATGGTAACCAGAACCTATTGAGCAGGGTACTCTATGTACCAACCATCACCAAGAATCTAATGAGTGTTGGTCAGATTGTGGAGAAAGGTTTGCAGGTCAGGTTCACACAACATGGAGCATATTTGGAGGACCCAAGACATGGATTCAGAAGGATAGCCAAGGGAGAGAAATCAGGTAGATTGTTTACTTTTGAGCTAGAAGACACCAAGAACATTGCTTTGTATAATTTCAAGGATCAAACACTTTCAGAGTTAGAGATATGGCACAAGAGATTAGGTCACATAGGTGAAAGAACCCTAAAGCAAATGTGCAGGGATCAATGTGTGCTTGGGATACCTAATGTGTCCAAGCAACACATGATTTACAAGTGTGGAGCATGTCAGTTTGGTAAGTCTCACAGATTGCCATATTCAAGGAAAGGTTTCATGCATGAAGACTACCTAGACTTGGTACACACAGATGTTTGGGGACCTAGCAAGGACCCTTCCATTTCAGGTTCAAGGTATTATGTGTCCTTCATTGATGATTATAGCAGATGGACCATCTTATACTTTATGAAGCATAAAGATGAAGTGTTTAATTGTTTCAAGAGGTATCTTGCACTTGTTGAAAATCAAACAGGAAGAAGCTTGAAGAGGCTAAGATCAGATGGTGGATGTAGCTCAGTGATGAGTAGCACCTCCTTTAATGTCAATCCGGGAAGACGTGAGGATGGTATGAAGACCTCGAGCAAGTGACGGCACAAGTGCGTGAGTGAGAAGCACACCAACATGCACACACATACACACACACGCGCACACACGGCAAGACAAAGAGTGAGAATCAATGGAGTTCTTAGATTACTTTTTAGGAAGCTCTTACAAGTTTGTTTCAATTACAATCTACCCTCAAAAATGAGCTCTCTAGCTCCTTTTATAGTTTTTGACTAGCTTTGGCCCTGTTCAGACCTAGTGTCCGGCCTAGTTAAAAATTAGGTTCCAGGGCTTATTTGAGGGCTCAAACGGGATCTAAAAATTACAAAAATTGGCAGGTAGATACTTCTAAAGCTCCTCAAGCTCAAGGACTCCTTGGCTCGCACAAAATGGAGCTACAAAAATATGAAATGGTATTTACAATGGTGTTTAGTGATGAGAATCACTTTTAATTGGTGTAAGGGTTTTTGAAAAGTTAAAGGGTTGCCTAAGTGCTAGATTTGCGTGAATGCTCATACTTGTTTCTTCATGAGGAAAATTATTGGCCTACTTGCCAGATCTTCTTTGACTGCCATGTCTGCTTGTGCTGTCCCTTTGCTCTGACTCTCTTCGTCTTGTGGCTCCTTCGGTTCCCTGACTGCTGCCAACACCCCCCCCACTCTCGCGTCTGTCGCCCCTGACAGACCCTTGTCTAGAGGATTTTTGAACATAGTATTGGACGACATCGGAGGCTAGGTGGTGTTCTTCGAGTCGCAAGCCGCGTGCTAGATCTGTGAGCAAATCATCCCAATTCACAGGTCCGGGAACATCGGGATGAGGCACCCTCAATTGTTCTGAGTAAATGGTTCTCTCCACAGCAAATAATTGGAGGAGATGTGATGGTCTGGGTATAAAGATTTCGGAGTGATATTCCCAGAATCCTGTGATGAACATCTCCTCAAATGTCTGTTTAAAGCAGGCTGGGAGGTACTTGATTCTGGCGTGCCAAGAATATATTACTTCAATTGACGGGGTGGTACTCATATCGTACACTAGATCCTGGTTTCCTGTCACAAAGCTTGCACCTGAGAAGTGAGGGTCCTTAATGTTCTTAAACGTCCTGAAAGTGATCAGCATTAATTCAAATATTTTCATACACATCTGGGCCATCACATCAGGATTATTGCGTAGCCGAGTACTCCAGTGACGGATTGTAGAAATCATGTAGTTGACCGTGGGGGGTCCTCGTGGAGGTGCTAGGTAAACATAATTCAACCATTTTGCACAGGCTTTGATGTCTCTGACGGCAATAGTGAATTCAGGCCAGGTGCGTTGTCAAAGAACTGGAATGTAACAAGGATTATATTTAATAAACAACGGCATATTATTCCAGGTTCGGACCATTTCAGGATACGTTTCCAAAAGCCTGATTCTCCAGGTGGGTTGATGGATGGACCCACGCTGAGCACTTTCCGGTATATCATCTGGACCAAATTGTGTAGCAAATGTGGGAGGCTTACCACATTGTCGTTGAATCTCCGCGTTGTAATCGGCCAAAAGTATACAGAATGGCACATATTGGTCATTATTGGTGCCGATCCATCTATGATGAGACATGCTTCTGAAATATTCAGACTTTATGACAGTTTCTTCTAAGTTCGCTAGTGATTGGATCTGAATGGCCACCCGTACTTCGTGGGTGTTCGCTGTCCTTTCCAGTGTCTGAAGCCACTCGGGTGCTTCCACTTCCAATGTGTCTAGTCCCTCTGAGGTTCGTCGCCCGCCTGGCATTGGCATAGGAACATACGGTTCCTCGTACGAATCATCTACCTCAATAGGGACCAACTCTTCTTGCTCTGGTTCTACCACTGGAGATGGCTGCCTCTCGTATGTCAGTAACCTCTGCTGTAATTCTGCTACCTGCTCAGTTAAGGCCTTTACTTCGTCTGAGGTGGAGGTTGATGGGACACTCTTCGGTTGTTCCTCCTGTTCCTTAAGTCTGCTCTGAAGTGTGTCACGCTCTCTTTCCAAGTCATCATGGGCTTCCAGGAGATCTGCATAGCTTTCCAAAATGGTTTTCATCGTCTCTGTGGGAACTGCTTTGAACTGCTCTGGATCTATCTCGTGAGGGGAGCCTTCCATTGCCGCTTCTAGATTCTCTTCATTTTGTTTTTGTAGTCTTTTGTTCTCTTCCAGTGCTGTGGCCATGTGTTTCCTGAGTAGCACCAAGTTACGTCTGACTCGCAGGTTATCGGCCTGGTATACTTCGAGCAAGGCTTCTAGTTGTTTGACGCCTGATTCTGTCGATGGTTGGGGTGCCTCCAATAGTGTTTGGTGAGCCTGCTCAAGCGTTGTATAGCGTTGATTCACTTCTGCATTTTCCTCTTGTAGAATTTGAAATTGCCTTTGTACGTTCTGGTGGTGAGTTGTCAGTTGTTGATACCGGCCGTCCAGAGCTCTGTACTCATTCTGAAGCTGATATACACATTGATTTAATGCTAAAAATATGCTATTTACATTAAACGATGCTGGGAGGGGTGAAGATGCAGGGGGAATGGGGGCAGGAAAGGGAGTTGTGAATGATGTGGATGCAAGTGGAGATGTGGGTGGAGGGGGTATGGGAGATGAAGGTGGCATGGGGGGAGGGAGCGGTGTTGTGGCAGGAGATGTTTCCATAGTGTCAATTGTTTGAGTGACAGTGTAGATGGGGATCGTGGGTGGAGTGGATGTGACGTCAGTGAAAAGAGTGGTGAAAGTGGGCATGGTGACTCCCCCGAATTGGATTCCCGGGGAGAGTGGAATTCCCATGACAATGGTGGTGGTAGTGAGTGTGGTGGTGCTAGTGTCATGTGGTGGAGTGAGTTGTGTAGTGAGAGGTGGGGAGGGTGGTGACAGTGGTGCTTCCTGATGTTCGTCTGCTTGCGTTGTCTCTCCTGGTGCTGATACATTGATATGAATTTGTTTCCCGGACCTCATGGGACGAGCGGGAACCCTCTTCTCAAATCTGTGAATGTAAGCCATTGCCTCATGGATGGCCTCATCCACGCCTACGGCGTCGGCATGAAGGTTTATGGACTCAATGAACAAATCGTCCACACCTTCCTCAGCTAGCAACTGGTTCATGAGTTTCTTGCCCGATTCCAGTGACATCTTATGTTGTTCTTGAACTAGTTGCATGGTTCGATATAGTCTTTTGATTTGTGCCGAATACGCAGGGGCACTTGCCAGCTCTGAAAGCTCGTCATATTCTTGTTCCTCGTAGGCTTCTTCCTCTTGTTCTGTCTCTTGTTCCTCGACTTCGACTTCTACCACTTCTGGTCGGGTGGGGGCTTCTGCTGTTGTCTGGGGTTGTGGATCCTGAGCTCGTTCTGTTTCCGTCTCGAGATTAGAGTCATAGATCAGTCGGGCCACTTCTTCATCTATGAGATCATTTAGAGTAAAACCCTGTGGGAATTCCAGATCTGATGGGACGGATGGAAATACCAGATTAGGTCCATTTGTGCTTGGTCTTGGTAGCCGGATTGTGAATGGCCTAACGCATCGTGTCTGGGGAGGGGTAATTTCTGGTGTAGTGGTGGCTCCCCTTGGTTGAGCACAGGGTAATTGTACTCCCCCCCTCATCTTCTTTGATGGGGGACCTGCTGCTGATAGTCTTCTCTGGAATTCCTAGGCGCGGGGCCATATGAGTGCCCGCTGAATAAGCACGTCATAGGCCAGACATCGGTAGATTATCTTTGTTAGAGCGCAACATCCATGAAGCACATTTTTCTGCTTCTTGTTCCACCTTTGATGGGCTAGGTGGATCTGATCTATGATCCAATGTGGCACGTTGATGGGAAGGCTTTCTGTCTCTGCCAGATACAAGCTGAACCATATTTTCTTTGGGGGCATTGTGAATCTTTCCTGGGCGGGGAAAGCAAAATGTTGCATGACGGTCCGCAGGTGAAGCGCAATGGTAGGTGTCATCGCTACCATATCCTTCAGCTTATTAAGATCTTTGTGTTTCATTCGTCCTGGAACCATGGTTTCCTTTTCAGTGGGGATGTGCATGCCATACATGCCCAACGCTTCTCGTACCAGATTAAGGGTCAGCTTGAATCTTTTAAGCTCATGACCCGGCAGCAGTGAGGGTAACACAAAGGTGCTGTCGCCTCCCTTGGCCCTGCTTGGCATGATGGTACTGATAAGATATGAACATCGTAAGAAATCCGGCTTTGGTAAGTGGGCCCTGAAATAACTGTCCACACCGGCTTTGGTCCATACTGATCGCATGACTTCGGCGTTTTGATAGCTTTCAAACTCGCGCGTGAAAAAGTGGTATCGTCCCCATTTACCATTAAATTCCAATTCTGCTTCCCAGAAATAGGTTCCATCGCCCAATGGTCCAGCGACATCACTGAACCAATGAGCGTGTTTGCCTACTTGAGAGGTGTGCCCTTGAGGAGGATCCTGAATGGGGAGCACATGCACAGCTTGAAGTTCTTGCGGCCTTGCGGTGAGATGTGGCTCGAGGAGGAATGTTTCTATGTCCACAATCTGTGCACCGGATCCAGCTTGAGAACTGGCACCTCCTGCTTCTGCCATGGCCCTGCTTGCTGGTTGGTTCTGTGAGAATGAGAATATAGAACCACGTGTTAACATCGTAATGGACAGAATAAATCCGTTGTTGTCCCCGTTACAACATTAACATGAGGTAGATGGTGAGTTAGTGGTTAGTAAGTGCACGAAGACAGTGTGTGTAGTTAATGCTTGGGTAGTCCTAGGAGACTAATGCAGTTAGTAAGTGGGGATGAATTTACAAATTGGGGTCGGGGGGTTTATTACAGGTCTTGGGCTGCCAATTGCAGTGGATGGGTTTTGTTCTTGGTTTCGTAGAGACTCTAGAGAGCTTTATAGGTGTATCGACTTGAAAATGAGGCTTTTTAGGGACCCATTTACAAGCGATTATGTTCGTGCTCATGGGCCTTGGTGTGTTCCTGAGTGTTGGAAACGAGTGAATGCTGGTTGTGCGAGTGAATGGGTTACGCTGTATAGGTTGTGGCCTCGGCGTAGCTATTTGCGCCCGCAAGCAAGCCTTAGGCACCCAAATTTGTCTTGATTGTGGGCTAGCCTTCATCAACTTCTTGGGCACCCAAATAGATTTCACGTTAGCAGAGGAATTTCTGAAAGACTTCTTATTAGTGTCGTGTTGTTGGTTACTAATAAGAGGCTTTGCCCGTGTGGTTGGCTTGAGTGCAACCGAGTGTTCGCCTTTCCGCACCCACACTTGGTTCACTTGCTGAGACATTTTGCTGCGCAGGTACTTTTGATTTCCGGCATAGGTAGTACTCTGCTTCTTCTGCCTTTGATCCACCTTTGGTTGCTGCTTCCTTCTGGCCTTTGGAAAAGAAGGGAGTTCCGTTGCATCCCTGACTCCTTTTTTGAGAATATCATTCCTCTGCAACACATAATTTTGGACAAGAACAGCATGGTCAACTTCATGTGCACCCCTGGAGGGACCAGGAGTCTGTGCCTTTCCTAGTTCCTTGAGTGCTCCATTATCTAACTCTACTGTAATTCGACTATGATTGACCCATACCTGAAGAAGTCCACTTCTTAAGTTTAAGTTGACTGCTTGGTCATAGATCCAGTCTTGACCCAAGACAAGAGGTTCAGTGAGATCCTCATCTTGACACACTAGTACTTTAACTGTCATTGCCTCCTCATGAATATAGAGGGGAAGTTCCACCTCGCCCATGCAAGGGGTTTCCACGCCTCCCAATCCTATGAGATATGCTTCCACAGGATTGACAGTTAACTGCAACTCGTGACAGTAAGATAATTTAATAGCACTAGTGGCTGCACTTGAGTCAATCAAGGCTCTTACGGTCCTTACACTCTTTCCTTGTCCTATATCTAAGGTTATGAACGGACGTCGATCAATTATCCTATGCGAGCTTGTTCCTGCGACTCCACACATAGCCATAGGATATCCTTGATCTGCATAGTCATTTGTTCTGGGCTGATCTCGGCCTTGCCTTCGCAATTTCATCCTCCGTATGCGCTCTAGGGCTTCTGCTTGAGCTTCTTCTCGAATTCGCTTTTCTTCCTCTTTGCGTTTCTTAGCAGTGTTGAGTCGACTTAGCATTTCCTCCGTGAGAGGTTCCTGATACAACTTGACTCTGCATCCGCTAATATAGTTTGGGAGAACATCACCTTCTAATGTGGCTATTTGCACAGCCCCACTTGTGGAGATCCTATTAATGATCATGGATCCGTAGCCTCTCTTTTCTAGCTTCCTTGCGTGTTGTTTCAGTGTGTATACTAAAACTAGATCTCCTGCTTTCAAACCCTTATCCTTCACATGGGCATCAAAGTATGCCTTCTGTCTCTTCTTAGCTGCATATATCCCTGCAGCTGCTCTCAGTCTTGTTTCTCCTAATCGTTCAAGGTCAAAGATCCTAGAGGAGAGCTCATGACCTGTCCATTCGTGCTCTTGTGCTACTCTCAATGTAGGAATCAAGAAGTCCAAGGGTAGCACAGCGTTTTGGCCAAATACCATCTGGAAGGGGGTGGCTTGGAGTACCGTTTTGTAGGCGACTCGGTATGCCCAAACAGCATGGTGTAGCTGTTTGTCCCAATCAGAGCGTTTAGTGTTCACTAATTTTGTCAGTACATTACATAAGATCTTGTTGGTGCTTTCGGCTTGTCCATTAGCTTGAGGGTGATAGGGGGCAGACTTCTTATGTATTACCAAGAATTCTTGGAGTAGATTTTTAATCACTTCGTTCAAGAAATGAGTGCCTCTATCACTTACAAGCTCTATAGGTAGCCCATATCTTGTGAATACATTCTCAAACAAGAATTTAGCAGTTGTTTGAGCATCGTTCTTCGTCATGGCTTTTACCTCTACCCACTTAGTTAGATAGTCTGTTGCAACAATGATGTATTCCGCATGAGAACCCTTCGTTGGGGGATTAATAGGGCCTACGAAGTCTATTCCCCACTTAGAGAACGCACGTCCACCCATCATAGGTTTCAGTGGCATCTCATCTTTGCGTATGGGATACTGAGTTCACTGACAGACATCACACCGTTTCACATAGGTATGTGCATCCATGTGAAGGGTAGGCCACCAGAAGCCTGCAAATAGTATTGCCTTGATCACCCGATCCGGTCCAAAGTGTCCTCCTGCTACACCTTGGTGAGCAGTTTCCAAGATCTTAAGATATTCACTTTCATGGACACATAGCCTCAGGTAACCGTCTTTACCACGCTTGTATAGATTATCACCAATGAGTGAGTAATCCAGGGCTTCTTGTTCTAAACTCCTTTTCCTAGCCAGATTCATGTCTGACGGGAATGTTTTTGTCCTCAGAAAGGATACTAGAGGTTCACTCCAATCTGGCACAATGGATACTTGATAAAGAGTGGCGTGTTCCACAGGTGGTTTAGTGCAACAGATTGGGCATTCCTTGCACAACTTTAGGACATCCGGTTCCATAGTTGGCCAATGTACTCCGAGTCTCTTTAGGGTCTGTAAAGTTCGTTGCTTTGAGTAGTGTTGCTCTAACGCACCTACATGTGCTAATTGCAACCATTTAGCGTACTCATCCTCTTCTACGCAACAAGCCAAGATCCCTTGATCTGTGTGCTTGTACATGCTTCCTGCCATGATGTGGTACTTTTGGGCTTTAACTACCTCTCTATTCCGTGTGTTTACCACTGGATGATTAGGCCCGTATGTCAATACTGGTACCAATGGCTTAGCCCACTGCGGCACCACTTCCAAATTAAACAAGTAAGCATCAGGAAGGTCATCTGATACTCCTTGTGGGGCTTCTCCCGATGTGAGCCTAGAGAGATGATCTGCTCTTAAATGAGTCCTACCTTTCCTTACCACAACCTCAAAGTCATATTCCATGAGCAAGAGAAACCATCTCACTAATCTTCCTGTATTGCATGGTTTGTTTACGAGGTATAGCAATGCCTGATGATCAGTAAAAAATTTAAACTTATTTGCAAGCAAATAGTGTCTAAATTTCTTAACTGCATATACCATGCCTAAACCTTCTCGCTCTGTAGTGGTGTAATTCCGTTCAGCTGCATTCAATTGTCTACTGGCATAGGCAATTGGAAGATCCATATTACCTTCACCCGTAGGTTGTGCGAGTACACATCCAATAGCATAATTGGATGCATCCACGTGAACATGGAATGGCTTGTTCCAATCTGGTGTGGTCAAGATTGGTGCTGAACATAATCTTCGTTTAAGCTCCTGGAAGGAGTTCTCACATTCATCAGTCCACTCAAAGTTAGTCAGAAGTCCGTACATGGGCTTAGCAATGACAGCATACATGTGAATGAACCGGCGGTAGTAACCACAATGCCCCATGAAAGCTTGTACTTCCTTGACATTTTTTGGCCTAGGTAACTCTGCTATAGCTCTCACTTTCTCTTCATCAGTGGATATGCCATTCTTTGACACTATGTGTCCTAGAATCTTGCCTTGCCTGACCATAAAAACGCACTTTTCTGGGTTCAGGCAGACTTGATATTCTCTACATTTGTCAAAGATTTGTCTGAGTTCAGGGATATGGGTTTGTCTAATGTTGGAATGAGCGCAAAGATCATCAACATAGACCTCTAAATTCTTCCTCAAGAACTCCTTAAACACATGGCACATTAGTCTCTGGAAGGTGGCTGGTGCGTTGGTAAGCCCAAATGGCATTACTCTAAAGGCAAAAATGCCCCATTCTGTGGCAAAAGCCGTTTTATGCTGATCCTCTGGAGCTATGGCTACTTGATTGTAACCCAAAAATCCATCAAGGAAGCTGTACACTTCCTTGCCTGCCACTCTTTCTAAGAGATGTTCTGTGATGGGAAGCGGATAGTTATCTCGAATCGTGGCCGCATTAACCTTTTTCAAGTTAATGCATACGCGCAGCTTTCCATTCTTCTTGGGCACCACTACGATGGGGGATACCCATTCAGTGTGCTCAATTTCATAGATAAATCCAGCTTCAACCAGTCTATCTATCTCTTCTTTGATCTTAGCAGCGTAATTATCGTTATATGTGTAGGGTTTTTGCTTAGAGGGTTTAGCATCTGAGGTCATGGGGATGGTGTGTGAGCATATGTCAGGGTCAACACCTTTCAAATCTTTGTAACTCCAAGCGAATACATCTCTGTATTCTCTTAGCAAGGCAATTAGCGCATGCTCTTCTTCCTCTGTTAGGTCATGGCCTATGTACGTGCATCTCTCCTCTCCTTCTTCTAGGGCCACTACTATTTTCTTGGTGGTTTCTTTGTTATCATAGGCCTCTCCTGATTGTGCCTCTCGTTTCGGCATTCTGATCATGACTCTCCTGTCATCTATCTCATATTTCTTAAAATTTTCTGGGACCTCAAACAAAGATTCTTCCTCTTCTGGTGAGACTTCTCTCTTGTTCCGTTTCTTTCCTTCTTCCTTCGGGGTCACATGTGTGGCTAATCTTACATCATTTGTAAGCTCTCCATGCCTCTGGGGTTGAAATTCTACTTCATGGAAGTATTCTTCATCTGATGCAAATGGTGGGTCCATAATGATTGACTCTAGATCGGAGTCACTTGCATCCTCAAATGCATCAGGGTTAGGTTCGCATTCTTCTAGAACTGCCTCTCCCATGATTGGCTCTATGGAGAAGACTGAAATGTCATAGCCATCCTCATCACAGTGAGGTGTCCATTGCTCCTCATTGACGGCTACATCCATTGTTGCTAGGATTTCTGCCCAGCCATGGGGTTCAAATTCCTCATCAGGAAAGACTACAGGTGCATAGGCTGGGTCTTGGATTGATCTATGGGTTTCTTTCGCACCTACCTCTCTGGCCTTCTCTCTCTTCTCTTCTTCTACTGCTACCTTGCACATCCATAAGTGGGTGTCTTCATGCATCCAAGAGGATCCTGATCCTATGGAATGCACCGATTCCGTATCATCTTTGGCTCTATGGATGGGATTCCATTGGATAGGAGGTACATCTCTATGAGAGTAATCTTTGAGATTTACTTTGGTTGTAACACCTAGGTAATGCAGATACAAGGAGTTGGTTCCCCAGTCCTGTACCACTTGCAACTGTCGCATAAATGGTCTTCCCAAAATCATCTCATAGGCATGATTTTTGCTAAAGTCACATATAGCAAATGTATGCTCAAACTCGACACCACAAGTGGTGAGAGTTATTCCTTCTAGCAATCCTAAGGGTCTCTCAATATGACCATCGGCCTTTTCTAGGGATTGAGTTTAAATACAGAGATGAGTGTATCTACATGACACAGCAAAAATACATTGAGAAATTATTGGAAAGGTTTGAGATGATAGATTCCCGGCCTATGCAAACAATTATGGATGTCAATGTGTCATTACAATTGGTAGCAAATTCAGAACCTTTTGATGCTACATTATATAGTCAAGTAGTTTGTTGCTTGATATATCTATGTAATACACGACCAGACAATCAGTTTGCAGTTTCTCAAGTATACACGTTCATACATAATCAACTCAAGATTTAGTGGAAATCAATTAAGAGATATTTGCAGAAAACAAACGTTTTGCACGTTATCGAACCTTGTACCATTAGGACATTGAAGGGGGGATTTTTGGAGTCAATGTCATGGTCCAAATCTTCAATTAAGTAAACCATCCCAAGATTATTTTAGAATTTTATTATAATAAAAGGCGTGGACGTGATGGATAAAACAACCTATCTCATCCTTGAGACTAGAGTTCGATTCCTGGTCCCAACACGGACGATAGCACAAAGAAATCATTTTAGAAACCTAATTTGAAAAAAAAAAGCACATTCATCATTGTGTAGTTTTGCGCGAATGTCTTTTTATCGGAGCTTTACTTCTTGAACGATCGTAGCTTTTCTGAGTTGTGCTTTTCAAGGGTTAAATCATAACCTATATAAGGAGGCCCTTGGCTCATTATGTATTATCACACAAGTAATCTACTCAAGGAGTTGAAGCTCAAGCAAGAGTGGAACTTGGAGGTGATCAGTCTTCTCAAGCTAGGAGGAGATTTTGGAGGTCAACTTGGAGGAGGAGTTCTCACACTCTTGGAGGAGTTGTGGTCTACATCTTGGTGATTATTTGGAGGATATTTTGCCAACTAACCATCAACATTTATTATTGATTTACTATGAGTAGAAAGTCTATTTCTGTTCTTACTTGCTAGGTCACTCATTTCTGATTTAGGTTGATCAGAATTTGGATTTGTTGTAAAACAATTCTACCTCTTAGGCACATAATCTCTTATATGTAGTTCCTATTTCTCCCTAGATATAGATATTGTTAGTTTGTATCATATACGCACATTGTAATTTGACATTTGAATATAGATATCATAGGTAATCCTTATAGCTTACCGTTACACTTGAAATCATATCTATTCTCTCTCTATCTCTCCCTCATCCATTTTTGAGTCTTAAGGTGTGTATATTAAGGTTCATCTATTGGAAGATCCTGTAAACCTATGATTTATTGTTCTTGTGGCCCACTACCACTTCCAAGATTTGATATCAGAACTTAGCATACCAACATTTGGTATCAGAGCTTAGAATACCACCAAAGGAATGTACAAGAATGACCTAAAACCAACAATACAACTTCTCCAATATATAGAGAACAGTACATAGGGAAAATCTTAATGTTCGCAAATGAGTGAGATGGCAAGAAAACAAATGTTCCATCACTCTTGGTAGACAATCTAGTAAAGGTCAATAAAATATCCCTGACATATGCCAGTGTGACCACTATACATGTCAAAGAAATGAAAAAGTAATACGTGTTATCATGGATCATCACATGTTGAGCTTGATATGTCAACACTCCCCCTCAAGCTCAACTCAACGTTGTGTCCTGTAATCCAATCATCTTCCAAAACTTTTTCAACTTCTCAGCTCCAAGTGCTTTAGTGAAAATATCAGCAACCTCCTAATCTCTCCTCACATAAACAAGATCAACATCACCTGTTAATACCTTCTCTCTGATGAAGTGATAATGTATCTTGATATGCTTTATTCTAGCATGAAAAAAAAGATTTTTTGCTAATTGAATGCTACTAAAATTATCACAATAGATGGTGATATGCTTCTGCACTTCCACACCTAAATCGTCAAGTAGAATCTCTAGCCACGATGCTTCACATGCTGCCATTGTAGCACCTCTATACTCAGCCTCTATACTCAACAAAGCAATAGTGGGTTGCTTCTTGCTGCTCCATGTAATAGTTGCACCTCCAAGTGAGAATAGAAATCCACTCGCAGAATTCTATCTGGAATACTACTAGCCCAATCTGATGTTCAGAATATGAGAGTGCATCTCCCTTTTGTATATTGGAGTCACTCTATTTCTATTCCATTTCCATTTTATATTATATCCTTTATATTTGGGTACCTTGCCATTTACTTCCACCATTGTATTCATTCTCCTTTGAGGGGAATCATCCCACATGAGATGTACTTTGGAGAGCCCCTCCCAAATATATATAAGGAGGGCCTCTCCCCCCATTTGTATATGGTTAGAAGCTTGAGGAGCCTACTCCATGCTCTTGACAAGCTCATTTCTAATCCATATGAGTTTACCCATTTCTTGGTCTACTCACTTTGAGTCTCTCACATTTTTCTTTTGTGAGCACACTCTTTTTTTCATTTTGCTTCCGTGTGTGTACTCTCTACATGGTATCAGAGCGCTAGATGGAGGTCTTGGTGCTATATTTGGTGATTCTTTTGGTGGTGCTGGTGCTTGAGTTTGGTGGTGTTTCTGTCCACTCATTTGCAGAAGCATTTTGCCATCATTTCACTATTTGGGGCTTCATTTTACCCATTAGCCCACCTCCCACCCATTTTCTTCATCCTTTTGTACACCATTTACCCCCAATTTTCCCCTCCCTCCCACCCTTTCTCTTGAAGTATCGGATGTATGTCATTCATATGGTATTTGTGTTGCTCACCTCCAACCGTATAACATTCTGTTCATTTAGCTTCCCAATTGTGTGGAGTTGGTTGATCTCATGACTATAAAGTGTTCACAAAGACTTTTGACATATTTTTCTTTCTTTCATTGGAGATCATTTGTGGTACTGCTTCTTCTTGGAAGTTCTTTAGATATGGGATTCTTGATGCATCTCCCTCTTTGGAGTAAATCTTCAACTTTCAAGTTTTCATGTGATTAAGCACTCAATGCGAGTTCTTTCGCTACAATAGCTACAATTATACTCCATTAGAAAGTAAGGGTAATCAAGAGCTAACGGATGCATCTTTGTGCTTGTGTTCCAATGCGCTCCGGATGCATCTATGGGCATGAGTTCCAAGTTTGAATCTATGCACTCTATGTCAAGGGGAAAGCAATAAAGCAACCCCGTCACCAATCTAAGTCGTTGCCATCAACGTGCTTGTGCTACAGAGAGAACAAAAAGGTGATGCTTCTCTGCTCCTAGAAGCCTGTGTGCAGACCAAAAGAAAGTTACAAGACAACAAAGGAGTATGAAGATGGCTACAGAACACAAGAAAGCAGAAACTGGCTATGCTAGGTGTGTTAGATTGGAGCATCTTATTCACTCTTTTTGTCATCCTTCTATATGCACATAGAAATAAAAACGTTCAACAGCAGCACTACACTCAGGGCAAGTCATTGCCCATAATAGAGAGCACATCAGATTAAGCAAACCATTGCCCTCTATGCTTCCATCAGCATGAGTAGCACTCTGTGCATCCCTCAGCACCAACAGGGAATGATTAGGCATCCGCTACTACAAAATACTTATGACACTCTCTGACATTTCACCTCTCAGCACATCCACACCTGAGTCTTGTTGCTTGTTGCACCATCTCTCCTCTGCATAGAGAGAGAGAGAGAACCAAGCTCTCTCAGCTAGCACACAATTGTGAGTGACTATCGAATAGCATTGCGCAGAAGGAAAGATTTGGCAAGGTAAAAAAAAGCAAAACTCGGATGCGCATAGATCTCTGAGAGAGAGCGACAAAGACAGCATGAGAAAACGGTCCGCCATCTCTGTATAAAAGAGAGAGAGAGAGAGTGAGCTACACCTCCAATTGTGTTGTGAATCCCTGGGCTGGAGCAATACATTGAGGGTGCATATTCATCAAGATCACATCATCGATGATGTCTGCATCTTAGGATTTGCTATCTGCCAACCGACGCAAGCATAGAAGTCCACCAAATTGATCGCGTAGCGTGTCATTTTTTGTGATAGTCAATAGTCTATGGGTGAGCCAAATAGGCTTTGGGAGATGTTTTCTCCTTGTGGCATAACCCAATTTGATGAATAACTGGGATTTACGCCTTCATTCCCTCGAAAAATAAAGTGAATGGTTTATGATATTATGAAATCACTGATTAGATCATAGGAATCTAGCGGTCGCGTGAAAATGTGCTAATGCGCCCAGCTTCACATAGGTGATTAAGTCTTCATGGATATACTAGCACCTGGTAGATTATCATGAATTGGCAGATTATTGTGAATTTGCTGATGCACAAAAGATTCATTCTATGATCACTCACAAGTCATAGGCTTACAGGTGTGGCTCTATGCGCACAAAGACGTTTATGGGCACTTGGTTTTATTGATCTCGGTGGGTCCATTGAACAAGGCATCTTCTCTTCCATCCAAGAAATTTTACTTGATCTCAGTGGGTCCATTGAACAAGGCGTGTTCTCTCCAATCTAAGAAATTTTACTCAAGTTTTAGCTTATTGATTCAAAGGGAATACTCTTTCGTGTTATCTTGTGGCTCCAATTCAACAAAGACAATACATCTCCTCGGGGTTCACATAAGAACCATTTTTTGGAATGAATTCCAACCACATTTAAAAAGAGTTCCTTTTCACTATTGGCAATTCATTTTATTTTTTTTACAAGAAGTCACTTTGTATTTTTTTCCTTCTTAGGGTAACAACCCTTCTTTGTGCCTATATCTTTTGGCACCCTCTACTAAGCCATCAAATTTTGTATCTATGAAGTTCAACTACAATTTCGCTAAGGATTTTGACCCTTTTCCTTAAGGACACCACTTTGGCACTAAGTGCCCCTTCCTTTTAACATCAAGCAATATAAGAAGGGTAGTGTATGTGCAATTTGGGAGGCCATTCTAAGCCCCAAAAGTGTTTCTTGGTGCATTTGAGCTACTCTAAGCCCTCCTCTTGTGTTGATTCATCTTGGTTTTGTGTGCAAGAGTAGGGCTATTCTAAGCCCCCTCTCCAAGGTGTCTACTTCATTTTTGGTGCAAGTGTAGGGCTACTCTAACCCCTCCACCCCTATCCCAAGTCGATTTTGTGAACCAATTTTTATCGTAAGCATGGTAAATTTGTTTCAATGGCAAAAATGCCAACAATTTCAAGTGCCACATGCTCAAACCAATTATATTTACCCTCCTTTACGTTGATATTCATGCCAAAAGATGAAAGGCTAAATGGCATAAATTACAACCTATGGAAGGATACTATTAGGGCCTATCTCTATACAAACCTGTTGTATGAGGTAGTCAAAAGCACAGAATGAGAGCTTGATAAGGATAGTGATCCAAGAGCTTGGAATATATGGAATGTAAAGGATAAGTGAGCATTAGGCCAACTTCTCCTTGCATGTGATGAATTGACAAAAGGTCACATCACTGCATGTAAGACTTCAAAAGAAGCTTGGGATACCCTAGCCAATCTATATGAGGATAAAACACCTTCTAAGATTTATACTCTAGAGGCTCAGTTCCACAATCTCACTATATGTCACAAGAACACCATCACAAAAGTGATCGCCCAATTTGAAGATTATCAATGCAAGTTAGAACTGTATGGATGAGAAATTTCAAGTGAAGACATGGCTATAAGATTGCTTAACAAGCTTCCTAGGTCCTATGAAAATTCGTGACTATTATGTACAATGGGGGTCAAGCACTCACTTGGGAAGAAGTTAGAAGATTGTTGCTTCTCCATGATTCTCAGAAAAAGACCCAAGCTACCCAAGAAAGAGCCATGGAGGCTAAAGCCACCTTCCACAAGACTAAAGGACAAAAAGTTGATCAAGAATCGAAGGACAACGGCAAGAAGAAGTTCACTTGCAATTTTTGTGGCAAGCCTAGCCACATCGAAAAATATTGCTTCAAGAAGAAGACCACGGATAATTCTAAGTCTACTTCAAACACCGAACATCATTCTCACTACACAAGTGAAGATCTCTTTCTCACAACTGAACATAAGGCACTTGTTGCATCCATTGCCAAGAAAGAGTGGATTTTGATAGTAGTGCTTCATCACATATGTGCCATGACAAAGATGATTTTCATGATTTTGAAGAGCATAAAGGTCAAGTTTATCTTGGAGACAAGTGCACTGAGATCCATGGAAGAGGCAAAGTTCATGTCACTAACTCAGTAGGCCAAACCTAATCACTCAAAGATGTTCTTTATGTCCCAAGCCTTTGTAAGAACCTTCTCTCAGTGAAGGCCATTACAAAGTGCAACATGAAAGTGCAATTCAATCACAACAAGGTTCAAGTCATTGATCATGAATCTAATGAAGTGATAGCTCAAGGCTTTGAAGACAAAGGTCTCTACAAGCTTTCAGGTTTTTTGGCCAAAGATTCAAGTATTAGCTTGCGGCATTTCAGATTTGGACATACCTCTTGCTTAGCTAAGATCTCTTCCAATCATCTTGTCAAAGGTTTACCCAGGATTGCACAAGTGGAATTGAATTGCCAAGCATGTGCCAAACATGCAATTGCTAGTTTGCCTACAGAACCATCCATTTTTGCATCTAAACCCTTAGCATTATTCCATGCCAATATTTGTGGACCTATGCATACACCTCTAAGTGGGTCAATATACTTCTTCCTGATAATAGATGGCTTCACTAGATACACCAAGGTTTATTCACTCGAGCATAAAACGGATGCCCTTTTCAAGTTCAAGGAGTGGATGCATTATTTCAAGAAGACTTTCCAAGTTCTTTGAAGATCATCTGATCTGATGGAGATAGTAGCTTTGTCAATCACAACTTCTCCAGGTACTTGAAGCAACATGGAATCAAGTATCAAGCAATGCAAGATACTCAATAAGGTATTGCCTTACAAAAGATTCAAAGTGTGATCTAGATGGCCAACGTCATGCTTAGTCAAAAGCAACTTCCACTAAAGTTTTGGGGTGAAGCAGTACAAACAGCATATATATTCAGAACGGAGGATTTTCAAATGTTTTGAGGAACCAAACACCATTTGGGGCTTACTTTTAGAAGAAGTCGAGTGTGAGCTATTTCTGCATCTTTGGTAGTGATGCCTATGTCCAAGTCCATGATGATGATTGGCCTAAGCAGTACATTTTCATCGGCTACAGTGAATGGTAGAAGGCATACAGACTCTACGACCTAAAGAGTCACTCAATTATAGTAACCAAAGACTGCATGTTTAATGAATACTCTAAGTATTCATCCCTTTTGGATCCTCCCATTTCCACTTCAGAGTGGGATCACTCCAATTTCGGACAGTCACACTATGTGGAGCATGCTCTCTTTATACATGACTTTCCAGATCATGGTACAAATTTAGAGCATGAGGAACCAAAGACACTATCTAAGCTTATACCTCAGATGGCGACACTACCTATCATACCATCGAAGGTTTAAATTTCCCCTTAGCTTCAGTTGGCCATTACTCCAACATCATTAACTTGTCATTTTCCATTCCTATCTTTGAGATTCATTTTGCTTCCATGCATGTACTCTCTACATTTGTATCGGTGTATCCATGAACCTGCAAATCGTCGCTAGCTTTATAAAACAATGCATAATCCAAAGTAGCACTCACATAATGTAGAGTGCACCTCAGAGAATCTAAATATGGCTTCTTGGGAACCTGCATAAATTGACTTTCAATTCCAACATTGTAACTTAGATCAGGCCTTGTAATTGTGAAATATATCAGACTTCCCACAATTTTCTTGTACATAGGAGCATTTTCCAATGCTTCACCTGATGTACAACTTCAAATTCTGATCTAATGGCATAAAAATCGGCTTAGAATTAGTCATATAATACTTCTGTAGTTATTCAAGGCATATTGCCTTTACGACATCCATATACCTGTTTTTGTATGTATAAACTCAATGCCCAAGATGTAGCGTAGCACACCAAAATATTTCATGTCAAATTCCTGCATGAGTTACTTTAGCTCTTTAATTCTTGTTTCATCGTCACCTCCTACAATCAATTCATCAACATAAATAGCCACAATCATGATGCCTCATCACCCTTCCTTGCATATATTGAGTGATATGCATCACACATAGAAAACCCAATGGTGGTTAAGTAGTCAGCAACCCTTGCATGCCAAGCATCAGGGGCTTGTTTAAGTCCATACAAAGCCTTTTGCAACCTTCAAACATGTTTTGGGTGTGTTGAATCTTCATATCCTTGTGGTTGATCCATATATACTTCTTCCTGTAACTCACCATATATACATCCATCTGACGCAAAGTCCATCCTTTTGTTGTGGCTAATGCAACAAGTGTTTTGGCAATATGAATGTTTCTTCATAATCAATGCCATATGTCTGTGCATATCTTTTTGCTACCAATCATGCTTTATACCTTCTTATGCTACCATCAACATTGTGCTTTACCTTGTAAACCCACTTGCAGCCTTTGGGTTTCTTTCCTTGTGGGAATGGAACCACCTTCCATGTTTCATTTCCATAAAGTGTGGCCATTTCCTTGTCCATAGCTTTTTCCCAATCTGGATTTCCAATTGCATCTTCAAAACAAGAAGGTTTAGCATCTTGTATTACCTTGTTCATGTAGGCACAATGATGAGCCATATAATTGTCATATGTCAATCGTTGCACTGAATTCTGCATCCTTCCAAATCTTCTTGATCCTGGGTCACTTCTCCTTGTATCATCTACATGTACCTTTCTTACTCCTAGGGTCTTCACAAAGGGCAATCCAAGATCCTCATCAAGGCTCTTTTCTGAACCTCTTGAATCTCCATCAATGTCTTCAAAACCTACAGATGTTTTACTACTAGCAGAAGTCTTTTCTTTACCTTTTTTGGATGTATTTGATGAATTTCTTGGGCTGAAATTTCCATGCAATCTTCCACTCCATGGATTTGAGTTGGAACTATTGCTCGATGACGCATCCAATCCACTCAAAACTTGAGATTCTACACTTGATTTTTTAGCATTTTCTTTGTCATTTGGTTCAAGATTAAGTCCATTTTTGGTATCTGTATAGAAGCTTGACATTTCATCAAACTCCACATCCCTGCTTACCTTCACCTATCGTGTGAGTGGGTTATAACATTTATACCCATTTTGCTTAAGGGAGTACCCAATGAAGAGAAATTTTTATGATTTTGGATCAAGCTTCATCCTCGACTCATTTGGAACATGTACAGATGCAATACAGCCAAATACTTTCATATGTGATAAGTTTGGCTTTTTACCTGTAAACTTCTCTTCAGGTGTAACTTGATGTACAGCAGCAATCGGAGTTCTGTTCATGATTTATACAACACTATGCATAATTTTTGCCCAATAACAATGAGGCATATTCTTCTCAACCACATCAAAGCTCTTGGTATTTCTACAATATGTCTATTTTTTCATTCAGCAACACCATTCTGTTGTGTTCTGTACCTGCATGAAAACTGGCATCGAACTCCATGACTTTAAAGAAATTTGTTGAACTAATTTGACATGTATTCACCTCCTCCTATATGCTTTTCCACATAGCCTTAAAATTCTGGAAGTGAGTGAACACCTCACTCTTCTCTTTCATGAAATATACCCATACTTTTCGTGTATGGTCATCAATGAAAGTAACATAAAACCTACAACCACCCATGGATGTGTTCTTTGCAGGACCCCAAACATTTGTATGTACTATTTCTAGCACATTCTCTCTAACATGCTTGTCATATAGAAATGATGCTCTTGAGTGTTTACCAAATTGACATGTTGCACATACCTTTTGCATTTCTGCAACTTTGAAATTTGGTAGTCCATTGGCAATCTCCTTGGACTGCATCAATTCCAACCTCTACAAGTTTGCATGTCCAATTCCTTTATGCCAAATCTCTATATCAGCAATAACTCCTACACCTTTTGCAAACATGGCTACATTCATTTCAAGAATTTTCACATTTAGTGAACATCCTACCCACTTTGTTTCCTTTTGCAATCAATCATCTGTTTATATATTTAGGTAGTGATGTGTGTGAACACACTAGGATTGTCGGGGCACTTTTTTCCCTCTTAGGAGGTTTGTTTCCCCCGGCTTGTATATACACCTATTGCCCTAATGGGCTACTTATCTTTGTACATTCTCTAGTAATACATTCAGTATTGTGTGTTTGTGCTCCAAGCTTCTTCTTCTTCCTTGTGCTGTTCGCGTGCTTCCGCAGACGTCTAACTCCAACAATTGGTATCAGAGCAGGTCGTTGCTTCATCTAGGGCGCCGTCGACACTCCTCCGTTTGCAGTCTAAGATTCACACAAAATGTGTGAGCATACTTAGGGTGTTTCAGAGATCAAAACGGCTTCGCTCTGTTGTGCCGAAATCGCGATCTGAGCTCGTTTTGGCCTCCGAACCCATTATTGCAGCACTTGTGCAAGCTATTTCGTCTTTTTGTGCCAAAGGTATATACCAATTTTTGTTCGCCATAGATCGCGATTTCTCTACAAACCCATTATTGCAGTGCTTGTGTAGGCTATTTTGTCTTTTTGTGCCAAAGGTATATACCAATTTATGTTCGCCAGTATAAGCGTCTTGAAGTCTGCTACAAGTCTAGCAGAATTTGTTGGGGCAGTTATGTTCAACTTTTTGAGATACTGTCAATTTCCTGCATCAAGGTATTTTAGTCACCGGCCATGGCTGAAAGCAGTGATGTATTCCGTATGTTGGTTGTTGAGGGTAAGTTGGATGGTACCAACTACCCATTATGGGCTTATATGATGCGACATGTATTGGTTGCAAAAGGATTTTGGAACATTGTGTAGGGTGTTGAAAGACATCTTGTTACACCTCTCACTATAGGTACTGCAAATATAGGTGTTGGAGCTAATGAAGATGGTGTCGAAGATGATATTCTGCAAATTCCTGTTCGTGTTGGTGTTTCTGTTGCACCTACTGCAGAGCAGATTCGTTGGGATTGCAGAGATGCCCAGGCACATGCGTTGATAGCTTTGTCTGTCAAACGTGCCATTATTCCTCACATTCGCTCTTGCAAAATAGCTAAGGATGCTTGGGATACACTTACCACATTGTACCAAGCTAGGAATGAGGCTCATGTTGCTTACCTCCGAAAACAGTTGGAGAGTGAGCACATGAATGAAAGTGATTCTATGGATAGTTTCCTAACGAAGATCAAAGACTTGAAGGAACAGTTGATTTCTGCTGATGAGGTTATACCAGATAGCTCACTTGTGCAGACCGTTCTGAATGGTCTTCCTGATTCATATCAGAGTTTTGCTTCTACTCTTCGGTTGATGATGAAAGGCAATCCAAATTCCTTATCATTTGAGGAGTTAGTCTCTGTTCTGTTACAGGAAGATTAGTCCAGGCAAAACAGGTCCATTATGCGAGTTGCAGATCAAGCTTTCCTGGCTAGTCAGAAGGGCAAAGGAAAATGGAGCTCTTCAACTAGTAAGCAAAAATCTGCTAATTCTGCATATTCGAAGAAGGAAGATAAAGATGAGAAGAAATCAGAAAAGCAGAAATTGTTTTGTAAGTACTATAAAGGGAATGATCATATCATAAAGAACTGTCCAAAACTGGCTGCTAAAGAGGCAAAGAAGAAAGAGGCTGGAATGGTTGTTGCAGAGGCTTCTACACCAAAAATAGAGTCTGCAAATCTTGTGCATGAAGAAGAATGGGTGTTTACTACTGTCTGCAGTTTTGACCCATCTTCTCATGATTAGTGCATGTCTGCAGTAGACTCAGATGTTTGGTATTTTAACAATGGGGCAACCAAACATATTACCTCGCACCGTAGTTTCTTCTCTTCACTCGAGCCTGCCCCTACAGGGAATACTGTTACATGCACCAACAACTCCTCTTATCCTATTATGGGAGTTGGTAAGATCATTTTGACTACTGCTGATGGTAGTTCTTTCACTTTGTCAGATGCTTTATTTGTGCCAGGGATCAAGAAGAACCTGTTATCAGTTTCTGCATTAGCCAAGATTGGCTTGGTTGTGAAATTTGTTGATGACAGGTGTATAGTTCATGATCTGTCAAATGGCGATGTGATTATTGCTTCTGGCATTTTATGTCGTGGGCTGTATAAGCTCATAGACTATGAAAGATCTGTAAATGATTTAGCATGTGCAATAAATGATTCTCAGGCTATGTCAGATGAAAAGCTTTGGCGTGCACGCTTTGGTCATCTGAATTTTGCTATTTTTCTATGCCTGCAGAAATCTGAAATGGTGTCCTCTTTGCCCAAACTTGAGGCACCTGGAAAGCATGTATTTGAAGGCTGTATTTTGGGCAAAATGCAGCGTTCGTCCTTTCCAAAAGATGGTTCATTTCGGGCTACTCAGAAATTGCAGCTTGTACATAGTGATGTATGTGGTCCTATGCAGACACCTTCTTTTGGAAATTATCTTTACTTCGTGACTTTCATTGATGATTTTTCAAGGCATGCATGGGTATATCCATTGAAGGCAAAGTCCGAAGTGTTCATGTGCTTCAAACAGTTTTTGGTTTTGGCTGAAAATCTATCAGCATGTAAAATGGGCACCCTCCGTTCTGATCGAGGGGGGGAATATATGTCTTCTGATTTTAATGCATTTCTGGCTAAACGTGGGATAAAACACCAGTGTACAGTGCTGTATCAACAGAATGGAGTTGCTGAACGAAAGAACAGGTCTCTCATGGAGATGGCGAGGTGTATGGTCAAGAGTCAGGCTTTACTTCATAGTTTCTGGCTTGAGGCTGTCATGTGTGCAACATATGTACTCAACAGGTGTCCCACTAAAGCGCTGCAATCTATCACTCCATATGAGGCTTGGCATGACCGCAAGCCATTTGTTGCTCATCTGCGTGTTTTTGGTTGTTTGGCATATGCATTAGTGCCTGAACAACATCGCAGAAAATTGGATGATAAAGTAGTTAAATGTATTTTTGTTGGATACAATTCTGAAAGTAAAGGCTATCGTCTGTATCATCCACAGACTAAACGCATTCTGGTTAGCCGTGATGTTGTATTTGTGGAAGATGATATTCAGCCATTGCTTTCATGTACTAAGGAGACATCTGTTAGCTCCAAAGACATGTATGATACTTTGATGCCTCTTTTTACAGGTGGACAGTCTAGTGTTGGTCCTAATGAGGCAACTTCTCAGCCTTTGCAGGTTTCATATGATGATGCAGATCATTCCATTTCTGATGCAGATTTACATGATGCACTTGTTGATGAGAGAGCTGATATTGAACAGGCAAAAACTATGCCAAAATGGCTGGTGCAAACTTTGCGTGACAGCAAGTTAGATGCACCTTTGTCATATCGTACTCGTTCAGGCTCTCATAGTGCCTCCTTTGCATCAGATTGCTATGCTATGGCTGTGTCTAGTCTCTGTGATGAGAATGAGCCTGTTTCTTTTGATGAAGCACAGAATTCAGAAAATTGGATGGCTGCTATGCAATCTGAATATGATGCTATAATGAAGAATGGTACATGGTCTTTATGTGACTTGCCTCCTGGCAAGAAGACCATTGGCACTAAGTGGGTATACAAGCTCAAGTGTAAACCTGATGCTACAGTTGGCAGGTATAAGGCTAGGCTTGTTGCAAAGCGTTATGCGCAGGAAAGAGGCATTGATTTTTATGAGACCTTTGCACCTACATGTCGTATGACTACTGTTCAGAGCATTTGCGCACTTGCAGCCCATCATGGTTGGAATATACATCAGTTGGACATTAAAACAGCATTTCTGAATGGTGACTTGCATGAAGAAGTGTATGTTTTTCAGCCCCGTGGCTTTGTGCAGAAAGGGCATGAAAACCAGGTGTGTAGGTTAAAGAAGGCATTATATGGTTTAAAGCAAGCACCACGTGCTTGATATGAGAAGATACATGCCTATCTGGTTGCACATGGTTTTGAGAACAGTCCAACTCAAAGCACCTTATATGTTAAGCGTGCTAATGATGTGCTTCTTATCATTGTTGTCTATGTTGACGACATGCTCCTCACTAGTCCTATTGAGAAGCATAATGCTGATTTCAAGGCTGATTTGCATGCCTCATTTGAGATGTCTGATTTGGAGCATTTGCATCACTATTTGGGCATTCAGTTTATGCCAGTTGATGGTGGAATGGCTTTGTGTCAAACAAAATATATTGACACATTATTGCAGTGTTTTGACCTTGAAGACTGTAAGCCTATTGCCACTCCTATGGAGACAGGTTTACAATTGAGTCTTCATGATGCTGGAGATGCATTTGATGTTGTTCTCTATCAGCAAGATGTTGGATGCTTGATTTACTTATGCATTACTTGGCCAGATATTCAGGTTGCTATCTCACAGATGAGCAGATTTATGCATCGCCCAGGAGTCAAGCATTGGCAGGCAGTTAAGCGCATCTTTCGCTACTTGAGTGGTACTCGGCTACTTGAGTGGTACTCGGCTACTTGAGTGGTACTCGGCTACTTGGGTTGTTTTATCCCAAGGGGGGATCACTACCGCCAGATTTGCATGCTTTTTTTTACTCTGATTGGGCTGGTTGCTATGACACTCGTGTGTCCACTAGTGGCTTTTGCTTCATGCTTGGTAGCTCATGTATATCTTGGTTGAGCAAGAAGCAGCCTACTGTGGCCACTTTGAGTTGTGAGGCTGAGTATAGGGTAGCTTTCACAGCTACTATTGAGTGTGTGTGGCTCAGATGCCTTATGGCTGATTTGGGTGTTGGTCAGTCTTCTGCCACCACCATCTTCACTAACAGTCAGAGCGCATTGGTAGTTGCGAGGAACCCTGTGTTCCATGCTCGCACTAAGCACATTGAGGTGCATTATCACTATGTCAGGGAGAGGTTCTCTGCTGGGGAGATCAGCTTGGCATATGTGCCCACGCAGGAGAACATTGCAGACCTTTTCACGAAGGCTCTGCCTAGGGAGAAGTTTGAAGCTTTCCGCAAAGCTTTGGGCTTACTTCCTTTTGTGGAGTGATTTCCACATAGCTTGGCACTTCCTTATACATGAGTGCCACCTCCTTGTTCACCGCATCACTCCCAAGAGGGATTTGTTGATATATTTAGGTAGTGATGTGTGTGAACACAGTAGGACCGCCGGGGCACTTTTTTCCCTCGTTAGGAGGTTTTTTCCCCCAGCTTGTATATACGCCTATTGCCCTAATGGGCTACTTATCTTTGTACATTCTCTAGTAATACATCCCTATGGCTCTTCCTTTGCTATTGTAAAATACATGCTCAAAACTAGGTTTTCCTTGGGAGTTCGAGTCCTCAACAAGATTCTTTTCTTCAATAATCAACATGGGCACCAGATCAGCAAAATTTGAAATATTTCCCTTGGTCCAAATAGAAGTTCTAAACTACTTATATGAAACTCCTAAACCACAAAGGCACACTTCCACCTTATCATCATCATCCACATTCATACAAATAGATGCAAGTGACTCACATATACTTTTGATTTTCAGGGTGTAATCACTTACCGACATGCCCTATTTCTCCAAAGTATGTAGCTCGTCCTTGAGTTGCAATTTGTGTGCCTTTGTATTGGTCTCATATGAAGTGACCAAATGGTTCCAAGCCTCTTTCGGAGTCTTGGCATCCTGTATGTGTCCAATCATGCTATCATGTATGCTAACAGATAGCCAATACATTACCTTTTGTGCTCCTTGATTCCATTCCTCATATGCTCTTAACAAGTCTATAGTTTGATTCCTCTTTAGTAATTGTGGAGCATTTTTGTTCTCTCCTTTGATATACTTCCAGTAGCCTTTTCCCATCAAGAAATTCACCATTCTGAATCTCCAAGCATGGAAGTTGTTCTTGTCTAGCTTATTGCTCATAAGTTGACTCATTCCACCCGCATTTGTTCTAGAACAATTTACAACACTCCAAAAACACTATAAGCACTACTTTAGCTTGAACACTATCGCACTATGACATGATAGTTCGATCTCAAAAAAACACATTTTTCATGTATCAATAGTACACGAAATTGCTTGAAATTTTGGATCTAGAATAAATGAGTGTTGCCAAATAGGCACAAGTTATATTTTTGCAAACTGACCTGGTTTTTCTATGGGCCCCACCTTGCAAGCTCGAAACAGAGATTGAGATGGCTCCGAAATAGAAATCTGAAAAAAACAAGTGATCTTAAAGAGATAACTTTTGAGAATGTTTTGAGACCTTCTACCTTCATGCCAATCTTTGTAGCAATCTGAGGTCGTTTGTGAATCATGCTTTCTCCATGCCTTCTCACGTACTCTTCACCGTCGACCTTCTCCACAAGCTCTCTATAGAAACATTGGCTCTAATATCATGTCACGAGGAAGTAGATAAGGAAGATAGCTTACACACACTCTCACAGTCAAAGAGGAGCACACACATAGATTGAGGCAAGGAATAAATGATCTTCTTCTTCTTCTCTATTACATAAAAGGAATGTACAAGAATGACCTAAAAACAACAATACAACTTGTGCAATATTATAATAATAGTACACAGGGAAAATTCTAATGCCCCCGAATGAGTGAGCTGGCAAGAAAACAAATGTGCCATCACTCTCGATAGATAAATCTACTAAATCTCAATAAAGTATGCCTGACATATACAGGCATGACCACTATACATGTCAGAGAAACGAAAAAGTGATACATGCTATCCTGGATCATCACATGTTGAGCTTGATATGTCAACAACCATTTCTCTTTCTCATCCAAGATGAGCTCTCTCTTCTTTGTTGATGTTTGGGAGTCCAATTCATTGTTCTCTATTGATCCTTTCCTAGCAGGAAGCTACAAATATGTTGGAAGAGATGGACATAGCATAGTGAATGATTTTGCAATCTTTGTTGAATCCTTTAAACTATCCTAGTGCAACAATGTTTACAATAATTTGGTGAATTTTGATCTTCTACCAATTGAATCTCATCTCTCTACAGACTCAAGCGCAATTGTAACAAATGATGCCAACAAGCATGATGCTAAGACCATCAGATTTAAAAGAAGGCCTCGTGAAGTAAGTAAAAGACAATTTCACTTATTGACTTCAGATAGAAAAATCACTTTAGATATTGTGAAGCTTTGTTGTGGATTAAAATGTTTGTACAATCTATTAGGAATGAACAAACTAAAGTATCTAAGAAAGAAATTTTTGAATTTAGATAATGAGAGACAAGACATATATCTTGGTGCTCATATGAAAATGATTGCGGATAATATTTCATTATCACGTGTTTCATTTGAATATTACTTTATTCAAGGGATCTGATGTTGTAAGGATGCATTTAAAGTTGCAATGAGCTTGGGGAATTGGATACTCCATAAGGTTCAACTAAAACTTATCAGTGGACATCTCATCTTTGATACTTACAGAATTGCAAAAAAAGGATCTATCGGTCATCATGCAATGAACTAGATGATGAAATATTTTAGTTTGCATTGTGAAGTTATGCCTACTACTAGAAGGTTACACTTGTCAGATAACTTTACATGTCAAAAAGTATTTCGGGTCTATAGAGAAGAGATGCTAAGTAAAGATGAGTAGTTTGTGCAGTATCACCATTTTACTAAATTGCAGAAAGAAGATTTCAAAAATGTTATTATTCCTAAAAACATAAGGATGGGTGAATGTTCAATTTGTGCCACTTTGAAGAACATGGCTAAGGGGGCCACAATAGTTTTAGAAAAAAAATAATTTGAAAATTCTTTTCAGAGAGCATCATGATAATCAAGCTTTAGAAAGAAAAAGGGAAGTTCACCATAGAGATAAAGCACTTAAATATCCAAAGCATTATATGTGCTTGTTGATTGATGTTATGGATCAAAGGAAGACATGCTTGCCTCATTTTTTGTGCCTTCCTAAGGATATTGGGGAGTCCTTGTGCAAATGCATTTAGTAGGTGCATTGGTTTATAATGGAAATGTAAGGTCTAAGGTTTTTTTCACCTATCCCAATGTGCATAATGATCCAAATTTCACTTTCACTATGATTCATAGAATTTTGTAATCATGGGAGCATCATCTACCACCAATTTTGTATTTGCAACTTGATAACACTGTGAGAGAGAATAAGAATTCTACAATTTTTGGGTATTTATTAATGCTTGTTGATAAATAAGTATTTCAAAAAGTTAAGGTCCATTTTCTATTGGTTGGGCATACTCATGAACACATCGATCAAATATTTAGTACATTTTCTAGGAGACTAGCACATCATAATGCTTCTACTCTTCCATCATTGACCAACTTAATTTCAAAAGCTTATACTCTAAAGCTTGAAGTTCATCATCTTACACAGATCTATGACTTCAAGGAGTTTTTCTCAATAGGTGTTGATAATACAAATAAAGCTTTGGCACCACTGCACAATATTAGTTTCAACCATGTATTTTTTATGAGGAGGATTGATGACACAACTCTTTTATTTGCAAAGCAATTTTCATCTTTTGATGGGTGGGAGCCTAAGGATGGATGCATATTTTTATTGTATGTGCCTAATTTGGTAGTTGTTCATGGTGCAAAGCAATCTCCATGTGAAGATAAAAGCATTAAGGTAGAATCTAGAAATGTGCTTGAGCAAAGAAAAAGGTGGATGCATACACTTATGGAAAAGAAGAGACAAATTGAGGGCGTAAAGAAATATGCAGGCAATGAAGATGTATCTTGGTGGGATGATTTTTTAATGCATCAAGAACAGATAATAAAGAATAACATTGCAAGATGTTGGCCAATTGGCGTTCCATACAAGTTTAGCACACATGTAAATGTGGAAAAAGCATGCAATGCACATCCACTTCAAAGCTCAATAGACCCACGAGAGAGGAATATTTATGTAGGTCCAAAGATGAAAAAAGTTGAATTGAAATGGCATGGAAATTTGAAGGAGATAAATGTCGGCATGCTTATTGTGGTCCTTGTTGACGGTGATGAATCTTCCAAAACATTTTGGATTGCAAAAGTTATACAGACCAATATGGAATAAGATCTTTGACAATACATTGGTACTATACTAAAAGTAGTAATGCATTCATAGGAAAGTACACTTTAGAAATGGTATGGGATTCTAGAAAACGAACGGGTTCAAAAAGGAAAAAGAATATTAAGAGTACATCTACTCTTAAAATAGATGAGGTAGATATTCTTGTTTATGATTTTGTCCTAATGAAATCAAGACACTTGAGAAAAGCAACCATCAATATGCTAAAGAAAAAACTTCCAGATCTATGTGACACAAGTAATCAGAGGCAAAAAAGAAGGCCCATGCTTGATCCTGTTGAAATTGGTATGTTCTTGGATGAAGATAAAGCTCTTATTGCTCAGAGTTCAAAACATTCAAAAAGTGAAACATATGTATCAGATGAAGGGGCCATAGACGTAGATGAAGAAAGTTATGACCTATTGTGAAAATCTCTTACAATTTCTATTGCTTTACAAATGATGCTTCCTGGTTCATGTGACTGAACCATGTTTTGCAATATAATCGAGTCTAAATGCAATTTCTCACTCGTATATATGTTGATTTGGTTTTATCCATATGTTCTTTTTGAATTCTTATAGATTTTTCATATACAATTTGCAAAAGGAGACATGTTAAAGTATAAATTTTTTGACACTTATTGGTATTAAAATTTTGGAAAAATGTCAAAAAATGTTAAAAAAACACATATTTTCATTTCATTTTTATAAAACTATGTATACTGGTACAAAGCGTTTTCAAACATAAGATGCAATTGGCTTGATTTTCAACAAGGGGTTTCTATTTTATCGACATAGTTCTCATTTTTTATGACTCTCTGTTATATAGATAGATAGATAGATAGATAGATAGGTAGATAGATAGATAGATAGATAGATAGATAGATAGATAGATAGATAGATAGATAGATAGATAGATAGATAGATAGATAGATAGATAGATAGATAGAGAGAGACTATAGGCTATCTATGTATGTGAAAATACAAGACATCTGTTGATGCATGCTTGTTTAGCAGTTATAAGGTATGCTAAGGGAAGAATAGAGTATTGATGGAATTCTTCATTTGTGTGGAAGGAACTCAACCAAGCAGTGCATTGTGGAAAGGGGTTACAAAAAAGATGAGAATGTTGTTGATCATTGGACATTGAGCTATTTCTTTTGAAATGAGTGTTGTGTACATCAAAAAGAGGATGAATTAAAGGGATAGGATTAAGTCTATCATTTTGCAAGTACCAATACAAAGCCACAAACATATTGTAAGAGAGGTGTTTTGGAGCATTTGTGAGCATTTGGAGGCTCATAGGTGATAAAACAAGACATAGGAATTATCTAATTGAATCGACATACATATGTCAAAACACAGGCTCCTACACATAGGCACCATAAATTGTTAGTGGATCATGTATGGATCTTGCGTGCATTTGGAAAATTTCAAGGGATTTTGAATGTGTGATGGTCCTCTAAGGGGAACTTGTTGATATATTTTGGTAGTGATGTGTGAACAACTTAGGACCTCCGGGCACTTTTTTCCCTCTTTAGGAGGTTTTTTTCCCTCCACTTGTATATACGCCTATAACCCTAACAGGTTACTTATCTTTGTACATTCACTTGGTAATACATTCAATATTGTGTGTTGTGTTCCAAGATTCTTGTTCTTCCTTGTGTTGTTCATGTGCTTCTACACACCTCAAACTCTAATCATTGGTATCAGAGCAGGTCTCCACTTCATCTCGAGTGTCATCAATACCTTCTCGTCAAAGTTTCAAAATCTCACATAATTTGGTGAGCATAATCAAAGTGATTAGGAGTTCAAAATGGTTTGGCTTTGTGGTGTCAAAATTTTGATTTGAGCTTGTCTAACAGCGCACTATCGCAACAGTTGTGCAAGAAATTTTATCTTTTTATGCCAAACATATATACAGGTTTTGGCTCGAGAGTACAAGCGCCTCGAAGTTTGCTACAAGTTTAGCAAAGCTTGATAGGATAGTTCTATTTAACTTTTTGAGATACATTCCTTTTTCTACACCATGGTACTTTAATCAGTGGTCATAGCTGAAAGCAATTATGTATTTTGTATGTTGGTTATTGAGTACAAGTTGGATGGTACCAATTACCCATTATGAGCATATATGATGCATCATGTAGGTCGCAAAAGGATTGTGTAATCTTATGTAGGGTGTTTAAAAATGACCTACTACATGTGCAAATACAATCACTAAAGGTGATGCAAATAGCGTTGAAGATGAGAATCTTCAAATTCATGTTCGCGCGTCGGTTCCTACTGCATCTACTACAGAGCTTCGCTCTTGCAAAACAGCAAAGGATGCTTAGGATACAATTACCACTTTGTACCAAGCAAGAAATGAGGCTCATGTTTCTTACCTCCGAAAATAGTTGAAGAGTGAGCATATGAATGAAGGAGATTCTATGGATAGTTTTTTGAAAAAGATCAAAGATTTGAAGGAGCAGTTGATTTCTAGAGATGAAGTCTTTCCATACAGTTCACTTGTGTAGACCGTTCTTAATGGTCTTCCATATTCATATGAGAGTTTTGCTTCTACTCTTCAGTTGATGATGAAAGAAAAGACAAATGCCTTAACATTTGAGGAGCTAGTCTCTATTTTGTTGCACGGGTAAAGTTTAAGCGTTAAGGACTGGATTAAGCTAATACCTTTAGGTAAACGGGTAATCAGAAAAGCAAAAATTGTTATGGCCTCTACACCTAAAATGGAGTCTGCTAATCTTGTGCAAAATGAAGAATAGGTGTTTACTATTGTATGCAATTATGACCCATCTTCTCATGGATAGTGTATATCTACAGTAGACTCAAATGTTTGGTACTTTGATAGTGGGGCAACCAAACACATTACCTCACAGCATAGTTTCCTTAGTTCACTTGAGCCTGCCACTATAGGGAATACTGTCACATACACCGACAACTCCTCTTTTCCAGTCATGGGAGTTGGTAAGACCATTTTGACTACTATTGATGAGATTTCTTTTACATTGTTAGATGCTTTGTTTATGCCAGGGATCGAGAAAAATCTATTATCAATTTCAACATTAGCCAAGATTAGCTTGGTTGTGAAATTTATTAATGACAGATGTATAGTTATGTTATGGGTTGTATAAACTCATAGATTATGCAAAATTTGTGAATGATTCAGTATATGTAGTTCAAGATTCTCAGGCTATGTCAGATGCAAAGCTTTGATATGCATGTTTTGGTCATCTTAGTTATGCTAGTTTTCTACATCTGCAAAAATCTAAAATAGTGTTGTCTCTGCCCAAACTTAAGGCACCTTGTAAACATGTTTGTAAAGGTTGTATTTTGGGCCAAATGCAGCATTCCTCCTTCCCAAAAGATAGTTCAATTTGAGCTACTCAGAAATTACAGGTTGTTCATAATGATGTCTATGGTCCTATATAGACATCCTCTTTTGGGAATTATCTTTACTTCGTGACTTTCATTGATGATTTTTCTTGGCATGCATGGGTGTATCCATTGAAAGCCAAGTCCGAATTATTTATGTGCTTCAAATACTTTCTGGTTTTGGTTGAAATTTTTTTAGCACTTAAAATGGGCACCCTCCATTCTAATCGAGGGGAGGAATACATGTCTTCTATTTTTAATGCATTTCTAGTTGAATGTGGGATAAAACATTAGTGTATGGTGCCATATACACCTCAAAAGAATGGATTTGCTGAAAGGAAGAACATGCCACTCATGGAGATGGTGAGTTCTATGGTCAAAAGTCAAGATTTACCACATAGCTTCTAGATTAAGGTTGTTATGTGTGCAATATATGTACTTATCAGGTATCCCACCAAAGCATTGCAATCTATCAATCCATCTGAGGCTTTGCATGGTCGCAAGCCATTTGCTATTCATCTATGTGTCTTTAATTGTCTTGCATATGCATTAGTGCCTGAACAACGCAAAAAATTGGATGATAAAATAATAAAATGTATTTTTGTTGGGTACAGTTCTGAAAGCAAAGGATATCGTCTGTATCATCCACAAATTAAACGCATTTTGATTAGCCATGATGTTGTTTTTGTGTAAGATGCAATTCAACTATTACTTTCATGTACTAAGGAGACATCATTTAGCTCCAAATAAGTGTATGACACTTTGCTACCTCTTTTTACAAATGGACAATCAAGTGATGGTCCAAATGAGGCAATTTCTCAGCCTTTACAGGTTTCACATGATGATGTAGATCATTCCATTTTTTATGCAGATCTACATGATACACTTGTTGATGAGAGTATTGATATAGAGGCAAAAACTATGCCTAAATGGCTAGTGCAGACTTTGCGAGATAGCAAATTAGATGCACCTCTCTCATATCATAGTCATTGAGGCTCTCATAGTACTTCTTTTGCATTACATTGCTAGCCTATGGTTGCCTCTAGTCTTTATGATGAGAATGAGCCTCTTTCTTTTGATAAAGCGCAAAATTCAGAAAATTGGATGGTTGCCATGCAATCAGAATATGATGTTATTCTAAAAAATGGTACTTGTTCTTTATGTGATTTGTCTTCAAGCAAAAAGGCCATTGGCACTAAATGGGTATACAAGCTGAAACATAAGTCTCATGGAACAATTGATAGTTATAAGGTTAGGCTTGTTACAAAAGGTTATGCTCAAGAAAGAGGCATTGACTTTCATGAGACCTTTCCAACTACATGTTGAATGACTACCATTCATAGCATCTGTACACTTGCAGTCCATCATGGTTGGAATGTACATCAGTTGGACATTAAAACTACATTTTTGAATGATGAGTTAGATGAGGGAGTGTATGTTTTTCAACCCTATGGTCTTGTGCAAAAAGGGAATGGAAACAAAGTGTGCAAGTTGAAAAAGGTATTATATGGTTCAAAGCAAGCACCACATGCTTTGTATGAAAAGATACATGCCTACTTGATTGCACATGGTTTTCAAAACAATCCAACTAAGAGCACCTTATATGTTAAGCATGTAAATTATGTCCTTCTAGTCATTGTTGTCTATGTTGATGGTGTGCTACTCAAAGGTCCTAATAAGAATCATATTGCTGATTTTAAGGCTGATTTGCATGCCTCTTTTGAGGTGTCAAATTTTAGGCATTTGCGTCATTATTTGGGCATCTAGTTTACGTAGGTTGATGGTGGAATACCTTTGTGTCAAACAAAATATATTAACACATTATTGCAGTGTTTTTCCCTTGAAGAGTGCAAACCTATTGCCACTCCTATGGAAACATGTTTATAATTGAGTCTTCATAATGTTGGAGATGCATTTGATGTTGTTCTCTATTAGTAGGCTATTGGATGCTTGATTTTCTTATGCATTACCTGTCATGGACACAAAGAAAACCATCTTAAACCTTAGATTCTATGTGACTTTCCATATCTCATGATTGACTCAGAGTTTCAAGAAACTAATGCTTCCATCGCATCTGAAATGTGTTAAAACCCTAATTATCGACTGTCTTCTTGCTTGATTCAGATATCTAGAGGCCATGCTTCGAATTGATGATATCATCAATCGTAACCGCCCTTGAACCGCCCCTAGAAAACCTGTACAAGGAGGGATTGGCCACATTCATTCTCAGTCTTGCCAATGCCAGTCTTGGGAGCTCAAGGGGTCGTGATCACCAAGTAAGTACTTTCAAGTTCCAATTCAAGTTCTAGTCTTGTCTCTTGATCTAGTCTTGTCTAGTCTTGTATCGTGGACATCCTAATCTTGTCATGTTGTAATCTCATAGTACAAGATCCTTTCTAGTTATTTCTTGTATCTAGTTCATATCCCTGAAGGGAATTCTTGTAATCGAGATATCTTGTTCCATACCTATAGTCCCGGGTTGTGGGATCTCCTGTATCATCTCTAGTCTAGCTTTTCCATACTATCGGTCCCCAGTTGTGGGACGTCTTATATCGATTATGTATTCTTGTATCGTTTTCTCTATGTGGGTGTTCTTGTAATCAAAAATGTATTTCCGAAATCTTGTCTAGTCCAGTCAGAGGGCACAATCTAGTGCTCCCCCGACATTTTGGCAAGACTATCTCTATCAAGACCAAGCACCACGGATTCCCTATGTAAGGAGATTCAATCTACCATAAAGGACTTGATCGAACATGTCCAAGAGATGAGAAGATTGCTACAACAAGATCATTGATCAGTTTCAAGCTATACCTTAAATATCAAGATGTTGTTTCGTGGAACTACATATCAAGAAGACTACATGGTTAATCAGTTTCAAAGTGGCCTCAATCCTGAAGTCAAATATCTCTTGATATCCATGCCTCAAGCAAATACCTTGGAGGATGTTATCAATCAAGCAGTTCAATGGTAGAATCAATAATTCAAAGAAAGCCAAGCCCAAGAGCTAGAAGTCTTGAATAATCATGACACTATTCCTCAAAAATTCAAATCAAGAACTTTTAAAGACCAAGTGATTATGAATGATATGGAGCATACAAATTATAAAGATAACAAGAAGATAAAGGACGAGGAGTTCATGTTCACTCAAGGAGGTGTGCTTATTCAAGGCACTCCATCAAAGAACTTGGAAACACTACAATGCACCACTAAAAGCTCAAAAGACCTATCTTGTGACAAACCTAAGGAAGCTCAAGGGAGACCCAGTCCTTCACCACCTTTCAAGATTATGGATCATGAAGAATTCAAGGTTGATCATGTCTTAGATTCAAGAATCTCTTGAGGAGGATTGGAATATTTTAGTCATTGGAAAGGGTATGAGGTCAGTGATCGTACTTAGGAGCCTACAAAAAATCTTCAGAAAGAAAATTTCAAGGTTCATGAGTTCCATAGGAAGAATCCAATGAAACCCAAGCTAGAGAACATGGCCGCTCCTTGTGGAACTCGTCATTTGAGGGGGAGGTGATATCATGGACATAAACAAAACCATCTTAAAACTTAGTTTTCTATGTGACTTTCCATATCTCATGATTGACTCAGAGTTTTGAGAAACTAATGCTTCCATTGCGTCCGAAATGTGTTAAAACCCTAAGATCGATTGTCTTCTTGCTTGATTCAGACATCTAGAGACCATGTTTCGAATTGATGATATCATCAATTCGTAACCGCCCTTGAACCGCCCTTGGAAAACCTATATAAGGAGGGGTTGGCCACATTCATTCTCAGTCTTGCCAATGCTAATCTTGGGAGCTCAAGGGATCATGATCACCAAGTAAGTACTTTCAAGTTCCAGTTCAAGTTCTAGTCTTGTCTCTTGCTCTAGTCTTGTCTCTTGCTCTAGTCTTGTCTAGTCTTGTATCGTGGAGATCCTAACTTGACCTCTTGTAATCTCATAGTACGAGATCCTTTCTAGTTATTTCTTGTATCTAGTTCATATCCCTTAAGGGAATTCTTGTAATCGAGATATCTTGTTCCATACCTACAGTCCCGGATTGTGGGATCTCCTATATCATCTCTAGTCTAATTTTTCCATACCTATAGGTCCCGAATTGTGGGATGTCTTATATTGATTACGTATTCTTGTATCATTTTCCCTACGTGGGTGTTCTTGTAATCAGAAGTGTATCTCCGAAATCTTGTCTAGTCCAGTCACAGGGTACAATCTAGTGCTCTCCCAACATTAATTTCAAGGTTCATGAGTTCCATAGGAAGAATCCAATGAAATCCAAGCTAGAGAACGTGGCCCCTCCTTGTGGAACTCGTTGTTTAAGGAGGAGGTGATATCATGGACACAAAGAAAACCATCTTAAACCTTAGATTATATGTGACTTTCCATATCTCATGATTGATTCAGAATTTCGAGAAACTAATGCTTCCATCGCATCTGAAATGTGTTAAAACCCTAAGATCGACTGTCTTCTTGCTTGATTCAGACATCTAGAGACCATGCTTCGAATTGATGACATCATCAATTCGTAACCACTCTTGGAAAACCTATATAAGGAGGGGTTGGCCACATTCATTCTCAATCTTGCCAATGTCAGTCTAATGTCGGGGGAGCACTTGATTGTGCCCTTTGACTGGACTAGACAAGACTTTAGAAATGCACTTCTGATTACAAGAACACCCACGTAGGGAAAATGATACAAGAATATGTAATCGATATAAGACGTCCCACACCCCGAGACCGATAGGTATGGCAAAACTAGACTAGAGATGATACAGGAGATCCCACAACCCGGGACCGATAGGTATGGCAAAACTAAACTAGAGATGATACAGGAGATCCCACAACTGGGGACAGCAGGTATGGAACAAGATATCTCGATTACAAGATTTGCCAATGCCAGTCTTGGGAGCTCAAGGAGTCGTGATCACCAAGTAAGTACTTTCAAGTTCCAGTTCAAGTTCTAGCCTTGTCTCTTGATCTAGCCTTGTCTATTCTTGTATCATGGACATCCTATCTTGTCCTCTTGTAATCTCATAGTACGAGATCCTTTCTAGTTATTTCTTGTATCTAGTTCATATCCTTGAAGGGAATTCTTGTAATCGAGATATCTTGTTCCATACCTACAGTCCCAGGTTGTGGGATCTCCTGGATCATCTCTAGTCTAGTTTTTCCATACCTATCGGTCTCGGGTTGTGGGACGTCTTATATCGATTACGTATTCTTGTATCATTCCCCCTACATGGGTGTTCTTGTAATCAGAAGTGTATTTTCGAAATCTTGTCTAGTCCAGTCAAAGGGCACAATCTAGTGCTCCCCGGCCATTTTGGCAAGACTGAGAATGAATGTGGCCAACCCCTCCTTATATAGGTTTTCCAAGGGCGGTTCAAGGGCGGTTCAAGGGCGGTTACAAATTGATGATATCGTCGATGATGTCATCAATTCGAAGCATGGTCTCTAGATATCTGAATCAAGTAAGAAGACAATCAATCTTAGGGTTTTAACACATTTGGACGTGATGGAAGCATTAGTTTCTCAAAACTTTGAGTCAATCATGAGATATGGAAAGTCACATAGAATCTAAGGTTTAAGATGGTTTTCTTTGTATCCATGACATTACCCAGCTTGATATTAAATTTGTTGTCTCTCATATGAGCAGTTTTATGCATTTCCCATGTGTCAAGAATTGGCAGGTGGTTAAGTGCATCTTTTGCTACTTGAGTGGTTCCCGGCTACTTGGATTGTTTTATCCCAAGGGGGGATCACTACTGCCATATTTACATGATATTTTTACCTCTGAATGTGATAGTAACTATGACATTCATGTGTCCACTAGTGGTTTTTGCTTCATGCTTGGTAGCTCATGCATATCTTGGTTGAGCAAGAAGCAACCTACTATGGCCACATCTAGTTGTGAGGTTGAGTATAGGGAAGCTTTCACAGCGACTATTGAGTGTGTGTGGCTTAGATGCCTTTTGGTTGATTTGGGTGTTGGTCAGTCTTCTGCCACCACCATCTTCACTGATAGTCAAAGCACACTATAAGTTGCAAGGAACCCTGTGTTCCATGCTCGCACTAAGCACATTGAGGTGCACTATCATTATGTCAGGGAGAGGTTCTCTACTAGAGAGATCAGTTTGGCATATGTGCCCACACAAGAGAATGTTGCAAACCTTTTCAAAAAGCCTTTGCCTAGGGAGAAGTATGAAGCTTTCCGCAAAGCTTTGGGCTTACTTCCTTTTGAGGATTGATTTCACATAGCTTGGCACTTCCTTATACATGAGTGGTGCTAGCTCCTTTGTGCATCACTCCCAGGGGAATTTGTTGATACATTCTGATAATGATGTGTGTGAACACACTTAGGATCGTTAGGGCACTTTTTCCCCTCTTTAGGAGGTTTTTTTATCCCGACTTGTATGTACGCCTATAACCCTAACTGGTTACTTATCTTTATACATTCACTGGGTAATACATTCAGTATTGTGTATTGTGCTCCAAGCTTCTTCTTCTTCTTCTTCTTCTTCCTTGTGCTGCTAGAGTGCTTCCGCAGACCTCAAACTCCAACAAATCTAAGTAAGGATGTGAACCATAAAAATGGGATAAATTCATCATTGATAGATTTGGAATTCTTGCACAAAATCATTGTAATACGCCAAGGAGCACTTTGGGATCATTAGGTGCAGGAACGCACTGAGAAGATAAAACAAGCTATGTGAACATTAAAAAAATCATTTTACATTTCTCAAATTCCTAGATCCTAACTCGAAATCTATATTATTTTCCATAGAGTATAATTGATGTATGTTTAATGTTTGTGTGCGCTTTTAGTATGAGGTAACCTCAAGGCATTAAAAGAATGAAAAATTTTCAAATTTTCATAGTCGGCAAATCATGGGGCTTATCACATGGTCATGTAATTTGCCACTTTGGTTCTTGCACTTTGGAAAAGAGCACTTATTGTTAATTAATACATTTGTATGATGTGAAAAGATTAATACAACTAAGGAAATAATAAGAACTCAAAACAAAACATCACTTGGGCATTTTGGGATGTCTCGAGGACCCACAAATTATCATTTAGTGTTTATGTGGACATTTGGTGTTGTTTATATTGAGTGTCAAAGGAACTAAAGATACTATAAGAATTGGAAAAAGAAACTCATTATCAAAATTTGGGTCCTTTACTAGAGAGCTTGTGACTTGGCAATTGCAATTTTGAGAGTTTTTGGATGCTTGAGGTGTAAATATGCATGCCTTAATGTTGTGTGTAACCATCATTTAAAAGTAAGAAAATTGAACTAGAGAATCACTTTGGTAGAATCTAAGATATTGGGAGAGCACCCCAATTTTGCAATAGTGAACATTTGGACCATTTGGAAGTGCTTGAATATTTCCCAAGGTATTGGAAGTGACTAGGATAACAAAAAGTCAACAATCTTGGGAAAATTGAGATGGTAAAAGTTTGGGCCCTGAGAAAAAGCACTCTTGATCCACCATTTGACCAGCTTAAAGAGCATAAAAGGTATCTTTAGGGTATTTTGAGATATCCAAGGATAATCAGGATAAAAAGGATAAATTTAAGGAAAGTTAGGCTACTTGACTAATTAAGAGAAATTAGGTTGCTTGCCTCCAAGGCACCGCATTTTGACATTAAGCCTAATATATTGGAGTGTGTAATTCATGCCTAAACTGGTTGCTTGAACACTCTTGGCTTGGAATTTTAGAGTTTGACTTGAAAATTTGTTTCATTCACAAGTGCCTCATTAGAGGCATCACAATTTTTCATACTCGCAAAACGAGGGTTTCTCTATGTGAGATATACATCAATCTAGGCTTAGCTAAAGGGATTGCCACAGGGCAAGAACTTGGGTAGGGTTCTCCTTACCTAGTCCTTTTTGTTAAGGCCAAAAGGTACCTACCAACATTATGGGGTCACTAAGTCAATGCACTACATTCTACCACAAGGCTCTAATCTCGGGTCTTAATTGAAGTCTACGCTTGCAAAAACACTAGAGAAGGCTTAAGCTTAGTGAAATATACTCATTTGTGGAGAGAAATACTTCGACATATTAGGGGTCTTTTAGTCTAGCATTCTGCACTTTGACAAATGGGGTTGTAAGAGCTATTGTGTGTGCATTTGAGGAGTTCATGAGCATTATTTTGTCTCTTGAACTTAATTAAGATCCAAAGATAAACCAAAAACGAGTTCATAGTTATCGAGTCCAAAATGCTATATCATATCAACATATTTTATTTAATAGGAAGCAGTACCTCCATCAATCGCATAAATTGGATTCTTAAATCATGATGCAAAAACCCTAAGTCTAAAATTTCAAAACAAGCATGCAAATCAACCTTGAATTCAACCATAAGCATCTGGTTATGACCAATGCACAACATATCATCAACATAAATAACAATGATTAAAAGCACACCATTTGCACATTTCACATGGGCGGTGCCTTTGGTTGACCTATTATGAGACTTATGTGCTAATGAGTATACATGTATTTTTTCATACCAAGCATGTGGTGCTTGCTCCAAACCATGCAATTAGTGTGTACACATTATTTTCTTACCTATTTTTGGACAAAAGTAGAAGGATGAAAAACATACACTCCATACAATTTCCCATCCAAAATCATAATTTTGGTGACCAATTGATATAAATTCCAAGTATCGGCGATTGTAGGTGCATAGATGCTACAAACTATTATCATATGGCAAGCTTGCATAAACCATTTTGGCATAAGTTTTTTTCTCACCAATGTTTGCTCTCTCATAACTCAATGCATCAAGTACACAACCATCAAAAATGTAATGATTTATATCCTCGTTCAAAAATTGAATAGGTTAATAGAACATTCTATACTTGAACATGTTAATAGATTTCCTTACTAAGAGCTATATTTGACTACCAACCAATAAAAAGAGATATTGAACTGTCATAAACATCTTTTGAGCTAATTGATAACTCCTCTATACATGGAAGTAGATGTTGACTTGCATCCTCTACAAAAACCTACATCTCTACTAACCAAAATATATTTAATTTCTGGGTGTTGCAAATAGTAATCTTTTTTTTTTAAATTGACCCATTAGGAACACATTTCACAATCTTATCATCCGATTTTCCATGTTTTTGCATGAGCACTAATGCATGTCAAACAACCAAAAACATATCGGTGAGCAATGAATGGCTTGCAAACCAAGCTTCATAAGGAGTGATGAATTTTAATGATTTAGTGGAACATATGTTAGGTACACATATGGCACGTATCAAATCTTCGATGTGATTTTGAAATTTTGAGCATATATCTTACCGTTTCTATGAGGGGCTATTATTTCTCTCAACAATAACAACATTCTATGTGATGGATGTGTACTATACAATGGTGATTTATCCCATGCTAACCCATAAACACATTACATTAAAAAACATATACTTCCCCTTCTTAGATTGAAGGGTGTCCATTTTACATGTTAATAGATTTTCAACCATAACAAAGAACTTTTTTAAGCACGTATAGAACTTTGGACTCTGAGAAGAGTGAATAGATCCATGGATGTATGGAAAATTTATCTGTAAAAGTTACGAAATATAAGTACTTTTCAAAATTTTTATCTACATAAGACTGCAAACATCCATGTGAACAAGCTATGATTTACACTCTAACTCTACTATTTTTATGGAAAAAAACAATGTTTCCCCTTAACCCAAAATGCAACCTCATGTTAATGTTTATAAGATGCTTGAAGTTGAAGCAAAGTAGACACTATACCAAAAAAGTTAGCAAGTTTAAAATAATATGAAATGATCAAAACACACACATCAATGTTTTGCACAAACCTTGAACTCCACTTGCATAATTATCCATATGTTTGTCAAAAACAAACTTGACTACCACGCTAACCTTAACTAGTGCTCATATTAATAAGAGATTAATTTTAATCCTTGCAATATATAAAACATCTTATTAACATCTTTGCCATCCCATGAAGATGCTCTACAATTAATATACTTCATTAACAACAAAGAAAGCAATCAAGGAAAATGCATATGCATATTTTCCATCCCATGAAGATGCTCTCCAATGGCTCAAGGTGCTAGTAATATAGCTCACATAGTCAAATTAAAAAATGTGGTATAATTGGAAACAAGATACTAGAATGAAACTTGCAACATTTTCCTCACTACTTGGATAAAGTACATTTTGAATATTTGTAGATACAATGGACCACATAGTTGGAACCCAACTTATCCTCAACAAACATATGAGATACACAAGTTCTCTTTCAATATAACACTACTCTCCCTCATGGCCAATTATTGTGT